>CM060900.1:351258631-351858631 GCA_030762935.1 Hymenopus coronatus
TAGTAGTAGTAGTAGCATTCAGTAAATAATGGGAAAAGCACTGTGTTGATCTGTTCTTTTACTGAGCAAATCTCTTCTCAATTTCACTGTAGTTTAATCCGTGTTGCGACTGCTTGGATGTTAGTATTGAATACGTAAGGACTGACAGAATCTCGTATATCACATGTTCCTAACGGGTATAATGTGAACGGTAGCAGTTGCCGGTTTCAAAACAAAAACGGAAACAGGATATTAGAAAACATTTATTTGAAAAAAGAAGAAAAAATGTGAATAAATGAGAGAAGTTGGTGTGCGGTAAACATGTATAAGGAACTATTGATAGTTAAAATATGAAATGAGAGGAAGTGCAGCTGATGATATAAAAACCAAAAATATGTTAATCAAATGGAACTGTAAACCACAGATACGACCACCATGAGCCTACTTGGCCATCAGAAGGATGGAATGACTTATATCATACTCAAACACGGAAACGCACAATACTAAAACATCAATGTCCATAGCGGGATTCAAACCCGAGATACTTTCGCAGCAGGATTGTCAACACAAAACGCGCCAACGACCACGGCCACCAATGCCGACTTACAAATATTTAGATTTGAAATAGCTTCTGGATAAGGTCCGTTTCAGCCCTCAACTCTATTGGACTTATGATCACCCAGCGCGGCTTGCTACTCCTATGCCAGAATTAATACTGAACTAACCGCAACTACAAACGTGTTATTTCGTTAACTCTGGAAATTATTCCTGTGCTCTTCCTATCACGTTCTACCACTTTCGTTCCTTCTGTCATTCAATGTGCCATCCCCTCCTGTTTATTCCTCCCTCGATTCATCCTTTAGAGATCCACTACTCGTGTCATTTGGAATTTTAAAAAATGATGCAGTTAATTTCGATTTACAATACAGAAACAAAACATTAGCTAAACATCCAGAAATATACAACCTGCTACTTGTTTATCTTAGTTAAACAATCGGAGCTATTTGTTGCCCAATTCCGGGTTTACCGAGAATAATAGTAAAAATAAATGTCTATACATTTATGATGGGTAATGCATCTAATCGACAGTTTATAAATTACAAAACGTAACACACACATTACGCTTAAATCTTTCGGTGCGTAAAATATTTTGACATCCCTACAATGAAACAGTTTTCATTTTCTCCTTCTAGCCCAATATTAAAGCAATAGTATTAATTTTTGTTAAATTGACTTTCAAATTTGAATATTCAATTCAAACCTTATTCAGGATTACTCTTATCTGATAGCTTATAGATATGAAGTGCTACCGTAATACAATATTCAACCTTTTATCATAAATATATTTTGTACTATAGTGCATCCAATATAAAATGTAATGCATTTTAACTCCCATAAAATAGCGGCGTTTAAATTGGGAAAATCTGGTATTTTTAAGATCATGCTGTTAGTGTTGAGGTTCATGGCATTGAAATTTCATAATCCTAAAACAACTAGATTTGTACAAATTTAGAGCTCCACTATTACAATATTATAGCAATAATTCCAATTTTCACATTAGACAAAATATAGGACAAAACATACGGTATGTTAATAAAGTAACGGCCAAAGCAACCAATTAAGGACCAAATTAGCTTAAGTTTATGGTAAAAGGCTCAATACGCATGGTGACGCTCTACATAAGAAGTCACCAACTGCCCACTCTTTAAATAAAGCATACAGAGCGACTTTGCTCAATGCTCCTGCGAATCGTTTATTGTGTACTGCGTGACCAACTGCACGTAACTCAGGAAAATATATTTCCTTCAGTGCAACGGCGGTGTGTTTGAAATACGTAATTCACTGTTCATTGATTAACATACCTATACCTATTGTAGGTTCATGATAGGTTAGAATAATTGCTTTATTATATATCTTGCATCTATGTTTATAAGTGTGATATGAACATATACATACATTTATAGATTTGATCGTAATTCATAGTCGTAACATAAATAGTTACAAAAAAAGAATGAAAAGTATTATAGTACTAACATATCCAACAAGAAGCTCATTAATTTGGTCAATACTGTTGTAATTGCTTTGTAACGCTAACGGTATGAGGATTAACTTGTAATGAAGGAGATTAATATTTATAGCAGCAAATGAGTATAGGCATCTTGGTAATTCGTATCTGACACAATTTAAAAGAAACATCTTCCTTAGTAACTGTCGTTCACACTTGCGTGGGTTGCGTAATGACGCTGTAAAATGAATTTTCTGGGTATAGCACTTTGCTGCAAACTAAACACTTATACCGCCAGTTTTTGTAAACAAGAAAGATTCTTCCTAAGCAGAAATAAACGTAAGGGTTGTTGGCCTACGTGTTGTATTGCTTTCTGTTCCTCACATTATATACTATCTGCGACACAGTGCAAAGAACGATAGATAATTTCTGCTATCACGTGACGTCTGCTCTACATCTTTCATAACAACAGGTTCTACTAATGAACACAGGCGGGTAAATGTTGTTGAAATTTAATTATTGTTTTTTTTTTTATTTTTTAATTTTTCTTTAATTTATGTATTAAATGTTAAGTTTAATTTTAAAATAATATACAACCAATTTATATAACTCAAGCCCAAATACCTTTATTCGTTAGATCAGTTGGATTTACTGCACTTTTATTACAGTAAAACACCTTAATGCCGCTGTTGCTTCTTTGCTCTCATGCATGTGTACGTTTGCCTACTGCTGTATAGAGGTTCCTTTTCTATTTTATTCATGGGGCATCTTTCTAAATGTATCATCATTTTGGTGTTTTTGACTCTGCTGACTATGAGTAAAGTAACCTATATCAGTACATTAAGAAATACATTTGACAAAGCAAACCACGACCTACAAAAATGAGGATACATCGACACTGAGACTGTGAGGTGTCACACTTTGAGGAAGACCAATTAGATACGTTACAAATTGCGGGTAAACCTAACATAGTCCTCATTGAACTGACAAATCGACTTGTTTTTTAACAATACATTCACTTTCATCAGGGTCCCCATCCTTTCTCCTCAGAAGGGAGTACTTTCAAAACTGTTACTATCAGTTATGTCAGTGCATATTATATAAGTGCATTTTTTAATTTGTTT
Source organism: Hymenopus coronatus (assembly GCA_030762935.1). Taxonomy (NCBI): domain Eukaryota; kingdom Metazoa; phylum Arthropoda; class Insecta; order Mantodea; family Hymenopodidae; genus Hymenopus; species Hymenopus coronatus. Next base: position 351,261,740 of record CM060900.1, read on the forward strand.
CATGAACTACCTCGTGAAAGAGTTCAACATAGTTCGCAAACATATGGTACACAGGTAAAGTTGAGTACGAATACTGGTCTCGGGAATAAAAATTCCGTGCAGCTGTAGCAGTGAAGTCTATCCGGATCGATCTGAAGAAACCAGTCCCTTCAAATATTCTGGTTAGTGGACAGGAAGCCAACGTTACATATGCTGGGCAGCCGCTTACCTGTGGTGAAACCACCCATTTCTGAAGAGTTTTACTGACTGGAAATTTACAGCCAGGGTCTGTTCCACATAAACTTGCTCCGTATCTCTTAAATGTCACGTAACCTCTCAAAGTCTGCTGCTGTGACAAAGGCTGTTGTGTGGGGCGAACCATTTCCTAATATAACATGATCATTTATTGTTACAATCAGTTTAATTCAATGCCTCAGCCGAGATTTGAACATGGTTCTCCCGCTCTCCGTGTGGTAGCTCTAACCATTGAGCAACTGTGAAAGCATGCCGGTATGACATTCAGTCCTCCAACTGATTCTTGTTTTTACCCGGCTAACCAACCGGTGTCTCATTTCAGAGATAATACCTTAATGGCGACTTTCTACCATATCTTAGTATTTTGATAATATTAAAATGCTTATGACAATAATTGGGTACTTTTACTATATTGGTGACTATATTATTATTATTATTATTATTATTATTATTATTATTATTATTATAAAACGCCCGTTTGTTTCTCATTGTTAGAACCAGCTGAAGAAATCAGTGCCACAGTCCGGATTTGAACAAGGTTCTCCCGCTCTCCGTGTGGTTGTTTAAACCATTGAGCTACTGTGATAACATGCCGGTGTGATATTAAATTTTCCAACTTATTCATGTTTTAACCCGGTGCCCGGAAAGTTATCAGCACCTCCAGGACTTACAAACCAACAGTTGGAGTCAAATGCCTGAATCAGAGAGAGAGAGAGAGAGAGAGAGAGAGAGAGAGAGAGAGAAGCTATGATGGCTGTTCACCACGATGCCTGATATGAGTGAAAGGAAGATAAAATAAAAGTACAGTGAAATGGACAAAAGCAAAGGTGGTAATGGAACATCAGGTGGAATGAATGCTGGGGAAACCGGAGAACCCAGAGAAAACCCGACCAGGTACCACCTTTTCAACAACAAACCCTACATGCTGTTTCCTGGGATCGAAAACGGGACACCTGGTGTGAGTCGAACAGTGTAACCACTCGGTCACGTCACTAATGTATATAAAGGATGGTACTGAACTACACCGAAAGTAACTGCTGTAAGCAATTTGAGATAGGCAACACATGATCCAGGGTTAAACGTAACGCAGATATTTGGTGTTAAACAAATTGATATCAGATTTAGAAAAGTCAATGTCAAAGCAAAAATGTATGAATATAGATTTTCAGCAATTAGTTATTAACTTTCTGCAGATTTGCTTCCATAATAGTCTCTCAAATCTCAAACAAATCACTAGTTCAGTGTGATAGTGAATTTGGATGAACTATCTTCTTGCGTTATGCAGCCCTCAATAGATGAACTTCTTAAATTGCTCATGTGGTTTAGCGCATAACGCCAAAGCTGATAATCCAAAGGTCATGAATTTGTTTCTTGGCATGTAGTTAGGTTTTTGATTCCGTACTGCATTACGCATACTCAGGACTCCATTCTGATTGACCAATGCAACAACACTACTATCATTTACTTGATTCTGCGCACTGAGGCTAGAGGATAGTTTGAGACAATATGGATATTATGTTCACCTTCTCTGAGTTTGAACATATGATCTTTTTTATGGTGGTATTTCGACACACCGGATATTTTGGATAGAGGACCTCCGACAGTCGATCCTTCGGCTCTGTCAGCTTTGCCTTAAAAACGCAGTTAACAATTTTCAGCAGTTCCGATTAAACTGACGTAAAGACTCATGTTTTACTTCTTCGTTCTTTCTTCCACACTTTAAGCCACACCCCATGTTGAAGAACAGCAAGTCCAATTATTAAGCATGATTCAATGCTTTTTAACATGGTTGGTAATTAATTTTACTGATGAATAATAACTTCATGGCACGACAGCTCACAAGGCACCTTGGCCTACCGCCCGGCCGCTGCGTCCCTCATCTCGGTTCATGACAGACGTATTTACAGTAGATATTTGAGGGTGAGTGGTGGTCAGAGCTTCCCACCCCGCCCCCGGCCGGTTAATGCGGTCCTCACGACCTGGAGCCGCTACTTCTCCATTAAGTAGCTCCTCAACTGGCCCCCCAGGAACCTCCCAAGGCTGAGTGCACCCCGGACCAGGTCTCCCAGCGGAAGGAAAATCCCCACGCCGGTAGCGGCAATCGAACCCAGGTCTCCCGCTTGGTAAGCTGCTGTGCTAAGGAGACGATCTAATTTTACTGATAGGTATATTAAAATTAGAATGTGTAAATTGAAACATGAATTAAAAACTTAGGCTACTACTCTACTCAAAAAAGAAGAAGAACAAAAGAAATGACGTAAGAAAGAGAAAAAGCTTGGTGGACCAGATTCGAACTCAAAAACAAAGACTGTCTATTAAGTGAAAGATAATCTCATTACATTTACACCAGAGAGGTACCCTCTGCAACACATTTTTTTTTTTTTGTCTTGTGCTCTCGATTGGCACTGTTAGCAGCCATTGGCGTGCTGGCACTTTGGGAATTTATAGCCGTAACTTAGAAAATTTAACAAGCAGGCTATAAATCTCCTATTTCAAAATACTTATTTTAGACACCTCCATCATCTCTGAAAATATTTCGGTTTTTTTTTTTTTTTTTTTTTTACATTTGTACTCTAATTTTACTGCCGTGAATCAGCAAAGACCCTATGCTTGTTTTTCATTTTTACTGTATGCTCGAGTAAACAATACTTAGTACCGAATTCCACTTTTATTCTTTAATTTATTAAAATTGGCCCTGGAGGCAACTTCCATGTGCCTGTATATGACATTTGCTGGAAAAACAGGGAACGAAACCCTCGCTCTACACTGAATACAACCTTTTTGGTGCCACTGAATATTATCCCTGGTAAACTTTAACTCTTCTTTGGTTTAATAATGTTTTAGTTTAATTTAGTTTACATTCCAGCGTTTACACCCATATGCTTTACTACAGAATATGTTCGTTTATTATTAATAATAATCTTCATTATTCTCATTTATCCCGATTAGTTTAAGGAGATATTTAAGGATATTTAAGACCAGAGTCTGCACACAGTGAGGTTATAATTTTATTGAATCATAGAATCTAAAAGATTAAATAAACAGCATTCTCTACGTTGGTGGTAATACAACAATTGACACGTGCAAATGCAGTTACATGCTAGATAACAAAATTGATTTTGTAACGTAACTGAGACATAATATTCGATGACCAATAATCGGATCCATCAATAACCCCTGGCAACTCTAAAACCTTTTATAATTACATGAGTTGGCTTCAAACTAGGTCGATATTACAGTAACTATGCGAGAAAAGAATTGTTTGTTTTAGATAATGAAACCAACGTCACTGCACCGGCTTTAATGATCATTTTGGTCTTCTTTATTGGAGCAGGTCCTTTCTCTTAAGCGAAGCATTTTTATTTTCATCGTCGTTTGCAGGTATCATTTGCAAATTCCATTAGGTCTTTTTTATCATTCTCATCACTGGTGTAATAGAGGCAGCGATATGAAGAAAAAAAACGTACATTTTTATGCTGTAAGGGCCGATTATAACACAGCACCTGAAAGTAAATTTTTTCTTGGCGTCCACTATCACACTAATTATACCATTTCACAGTCGCAGCCTCTCCGAAACGGCTGTCGTTATCTTAGGGTATTCCTACAAGTATAATGGGACTGTAGTTATCTCTGCTCTTTATTATTTTAAGATTTTCAAAGCTGGCCGAGGCTGAATTGACGCACTCAGTTATGTTAGATATGCATGCAATGCTTTGCACAGAGTGCATCGTAATTGGCGAAAGGTAAACTGAGGAGTTCAATATTGAATATTATGCCTGTGTTGTTGATAAATGAACTCAGACATAATTGTCATCTCTAAAGTAATAGTTTCTCAGATTGGTCTCTGAGCTCCTGATGTATTCCAATACCTCAGATATATCTGTGCACCTAGAGGACATTTTTCTATTAATTGTTGAAGCTACTGATCGATATTTGCAACACATTAGTATATAGATCGTTCTGCTATAGAGTTAAAGCAGAAAAATAACCCAGAAATCAGAGTTTAGACAACTAATTTTAGTCTCCAAGGTTGTTGTTACATTAGACAACCCAACTAACTTCACTTTACGTGTCTCAATCACACTATACATTTTACTTTACGCACGCGCGCGCCTGTGCTTGTTTGTGTGAAATATTTCGTGAAACATTATGTATCCTGAGATTACAAATTTTCCAAATTAACTCGTCATAGTCAGTGGGTTTCGCCCTTGGTGACGCAGGTGTTTGCGTGCTGTCATTGCGTGCCTAACATTGTAGGCTTAATTCTGGCCTAGGATGTTATAAAGGTTTGCTTAAATGTGTCAATGGATGTTTGTATGTAAAAGATCTCCTTCAGGACAAAATGCAGATATACTGGTGACGTTTGTTGATTCGTGGCCCCCTTGCTAGCGCTATTAAATAAAAATATGTTCATATAATCAAGTGGACATGTAAAAATCTAACGGAAGCACCGCTAACGTTGACACAGGATATAGATTAAATTGAACATTGATTGCCGTTTTAGTTCGGTCCTATGTCATCAGCAAACAAACGTTTCCAAGTATTCCTTTATATCATGTTTGCAATGTTATTTGTCTGGTCACCGAGGCCTATTGCTTATATTTGGCTATGTTTATATAAGTTCTGAGAGAGGGCTTAAAGTTTTAACTGTGTGCCTTCATATCACGTCGTGTTATACGGCTAAAGAAAGTAAGCGTTAATCGCTATTTGTTGCTTTGATCTTATAAATAAACATTTAACTTACGGTATACTAAGCATTATTATGTTCATTTTAACACAATTATGAGAAACTGTTAATCACATAAGCTCTTGAAATAATAATGTTAAGCGTTTTCTTTTTTCGGAATTAATATTTTTTCTTGCATTAGGATTTTTTGTTTGTTCTATGCTTCTAATTTAATTAAATGCTGTGACCCTTCGTTCATGTTCATATGTTCATATGTTCATATCATCATGTTCATATTACAGTTAAATCAGGCATTCGTTATTAATTTACTCAAGAACGTAATGTGCAAATTCCTTGCACTTTGGCACTTAACTGCTGTTTGACACAAGACATGTGAAGGACAGGTTTGGAAACGTATAATTAGGCCAAAAAATTTAACCATGATTTGAACCATGAATCACCCAGTTTGTCCGGTTGCTCTAAACAACTTATCTATGGCGACAACATGCTGGCAGACACTAAATTTAGGAAATATCTCGCTTTTTTGATACACCACAAGGAGATCTCAAATTCATTTTCAGGTGACTTACCTATGACGACTTATCCTCGAGCACAGATTCATTTCGGCCAGTGATATCATTTGATAAATGTTTTTACCAGTTAGGGCTTGAGAAGAGGAAAGCAGATTAGTTTTTATTCTTTTCTATACCATAATTACAATTAACATTGAAATCACTTCAGACATAGGCATGTTATAACTAGAGTGTCCGACACATTGTACTTAATATAAGCTCGTAAGGACAAGCAGATCGTGAACGACTTGTAAGCTATGATCTCTTCTCCGACTAGGGCCAAGCTGCTATTCGGTTAAGATTAGCAGGCCTAATTAGCCGTGAACATACAGTCGCTTGGAAAACTCTGTAGCTGTGTGAGGCACTTTTTTCATTATTAGTTGCCTCTTATATGTTTAGCATTACTTGGCAATGCTCAGTGTTTCGCTTGTGCACACACATGAGCGCTGTACCTCTTCTCAAGCCCTTTCCACACCAGCAGTTTAGGTTATACCGTTTTGTTCGTGGTACGTATGCAGAAACATATGTATATAGTATATGACATTTCGAAACGCTAACTAGATACAGAGTGTGTATAGCTTATACATTCAGCGCTAAAACGTGGTACAAAATATAAAAATTAAATTTTGAAGTGTTTATTTTCTTTTTCCTTTCGATTTTAGGAACTGACTCCGCAAAACAGCATTTTTAATACTAAAGAGTATAAAGAACATATATGTGTAGTTTAAACTACATACTGTATTTCAAGCGGAATAAATATGATTATACTCACAGACATGGGCAAACACACACAAGTAGCTACCTACCTATCTTATTAACTACCCTACCTAACCTTCATACTTGGCTTACCTACCCACCTACTTACTTAAATACACACTTAGTTATCTTACCTAGCTATCCTAACTAATTACTCCAACGGCTCGTTATAGTATAATGATATAATTATGACTTAGTTGGTTGGTTACTCCAATTACCCTTGTTTCTGTAAAAATATCTTCACAACATTGAAGAAGTCTGTATAGTATTAAATAACCCAAACGCACAGCATATATACAGGGTGTAATATTAAATAACCGAAACACTGGAAAGGACACCCATATTTTATCACAGGATGTTCAATTTTATCTGTCATTGTACGGCACCTAATGAATGCCAAACTGCCCACTTACATGTATTATTCAAAATGTCGCCCATCAATGTCTTATGCTCAAGCATACCAGGAGTTTGGCCTATTTGTTCCTCAGCTGCAATAGTTCTTACAGATCCATGCCAGTATCAACGGAGCCTCGTAAACTAGGCTTTTCACATGCCTCGAAAGAAGACCATTTGTGTCGTGTCTGGTGACCGGCTGGCCATGGAAAACGACCACCGAGACCAATCCAGTGCCGTCCAAGCTGTATATCAATGTAGTTCCTAGCTTCGAGTGTCAAGAACACTGGCGCCATCTCATGCTGAAATCTCACCAGCTGAGGAATTCCTAGCAGACATCTTCTAGGAACTGTGGAAAGATATGTTAAATTTGAAGATATGTTCGGTCTACAGGAATTACGTAAGGTCCAATCACAAAATCGTTAATAATATCAGCCCATACGTTAACAGCAAACTGCTGTTGACAGGATCGAATCGACAAAACAGATAGGTGTGAATTTTTATAATATCAACATGGTCATACCTATTGTTGAATATGTCCTCACTTGTAAACTTGGGCTCGTTGGTATACAGCACCAAAGCATAAAAATTGTGGTTCTCTTTATATTACTTTAGGAACCAATATGCAAATTCCACACGAAATGGGAAGTCCGCTGGCCGCAATGACTGCACCTTCTGTGGATGATACGGGTGTAATTGTTGTTCGTGTAGGACTTTCAAAACTATTGATTGGCTTGAGCAGCGAGCTGACTACTAGCGGCAGATTTATCACCGATCACTTATAACACATTCTCTTCCAGATCAGTGTTCTGGCAATCCTAGCAGGGCCTCTGTATCTACCATTCTAACACGGAAGTATCCAGTTTTTGTAGGCCCCTATGTACAGATACAAACGTACTGTGATGTGGTTGCCATCAGTCACAGCTCAGTATAGCGTCGTTGTGCTACTCTTCCTTTGCATTCAGTGAACCGATACATGAGGTGTGTTTCGGCCAAATCTTCATCAGTAAATTTATCCACTCTGCTCTGTATTACTGTTATCGCACATCTAACACTGCCGGTATAAGAAAATCTTAGGCAGAACCGAGCAGTCTTTAATGCAAACTTGGGGGCAAAGGGTTAAAGATGACATTACTCTTGTGAAGAACAGGTACTGTGAGCGAATGATAACAATTTGTTTACACACTAAGATAACAGCGCACATCTTTGATCTTTGCACTCTTATGCAGTGTATTCAGTACACTGAAGATACAAAGCTAACTGGGGCAAGAAGCCAAACAAAATACATAGAAGGTATCCCGAACAACCTCTGAAATTTTATCGGTGGAGTTCTGATTCATCCTGTATATACATGGTATAAGGATGAATACCACCCACGAATGGTGCATAAACACAGAATGTTACTCTATGGATAAATTTATGGGGAAAAATCTTTATGGAATGTATGTTAAAACTGCAACAGTTATAGATGCGGAAAAATAACCAATGAAACGGTTCAGTATCACATGACAGTTTAGCGCTACACAATTGTCAGTTGCTACTTTTGGATCACCAGGCGAAGCCATCACGTATATACATACACACACAAGGTGCGAGGTAGGTGAATAAGTGCTAATTTTTGTATCAGAGTTTGCGGACGATGTGATGGTCCAGTATTTGCAGCTTTTTCAGTTGTTTTCTAAAGGTATGTTCATGAAGAAAATTTCGCGATACTTTCAGAATGGCTATTATTCCCTATCACAAAATTCGGTTGTTTACATAAGAAGTCACAGGCTAACCCTCCTCCGCCCTTTGCCCTGCCTGACTATAGGTAGAGTAAGGTATATAAACATAGCAAACATAGCTTAGGGCCGTTCATATTAGATCCGGAAATGTGTACTTCATTTATGACAATGTTATTACTAAACGTACAAAATGAGATACACTTATGGGACATACACGTTGTTCTCAGCTAAATATCAAAATACTTGCAGTTATTCACCTCCGAGCCTGTATATGTTTGTGTGTATTTTTGTTTAGAAAGCTTTAAATATTTCCATGTTCTCATTGCTGGTGCGCGAAGTATCTGACAACGATATCTATATTTATCGGTGAGAGCGTGTAGGAACTTCATCGCCAGACCAGAAAATGTTTATGCAGCACATTCCTCTTCTTCGTCTTTTACTAGTCATCAGACAGCACTGACAACCTTGTAAACTGGCTTACCTACCTGATTTACTTGAGCTGCAGTGAATTCAGGAAATGTGGATTGTAAAGGAGTGGAGAGACACTGGCAAGCTTACCTTTAGCCTACATAGCTGGGACAACTCGCATTGGTTTCGGCCACAACAGGCTGGCAAGGGCGTAGCGTTAGATTGTAGTAAAATACAGCACCGTTTTGGTTGGCTTTTTCTTATTATAGCTTAATATCTATTAAAGTTACAATACTTGCCATAACTTTTTATTCGTGTATAGGATCCGAGATCCGAGATCTTTGCTCAGACTTTTTTGAGACAGTTCAAAGTGCAAATCTACAAAAACAGGTTACTTATGCCTAGTGGGTTATGTATTACCCTTCCACTGTCTCGAAAGACTCTGCCCCAAAAAAATGTAGACCAATTTGTCTAATTTCCGAGTATATTTCACTGTGGCGCAGAATGCCTACTGCCTCGTGCTCGGCTGACTTCGCGCAGCTGTTTTTTGATCGACCCCTCGCTGAATAAAATAAGGTAACAAACGCAACAGTCGCACAAGCAAGGTCTAATATGCAATTTCCCTGCAGTTTGAGTAATACAGTATCGTAATGCTCTTTCGGTAGTGTCTGTAACTTTAAGAACAGAAAACCTTGTGCACAGGAGGTATGTGAGGGGCCAACTGGTGCCCAGTTAGACAGTCGAGAAGTGGACAGTTAAGACATAAAATAAGGTAGTGATTTAATGACTTAGTGCGCAGTTGGTAGTTGTCGGTGGTTCAGTGAAATTTTGCTTCGGCGGATCAGTCGTGTTGTATACTGTGTGTGACAACACTGATTCAAGTGTACGTGTTTTTGAAAGTAAAGTGAGATTAGGATAACTGATCTTTTTTGTTGCAATATATTTAAATACTAACTTGATCCATTTCAGCTAGGCTTGCCTTGATTTTACTTTTAACTTCGTGTCTTCTGGGTAGCTGGTTTCTACTGCGAAATTGTGCTTCGAATATGGGAGCTAATACAGGCATAAAAATAAGAAGGGTTAAGTACAGTGTATTTTGATTTAATCCGTGTGCATGAAGTTTTGAAGTTGGTGACACTAGAGATATGCAGTCGCGGAAGTAAGGGGGTAATTTGTGATACCTGACCACTTAGCTGCCATTTCAATCTGTATCCCATCTTCATGACACTGACAACTGGTAGGCAGGTGAAGGCAAGTGTGGTAGGCGTGGCCAGAACTTGTGGTACAGAACATTGTGGTCACTGCTGTGAGAGGGATGATATGCTTTTGGCATGTTTGTTTGGAGCGTAATCAGCTGGGATGCCAGCAACAATCGCTTGTCTATGATGAAGTTACACAGATGTCCCAAGTAATTAACCAAGACGGTCATGGATATTTTTGCACATCGTTGCCTCAGAACAATGAACCAGGCAGTAATTTGTAGGTTTAAATTGGTTTCAGTTTATATTCACAAGTTGTTTTGCGGATTTTATACATTTAATAAGTTGGAAAAACTAAAATGTTATAAAACATAAAAAACAATGCTTTATATTTTAAAATATTAATAATAAATTGGGAATGCATAAAATATATTTGAATTGTTTAGTCCGCAATCGATGGTAAATACAGAATTAAAATCCGCTACTGTGTGCTACTTTAGCTCAGATTATTATCAGTTTAGTCCAAAATTTAAATATGCGGCCCTTGTCTCGCTTGCTGTACTTTCTTTCAAGTATTGTAGGTTCCTTATATGGCTTGCAGAAATAATATTCTCCTTTATTTGACATTTAAATATTGATTAATTTGTTCAAGTTTATAAATCTTATGGTTATTAAAGTATATTTCTGTGTCCAGTAATTAATATCCTATTTAACTTGATAGAACATATTAAAAATCTTTCCTCTCTATTTTTAATTTCCCTTCTACTATATATACTAAGTAGAGGAAATATTGTGCTTCACACAAAAGTTATATACCGAGATTCCACCGCAAGACCTTTTGAGTCTCACTGAAAAAATGAGCATTAGAAAAATATCCGTGTATCTGTGTCTCAGTAAACACTAACTAAAAAAGCGTAAACTTGGCTAAATATCAAAGATGTTTTTCAAGTTCAGTATCTTCCAAAGATGCAACACAAAGGATTTTAACAAAATCTCCTCCACCAAACTACCTTTCGAATGTAGTTATTTAGAAATTTCAATTTTTTTTTTCAGAAATAGCTGTATCGATATTAATTAAAATAGCATATATTAAATAGATTTAAATCACCAACAAAATGTATATATTGGATTTTCTGTGAATATTTAGAGAAGTCCTCTTTATTCAGAAGGAGATTTGAATTATCTTGTATAACAAAATGTAGGGTCAATTTGTTTTATATTTTGAGAAAACCTTCGACGTCATGCATACTAAATACATGTTCACATATTTTCATTAAGTGATTTCTTAAAATGATATTAATCAATGAATATAAACAGTTTTTCTTGTAAACTAGTTACATTTCTACGGAATTCGCATATAATCTTTAAGAGCCTTTCGCATAACATATGTTAAAACCGAACGTAATAACTCCACAGTAATCTGCAAGACTCGCATTCGGGAGGTCCTGGTTTCCATTCCCAAGTCGTACATTCTGATCCAAAATTCTTATGTGGTTTTGCAGGTCGATAGACGAATGATGTTGTGGTTCCCTGCTACCACGAATTTTCTGTCCCATATTTCCTTTCGTATTTTGTAGAGTTTTACAATAAAGTGACGATGATTGGTGCGTTACAACGGTCTTAAATAAGGAGTTCTCCTCTGAACTTGAACCACTGACTGGTGGCCCTCCTGGGGCGTCATGTTTCCGAGACCTCTATATTGGTGGCATCGTCGGGGTCAGGAATGACGCCATTCTGAAATCATTAGAGGCCCCATTCTTGCTACCACACCTAGTGCCAGGGTCTGGTCGCCCTCAAATCTCCCCTTCATCCCTTCCTTCCAGGAGTAATTCAAATCGCGAAGGGTCTGCAGTATCATAGGTGTGAATGACTGGGACTTCCACAGTCTGATTATTTCTAACCCTAGGCGTAAAATATGTTAATAAGGTTTCAAGAGATTTTTGAAGTTATAAGACATGAACTTAGTATCTAGGCCACAGTTTATTTTAATTTTCCATTGAGTCCTTGTGTTCTATTTAAAATGTCGATGCTTAAAGTTTTATAGATGCTTATCTCAATATGGGGATTTCGTTTATGAGAAAGGGAGAAAATTGGAAAGATAGAATCACACTGAAAATTTAAATGCTTTAACGGAATTTGGATCACGTATCGTTGTTTATCTGGGCTACCATTGGAACATACCGGTGTGATATTAAATTCTCGAACTAAATCACTTTTTGTGATGGCTGACTTTTGCATAACTGGTAAGTCGTCAGAGATAGAAAAAATCTTACTACATAAAAATGTAGATCTTAAGGAGATAACTATTTCCGAGGCACTCCTTGTGATTGGTATAAATATGAACATTTCAAATTAATTTTGATTGTAAGCTGGCATTGGAGTGTGTAGTTCAGTTGGTTAGAGCAACGGCATGGAAAGCTATATCCATGGTTAAACCCTGGCTATGTAATTGAAATTGTCATTATGATTCTCTGACGTTGTTTTGCTAACTTAAATCTAAATGAATGCGGAAGGGGAGTTTATTCCTATTTATTTAAAATATTTGTAAACTTAATATTTCAGGCGAAAAATTCAATCCAGTTCTATTTAGGATGCTATTTGGCAGCTGTGGTTCTCAGCGTCCCATTTCTATATTGGACGTGAAATGCTACTTTGTTTTGCTCGGAGGCGTCTTTATCAGGCTTGAGGTTATTTTACGTATCATAGATCGACGGCACGGAACCACCAGCTTTATTTCTCTTCTGAAAATATGCGTGTTAAGAATTTTTATTCCCCCAAAAATCAACCGCCCTCCACCGAGTTGGAACCTCCGACCTCAGGAACCAGAGTCTAGCATGTTACTCCTAGATCACGGATGAGACAATATTTGAGGTTAATGATTCATTTTACAATAAGGGATAGCTTCAGTTCCACATATCTTATTACTAATATTATTTCATCTGTATAACTCATTTACTCAAGGTTTAGTATAATTTATTATTACATCCATTAAAGCAGATTTTAGTGAAAACTTACAAGTCAAACTTCTTTGATCACTTTAAATATAGGCCCCCAACGTTGTTACAGCAATCGTTTTTCTGTGCAAAAATCATATCTATTCTGCAGACGTTAAAGAGCAAAGGCATCATTTGGCTGCATAAGCAAATAAATAGCCGTTGTCAAGTAAAATGAAACACAAAGCTTTGTGTCAATAAGTACGCCTGGACAGGGTGTTAGGAGTGTAAATTCAAATATTTTGATAAATGGTGACTTAATATGCATCCAGCTCAGAGTACTGGTTAGCTTTTTCTCTTCGTCTTAACAGTTTTCTCAAAAGTCAATCACAAAATTTAGTACTTGATGTTTTCTTTGCATGGTGGTAATTGCGTCTCAAAAAGAACAACGCTTGTCAGTATAGGTTATCCATTTTGCGTACACGTATTCACACCTCAATACGTATCCTGCTGGCCTAGGTAGTATAGGGTTATTTGCCTTGCAGAAAGCATTACAACATTCGTTACCGTGAGGTCTATTCATTCTGCGTTACGTTTTCCGCCCCACGCTCTTAGGGGAAATTACCACCTATTGCTTGTGTGTACCATGCCTACTTGGAGGTACTAACCAATATGAAAATATACTAGTCTTAGTAACTAAAATTATTAGTCCGCAAATTAAGCAAATATTGTTGTTCATTACAGTGTCCTCAGTTACCATTACAACTATCTACACTTATACCCCTAAAGGTCTGTACAGCAACGGTCGCTATCAATTTATACACAATACATTTGGAGTGATAAAAATTTAGTTAATAGATTATACTTCTCTGATCTCTGATATCTGCTTTTGGTATTTAAGAGATAAGTTAAATTCACTGTTTTTATTTTGACAACTTTCCCTGATAGTTACGAGGAAAAGATGTCTTTCATAATAAAATTAGTAAATTTTTACATTTCTTAACGATAAATAGGACTATTTGTATTCAGTTCATCCTTTAACTCATAATTTGTTCTTTTATTCTAATACTATATATATATATATATAGATTGTATTTCAATGGGTTATGTCTCTGTACTCTTGGGACGGCCACTTTGCCACTTTCAAAATCCCATACAACGAGGAATAGCAGTAACTTTTCAGTCATTTTGTTTTCCACATAGATTACAATATCCCTAAGAAATGTCTAGGGTGTAATTTTCTATTGTATGTCATAGGGTATTGATGTTGGAGTAAAGGCATAAAGTAGGTAGAAAGGTTTTGGCGAAAAATTGAATTATATTCCTTAATGTATTTTAACACATAATACTCCTGTGATATTTGAAATGGTCAGCCACTCACTTAATCATGCACTTAGATTTAATTACCGAGCTAAAAAATTATATTTTCTAATGATCCCTAAATAGCCCTAAAATAATGTGCATAATAATGCTGATTACCGTCCTTCCTTAATGCTATAGGTAACTTATTATTCAAGGAAAACCATTAGTACATAATACGGAATTAACATCATAAAAACCTTGACTATTTTTCAAGTACAGATTTTCGAGGTTAATTCACTTTTGATATCTTCAGGATTTCAGCCGCAAGTCCTTCAGTCTGTTCTGCGGTAGCTGAACTCTTTCTCTCTTGTCTCGCAAGACTTTGCTGTGTTCTATTACTGCTCTCGTCAGATAGGCATACCCCTCCTTTTTCACAAGTGATCAGTTCATACTTTTGTAATTACCTCAACTTTAACTTTCTCTCTGGGTTGTTTCGCGATATTGGAGTTGTGCTCCATAGTTTCTAGCGCGCTTATCTCAGCTGACTTTAAGATTGACTTACGAGTATCTTCTCTTCTCTTCTTCTCTGTCCAGAAGTCAAGAGGTTTACAGTCAGCAAAAGATAAAAGGCGTTTAGCTCCACTCATTGTTACAAATACTACTGTCATTACAAACAATGACACTACTGAAGAAACTTTATCTAACAACGGGCATATTTTACAAATTGCTTCTAAAGACTTATTTTCATCCTAATTCCGGAACAAATCTGGGACTTGATTTCCATGGACAGACCAAGAACATATGAGTTGAATGCAGCTGTTAAAGTAGCAAATTCTATTAACTAGTCTTGCCAAATTCTCAATTCTTGGCTTATAGTTTTCTGATCCTAAATGTAATGTCAAATAAAAAATTCTGATGTGTTACACTCACAAGACTTTTTCTAGCTGCTCTACAAACAAACTTCTTACTAAAGATCTTTTTTCTGCACATGCTAATCGAAATAAACATTAGCAGAATGTTCTTATTGGATTAATTTTTTTCCACACAAGCCATGAGTCTGACTGAAAAATTTTGTGCCATAGCCGGGATTTGAACCATGGATCTCCCGAATCTAGCCGGTTGCTATGCCACTGAGCTATCATGTCAACATGCTTTGAATTTCTCAACTGACTCACATGTTTCCCGGTAAACCATGAGGTGTTCTCAAATTATTTCGAGATGACAACCCCAATGGCGACTTACAATGTTTAAGTCCTTAAGTCCCAGTAATCATAGTATAGCCAATTATTATGGTCAATTAGTATTGGATTAATTGTTTTTTCACACAAGCCGTGTGTAGGACAGGAGTTGGATAGGTGGAGCCAGACAGAAAAATTCAATGCCATAGTCGGGGTTTGCGAATTAGTTGAGAAATTCAATGCTATGCCGGCAAGTTTACATGGTAGCTCAGTGGCAGAGCAACCGGCTAGAGTCGGGAGATCCGTGGGTCAAATCCCGGTTATGGCATTGAAGTTTTCAGTCTGACTCTACCTAGCCATGTTCTTATTACTTAGTTCCTTATAAGTAGAAGGAAACTAATAGAATGCGCTATTCTAAAGTGATACTCAAATGTTTTAAAAGCTGTCGTTAGGCGATTGTCACTACTGATCACCTTTTTGCTTGGCCAAGAGTAGAACAAAAGAAAAACGATCATTTCCTGTCTGAGCAAATTATAAGTACTTTACAACAGAAACTAATAAGGAATATCCCGAAAACGGTAAACTCCACGAAAATAATATATGACATAAATTGTGTATTTTAACGAGATCTACAGTTTTTGTGTGGTAAGGTTTTGTTTATCTGTTACGGCTTACTAGTTATGCACAATTCAGAAAAAATCATACAGAATAAAGAGGTCTTCAGAAGCTGTTCCCAGAATATTCAATACATACATTTTATTAGTGATAGAATTGCCTTTAATATGTTGTACTTTAATCAAAATCGTTAGAGCTGTTTTTAAGAAAAACGAAATGTTCGAATATTTTTCCATGTAAAGGGTAGTTAGAGGTGGAGGGATTTTCTTGAAAATCTTCGTGTCGCATCCTTGGAAGATACCCAACTTAAATACCAAGTTAGTTATTTAACCGTCTTTTCCTTTTTGAGCTATGTAATCCACAGACTCACAGACACACACACACACACACGCACACGCACACATACGGACCTTTTTCCAAAAATGCTTTTTTTTGGATTCAGGGGATCCTGAAACATGTATTTCCGGTGAAATCTCGGTATCGAATTTTTGGGTGGAATACAATACCTTCTCTATCCACTATGAACATTGTACATGCGGGGCTAGAGAAAGTAAAAAGCTGCATTTAAAAGGCATTACTCTACACAATGGAGTAATTTTCGCTCTATTGGAAGAATACCGGTTCTGTTAGGAGTTAGATAGAACTTGCTCCCAAGAATCGTTGGAAAACGAGTACAGAGGGAAGGGAATTTCAGTTTGACCACTATGTGTTTTACGATCATCAAGGTATAAGGAATAACGTGTATTCCGGTTGCTTCCTTTCCCGCCGTTATAGGAATTTTGCCTTACACGTCTCTCTCTATGCAGGAAGTGAACCAGACACATTTGTTCTCATAAGTAACAGCAATTATTTGGTGGACACCTTTCTTTAGTGAAAATAAGTTATGCACAATGTTTGTTGTTCATTTTGATCAGAGGGTATTATGGATTTTCAGTCTATTATGACCAAACTTTATATACTTCTGCTTCGTTACTACAAGAATGAACACTACACGTCGTCTTCAAGTACTATGCATGCTGAAGAATGTGTAATGACAGTATTAATTAATGTTAAAGATAGATTACTGCATCAGAAAGCAAATGAGGTAATTCGATCTATAATATGCATTTATTGGGGCTAATTGTTACAAAAACACACAAGCGATCTGAGGTATGTGACACGTTTATGAATGAATGAAAAATCTCCAATATAAGAAAAGCTCGTCTGTTTTGAAGGGATGCTAAAACGTTTCTAGTCGCTGTTTCTAGCGTTTTTTCTTACGCTGAATGGGTAGCTCATGGATACTCCCTGTTTGCAGTGGGGGATACAAAAACATATGATCTGTAAAACCACAGTTATAAAATATCACGGCTTAGTACTAAGAATTAATAATATTCTTCATGTCATTATGTACCCCATAAGTTGCCAAAAATGCGAATATCTCAGCAAAATTGCTTATTTGTTTACTTTTCTTAGAATAAACGCGATTAAATATTAAGACTACAAAGTTAGGCATACCGAACATATTTTAAACACACTTCCTGTTTTAACACTGTAACTACGGGCGTAAGTTATAGAAAGGAGCAATACATTAAATTAACAGGGAGTTATTTTACCGTATGCTAAATACTTAATAGCCTAGGATGTGGTGGAGAGAAAAGAACTTTGCCTAAAACCATTTTATTAATAACTTCATTTTTGTAGTTTTATTTAGAATCAGAATGGAAATGAAATTAAGGTTTTAAAAAGATGCTTTACTTTGTTAAACAGATCAGAATGAGAATGTGAAAACAGAAATGATGATGTAATTGTCAGAACCTTAGATTGTTTGTTCTTAATAATCAAACCTGGACTCGACAATGTAGCGTATGGCACGGAGATTTCCTGTGCATATGATCTCATTCAAAAATAGTTGGGAAACTTGAAAAGTGTATGCATATAATTTATGTATAATTATTTAAAATACGACTATATCGGTAAATGTGAATTAATTGTCTCTCCACACGAGTCGTTTATAGGATAAGAGTTGGAAAATTTAGTGATGTGCCGGCATGTTGCCAAGGTAGCTCAATGGTTAGAGCAACAGGACGGAGACCACGAGATCTGTGGTTCAAACGCCGACTATCAAATTGAATTTTCCAGTCGGATTCTACCTGTTCAACTCCTGCCCTATACACGATTAAGGGAAGAAACATTTAGGTTACATTCATTTACCTAATATTCGTTAAACTATAACGCCGGAACTTAGTACTTAGGAAGTTTTTAAGTCGCCACTGATGTACGTCAATTCAAAATAATTTGAGACCTCGTTGTGGTTTACCGGGAAAAACCCAAGCCAGTTGTGTAGTTTAGTGCTGCGCCGGCAGGTTGCCTTGTTAGCTCAATTGTTAGAGCAACTGGACGGAGACTAGGAGATCTACAGTTTCAAGTCCCGGTAATGACATCGGATTTTGCAGTCAGATTTTACCTCTCCAATCCATAAATGGGTATACATTGTACTGTCTAGCAACCGATGCAAAACTGTAATCGTTTTCAGCAAATGCAATACGTTTGCTTTGTAGCCAATATTCACATGTAAACTGACCGATAATGGTTGGCCTTTAAGAAAACAGTTTCTTCTAATTACTTGTAGTAACATTTTTATTGCTCCTTCTCTCTCATTTTCTCCCTCACCTTGAACTGTTCATTGTTCACAGTTTAATACTTCAATATAAGTGAGACGCGTTCAACAAATGGGCAGGTTCGGATATCAAAATATAATGTTGGTCATTAATTTGGTTATCCTCGGCCTTTCATATTTTAGAATTATATGAAAATTCCTCCTGTTCCTGGAGTTTTCCGAATATTTCCTTGAGCTGTAGCACATTCTGCTTGATCATAAAATATCTCCAGTCCTGGGTGTTTATTTATCCATGAGTCTCGTCTTATATACTCATCTTTATCATCGTTTAATATTGCTTTCTTTCTCTTGATATATGTCTGTATATATATTGTGATACTTTTCTCTCCTTGCCTCATATTCTTAAGCATTGCCTATGCTGCAGAAAATCTTTGAAAGTCCAATTTACAATTTATTCTCATAAACATTTTTCCCTAAATTACGTACTCTTAAAATAAACAAAGTTGTCAAAAATGTATTTTCTTGGTAGGTTATGCAAGATGATGCAGTGAAGTTGACAAGGTTTCGTACTTTTATTGAAAAAATAGTTGTATCTAAGGCAGGATACCAGAAAATTAGGAAAGTAGTAAAAAGGGGATTTCTTATATAACTATTTCCCACTAGATGCTCAAATCAAGTTAACTATTTTTGATGAATTCTTGGTTTTGTTGTCTAAGGAACACATTTTTCACGCTGCTTCATATCTAAGTAACACAGGTGTTCTTTTGTGTAATTCTTTTCAGCGTTGCTTCTAAAGATATTTCTCTTAACAGTTTTTGCTCTTGTCTAGAATATCAGCCAAATTGACTCTCCTTCAGAGGTGTATTTCACAGCAGATAAATTTGGGGTCTATAGTGATAGCAAAACTACCGCATATGCAAGAAGATTTTATAATTATTGTAAATCTTAGAAAGAAGTTGTAGTAATTTAGTTTAGCTTTTGAAAGCCACTCCAATTCCACCATCGATACATCACAAAATAATAACCATTATGGATGGCTATAATCATAAAAATATAAATATTCAATAAAACCATGGAAAAAATATTTTTGGTCACACCACTCTGTTTACTGCGTAAGTTTTTGCTCATTTGGCAGCAAGTTTGGAAATTGATGTTGGTGTTATTTGATAGGCTTCGACAATGGGAAGTGAAGACTTAAATGTAACTAGAAATCGAATTTTATTCTTCTCCAAAAAACATTCCCTCAAAACATCAAATATTATACACACAATATTATTCAGGTATACAACAGTATAATCCCTACAAAGTTGATCTATTTTTGACTGCAGTGATAATTTATTCTCCCTTTGGTGGAAGCAATCCAAGATATTTACTCCGACAACAATATTGTCTCAATTGGTATAACTTTGAATATTTACGTGAATTATACACCTAAAGAAGACTCTACATAAGTGCTTTACAAAACACACTGAATGTGAGCCGGTCCCCATGGCCACGCTCGCTAAGGCGTTCGCTTTGGTGCTTCGTGGGCAGTGGATCGTGGGTTCGAGTCCCGCCTTGGGCATGGTTATATGTTTGTGCACTGTGTATATATGTTTGTGTAAAGGAACAGTAATCATACAGTAAATTTAGGGGGGAAATGTAAACAGGGATACAGCGCCGGAGTCCTGATCAGACACCGATACTGTTTAAAAAAAAATGTGGTACCGTAGGTGCTTGTAGAACCGAATAAAAGTGGAAAAAGAAAAGAAAGTATTAAAAAGTAGCGGCTAGACTCTGCTGCACCGCCGTATTCACCCTTCGTTTGTATACAGTAGTGGTTTTAGTTTTATACCGCATAGAGGCGCCAGGACCGAAAAAAAGAAGATCGGGTTTCTCACCTACCTTACACATACCGTCCCCATCCCTAATCGGCTATGCAGGATGTTCGAGTTGAAGTTAAGTTCTAAACTTTAACCAGTGAATACAGAACCTTTACTCGCGGAAATACTGCCCCTGTTGGAAATTACGGGGAAATTATAAATGAATGATTCATTTCCATTTTATTTGTGCATTTATTAGAATTTGTTAGAAAACATTTACAGAATCACAAAACATATTCTGCATACATAGCGCTATTTTGTATTACATTATAATGATGAATAGGGCATATTCATTCCTCCCAGAATTTTTAGTAACTTTTAGTTTTAAATATCTATAAGAATCATTGTTCCAATCATAAAATAAAATACGAAAGTGGCGTTCTTATAATTCTTCACATTTTTTAAAGTAATTAAGTATGAAAGGTCAACTTAAAATCTAAATGTACCTACGGTATGGTGTATAGAACTAATAGAATATGTATATAATACTCAAACAACTGATTCATTGATAAATTTTAAATAAATGGTTTGTGAATATTACAAAATAGCATTAAACAGATTACATGTTTTCCTCACATTGTGGTGCTATTAAATTGTACACTCAATCTACCACGATTAGTAATACAAGATCTTTTTTTCAGTAATACCTGTTCTTTATTGATCACCGAAATTCTCTTAGACGGTTTATTCACGCTTATAGCCTGAAAAAAAAAAAACAGTAGAAACGCAATGTCCATGGTTGCCAGCCAAATAAATAGTGAGTGCGCTAACTCAGTACAATATAATGTACGAAGATAAAGTGTGCCTGGTTCGAGCTAAAATATGAAGATTAAAAACACAGGGCCGAACAAGTTGGTGCGGTCAGCAGGGACAATGTAGCGGCTTTGCAAGCTTCCTGAACGAGGAAATAGAGATTGAAAAGTGGTCCACTAACCACTACAGCTACCAAGTTAGGATTAAGGATCACGAGACGATGAATTACGACCTTCCGGGACAATATAAAGGCTCGAAACTTTAGGTAAACGCCGCAGGGACTCCACTAACTTCAGAATATGCTGCAAGTCTAACAACTAAACCATAAAGATTAAAAGACTGAGATACGGTAACGTTAATTCCTAACGACGCACCCACCACAAAATGTCATTTAACAGTGTTTGTGCCACATCCACGCAAGTGGCTTGGAAATGCTAATAGAGCGGCAACTTGCAGAACTTCAGAGCTTTGGAATAGCGGACGCTTATCGGAGATAATAATTCCGTACAGTAACTTTTATAAGAAATTTGGAAGTTGCTGTAATTTTTTACTTCTGTTTTCGTCACTAATTGTGAAAGAAATGAATAGACCTAACAAATATATTTTAGAAATATCTTTTTATCGCTCTACGCGTCCGAGAGCAATATACATATTTCGGAAAGATGCATATAAGTCTATTACGCAGTTAACTTTCGCTGCCCATAGCACATATTATGAAAGTTATATTTTGCAGTGTATAAGGACAAAATCTTTGAAGTTTAATTATAATGAAGTTGCCCCAAAAGCAGTTTTTGTTTTCCTACTGCTGCCCAAGGAGACGTCTTCGGGGGAAAAAAACAAAAAAAAACCAAAAAAAAAAAAAAAACAGCAGCACCACTAGAAACAGCTTCTTGCAAAATGTCTGCAAGATTAAACTGAGTTTTACCGAATCCTTTCAGCTTAGAAGGTTATATTTTACTATTATACTTGTAAGCACTACATTTCGTATTCAAGTAACAGATTCCCTGTAATATAAGATAAGTTTCCTGAGTTCAATTAAACTAAAATGAAAAAAAAGAAAAAAGTAATTTTTCTATTTCTCAGTTGAATCTAATAGAGAATTATTAAAATGTTATGGCCTTAGATAACAGCTTCACAAACAAACTCTCCAATATATCTTACTACTCAGTTAGTTTTCCTTCTTGTGATAGCTCTTAGTAGAATTTTGCCATGATATTTCCGGTTTTATGAGAAGCATGACTTACTATTTATATTCAACTAAATTATATTTCTAAAACTATTAGCGAAGTTTGTTCTACTATGCAGTATACATTAATTTTAATTTGGAAATTAATGGCAGTAGGAAACGGTGTCAAGCACTTTCTGGTGTTGACAGCTGAGCTTGTTAAACTTGCGCGGAAACCATACCTTTCTTTAATACTGTGGGCGACAGCAGATGTGAGGTAGGCACACTTAAGTAGAACTTCATTCCTCCCTCCGCCTTGTCTTCTAGTGGAGCAGTGTAGTACTTCAATTTATTTTTAAGTTTCCCTTGTTGAATAAAAATTAGCCGGCATTTTTGAAGTTTCCATCACCTTACATCTAGGACAGCATATGCTTGGTGTGGCTGCCTAAATTGATCTGTTTTGGGGGGGGATTAAAAATAAACTTCGAAGTTCTTTTCACATTTTTCTTTGACAAACTACGTTTTCACCATGAAAGATAATTAATGTTTGGTCAGTATTTTGAGACGTTCCAAAGAGCAGAGGTAGGAAACAGTTGCTCAGTCCAGATTGGTGTGACATCCTTATCTCCCCCCTCCAGTGTTCAAAACAATATCCTTTATTGCAATTAACGCCCAGAGAAGTATAGTATCATAGTATCTGCAAGCCAAAGAAAGTCTTGTAAGAAAATCAGAACGTTCTTTTGCAGTCACTGCAAGTGATGGCTTGGCATGTATCTGAGAAAGAAATGAAGTGGCACATTCATAACATACATTTAAAGCAGAACTGCTTCTTCGGGAAAGTTGATTATATTAAAAACTAGCTTTAAATGCGGCATTCATGCATTCGCCATCAGCAGCGCCAAATTCTTTTGATGCGAGATCGGATGTATCGCTATTTAATTATTAATTACCTCAGAAGGCCATTGTTTTTTGTTTTTGGAAACTTTCCCTTGAGTTTCTTTTTTCAACCTGCATGCGCATTGCAAATTAGTAATCTGTTATACAACATTCAAATATTTTATTATAAAACTTTCCGGTTTACAAAAGAATGAAAATACACCGTGTATCTGTATTTGTGTCAAATATTTGGGGGACGACCTCCCAACTTTAAAATAGTAAGAAAGTGCATATAAATATGGGTCTGAAAGTCGAGGTTTTATTTACATTGAAGCAAGAGGAGGCATTTGTCACATGATATCGTATGAATTTTACAGGAAAATCTTGACCTATATTATTTACAGCAGATAAAATGATTAAATATTTCGGGTTTTGAGTCAATAATTCCTTGTAATCGCATGCCACAGATGTGTGATATGCTAAAAAAATTTTAGCGTGCACCTTGTTCATTGATGACGCCGGGTTTACTCCTCGGTTTTCAGAGGTTCTGCCAAAAGTCTTTATTTCTTTCCTCCGCACCTGAATGCAGAGACGCATCTGCGGTTTCTCAGGAGACTAACGTGCCCAATGTTGGGTTACGAGAGCACGTCACTTCACGTATAACAGTGCAAAGCAGTCATTTCGACCAAAATTGATACAAAGCGATATAATAGGCAGTGTTTATGGCATAACCAGTAAAATTCCTGGCCTACATTACATCTCAATCCGCAGGCTCTATATATACTTCATAGGTGCCATATTTAAAAAATTAACTCATGTTCACTTAAACTGTTTAGATATGTTTTGTAATACCTAAGAAAATATTGAAATTTTCTTTAAATTCGAATACAAATAGACCTTGTAAAGCCGTGAAATATGAAGCATTTACTAAATGTTAGAAGATAACTACATTTTAATGACATTTCCATTACATGTTTGCGTTCTCTACCACGTACTATATATAGTAAGCATCGGTATTGTATTCCGCACCAAAGATTTGATGTCGATATTTCACTTGAAATATATACTTTTAGATTCCCTGGAACAAAACAAAACAAAAACTTTAGAAATGTGTTCGTGTGTATACCCGTGTCTGTGAACACCATAACTAAAAATGACAAGCTCGTTAGATACAACGCTTGGTATTTAACTGCAGAATGCTTCAGGGATGTGACACGAGATTTTTCAAGAAAATCTCCTACTCCAAATTAACGTTTACAGAGAAACATTTTCGTAACCGTTTATTTTCTCCAAAATGTCTCTATCAATTATTATGATAAAAAAAACACATGTTTAGTACACTTTTATCACGAATAGAGTGTGGGTATATCTTGAATTTTCTAGGCTTAACCTCTGAGGCTCCCTTAAGTCTGAATGACTTATGCTGAGCTAGTAAACAGTACGTTATAGGAAAAAAAAACTTACTACACAAAAAAAATTACATCTCGTTAAAACACACTATTTATGCCACATGCAATTTGTTTGTGAAGTTAACCACTTCCAAGATATTCCTTGTTAAAGGTTTCAATTTTGCAATACTTAAAAGTTTATGTAATCAGAAGTTGTTATCCATTTTTCTTTCTCCTTGTCAAGTAAATACAAAGGTATTTAAAAACCATCACATAGCAAACAGCTCTCTGAAGGTTTGACTATAGCTTAGGCCTATTATATTTCCCCATCCACATTATATATATACATACAAGGACATGCGTAATAAAGGGATATCTGAAAATGTCTACCTCTGTTAACGTGAATACAAAGAAAAATGAGCCAGTTTAAGAATAATTTATTGAAAATTGCTGGAGAAAATCATGTGTATGTATCAAATCATATGCTATATGATACGAACACACCGTGATCTATTAATTGCGGGTAAGTTAATTTTCATTTTATCCTGTATACAAGTTTGAGAAATAGGTGCAGTTTCCCACAGTTATAAAACCCATAAGACAAGAAAATCTAATTCATTTTCCTTTCTCAAAACACTTCTAATGATTGAAAAATCGCCGAAATACGAATTTATTAAAATGGCAGTATTAAAAAGCATATAGAGAAGTGCCAGAACGAAAAAATGAAGTAAAGTTTGCTCTTTCCTTGTACTAAAATGAGGACCTTTCTGTGACAATTTAGCAGTTAGAATTGTTTAAATTCGAGACGAATACCCTCAATAAAGCTTACATGTATTAGAGTAGTTCTACATACGTCAATTTAGGCTAAAAAGATACTTGTTTTCCTTCTACTTTTACTTTGTTCTAGAGTACTTTCTAACCTCACAAAGGTATATTTATTTTATTTATAACTAAATAATTGTAGGAAATGTAGACCTAGACTGAAAAAGTTAATGTCATAGACTCATTTAAACCATGGGCCTCCTGGTGTCCGTCCAGTTGCTTTAACCACTATGTTACCATGGCAACATGCCGATACAGCATTAACGTCCCCAAATGACTGTCGTTTTTCCTGGTAAACCACAAAAGGAGATCTCAAACTATTTTAAGGTGGCGTACCCCGATGGCGAGTTATGATGTCGTAAGTACTAAAATCGGAGGCTGCATAGTTTAGTATTTTAGGAACCTATCAGGCTAATTATTGTCATTTAATTTATGCTTCAACTAACCCCGTGTAGAAGAGGAGTTGAGATCTCCTTGTGGTTTACCGGGAAAAGTACGAGTCATTTAGGAATTAAATGCTGTGTCGAAATTTTGCCATGGTAACTTAGTGATTAGAGCAACTAGACGGAAACCAGGAAATCCATGGTTCAAATCCCGGCTATAGTATTGAATTTTTCAGTCTGGCTCTACTTTTCTAACTCCTTTTCTACACACGGCTACGTGGAAGCAACAATTAAATGACTATAAATAATAGTGTTAGAAACATTTCATTTTGGAAACCAGTATATCCTGTAGTACACATTCATGCACATGCCAGCATCTCACCATAGTAGCCTAAGGGGCAAGAGCATCGAAACGGAAGGCTGGAAATCCTTGGTTCGGTTCCCGTCCATGGTATTTGATTCTTCAACCCTGATTCAGCTTTCCAAAGTAATGAGCCCGTAAAATAAAAGATATGACGTGAAAGCCTGGCTGAAGCTCCGAATCTGAATGCGCATGTCGGTGATTCTGCGGTACTTGCAAGAAGAAGCGCGTTCGCTCGCATACTGTCCAAAACTTTCCAAAGTCTTAATTTGATTTTAAAAAAAGGCAAGTTTTCATTGGGTTGGTGGAAGTTTTCCGGCGGTTCTAGCAGGATTCCCCATAGATATTCCGTGCATGAATGATTTATCACCAGCATATTTACCTTGCGGCCCACTTGATTTAAACCCACAGTTCTCCGACGCACACGTATTATATTAACCCGTTGAGGTAGCGCATATAGAAAACTACGTGCTCTACCAGCAGTATCGTAGGAGAAGCACATCTAGAACAAATTAGACATTTTTGTTCCAAACATTTAATTATTTTTTTTATTTTCACTATTTTTAAATTAGTTAGTACTTTACGCATGTGTTACATTCAAATTTGCACCGGAATTTCAACCTTTTAACATGCGCTTACAATATGTCAAGATACCTTTGAGTTGGCCATTGCTGGTCTTTTTTAGAGTTTCTAGAATCAATTATTGCTTCTGTAGCCCACGAATAGTTCTTCTAAACAACCACTGAAGGTCAGTGCAAGAATAAATAAATACTTACAGAACGACATGACTTCACTATTACGAAGTAACATCTTGCACATACGTTACTACGAAAAACTCGTATTTGTCTGATTTTCAGAAACATCCTGTTTATTTTCCTTTGACGACTGATATTATTGGTGATTAATTTTAGTGATATTCAAACAGTGATTAAAGGATTACAACACTTCCTGGCAACATTAGATATATAGGAAGGTGACATAATGTGTACAAAACCCAAGTTTAATATCACTTATTCCATTCAAGGACTATCATTTCCAGCTATTATGAGCCAAAAGTCGAATCTAGATTTCTAACATTTGCAGCGCAACACTGCGTCTACTATAATGACACAATATTGCACACGTGTATTCCACAGCTGCAGCTGGTAGAAGCACTGTTTAAAGTTATTGGCAGAAAAATGCAGTAGCTAGCCAATTAACTTTTTTGAAGTGGGCAAATACGATTTTTTTTTTTATGTTTAACGCTCGCTTTTACTACTCTGGCACCGCAGGCGATGAAATGAAATTAAAATGGCCTGTTATTTATGGACGCTCTTTAACTGCTTTGGTTCTCAGCGTCCCATTCTATATTGGGCGTGAAAGATCGCTTAATTTTGCTCAGAGGCCTCTCTTATCAGGCTTGAGGTTCTTTTACGACAATGGACCCACAGCTTTACTTCCCTTCCGAAGGAAGCCATGCTAAGGATTTTTACGCCCGAAAAAATCCATCGTCCTCCGCCGGGTTTGAACCCGCGACCTTGGGTATATGAAGTTAGCATGGTAACCATTACACCACGGAGGGCGACTACCGCAGGCGATGACACTGATTAGTATATGGAATGAAGATGGAGCACCGGTGGAATGCGCTGACGGGGGAAACCCAATAACCCGGAGAAAAACCGCCCTGCGCCGTTTTGTTCACCACAAATCCCACATGTGGTCGCTTGGGATCGAACCCTGGCCGCCTTAGTGAGAGGTGAATGGTCTAATCACTGGGCCACGGCGCGGCCGTTAGGTAAATTAGGCGAAATCGCATAACGCGAAATCATGTCAATTTGGAGGATGCCGCAGAAGGATGAGCTGTTGCCTTCCAGGTTTCGAATTGTTTTATTTTTATTTTTTCCTGTAGAAATTGTATTTCTACCTATGTTCTTCCATCAGATCTGGTTGCCGTTCCTGCTTTTTAAATTGTTTTCCCATAACTTAACACACACATGCATACACACAGACACAAACAAACATACCCCAGGTGCAACTCGAACCCGTGTCCGTTCATGTGATGAAACACCAAAACCGAACGCTCTAGCGACCATAAACAGGAGGACCGACTCTTGGATAAGCGTAAAGCGAGTTCATGTATTTAATCGACATACGATTGTCATGTTGAGCTTATATTTGGGTACGTGGCACTTACTGCTGGGAAAAATCCCGCATGTTCAGGTCATATTGTGCCACGTAGTACGACTACCTCACTGCTGCTCCTCCTGTCCCTGCTGCTGCTACTACTGATATGAGATCGTCTACCGTAAAGGAGTAGACGTCAAGCAGCAACAATGCAACATGTTCTTGGGTTCAGATCGAATCTTCGTGGCCGACCAATGCGCTCATCATTCTCTAAATCGCCTTTTCCTTGCTAAAAGTTATAACACAACTCTGCGGACCAAATTGACTTTACGATAGTCTGCTTCATCATCTGAAATATTTTGCTAGCGGTCTTGCTTGATATGTGGGTTGAACTTATGTGTGCTCGTTGCTTAAACTGTGCGAACATTTCGTATCCTGATACGTGCATTCAAATAACCTTAACAACAGAAACCGTAATTCTCTTTAGCATCCCCTAACTGTCTTTTTCCTGGGACCAGAAAATCACTGACCACGCACAGCAGGGCAGTATGTCTGCTATATTGCACCAGAGTGACACAATGTGCCCAATTCATGAAATTGAGGACAGTTTTCTTCATAATAGCTTGTGACTCTTGCAAAATAGAATTCCAGCACAATTCATATTCTGTTCGTAAAGTTTACTGCGTTAAACCTTCATAATTCTTGAATGGGCTAGTACCAGGCATTCCGTGTGTATATTCATATATGTACAAGCACATATGTAAGGTCTTGTGTATGTAATTTTACTAATGGCTGTGAAGAGATCTACAATAGGACGCGGTAAGCTCTTTAAAAAAGAAATTGTCCAGTCCAGTCAAACAAGCCATCGATAAAAGGCTCGAACATCGCAGATTCGAGAAAAAAAAACCCGTATGGTACAGGTGGCCTTGCATTGGCAAGGTTTTGAGTAGATACTCTTCGAGATATTTCACCACACATACTGTGGTAAATTATGGAACAGTGATTTAACCTGTCTCCCTAGAAAAAGTGTTATATGAAGTCGGCAGAATATAAAAGTGAATCATTTTAGAGACGGTTGCGAGCAAGTAACACACTTTTTGAAAGCTATAGCTTGAAATCGAGGCTTTGCAACGCATTTCATGTAATAACGTTTTCTTTTTAGTTTCTCCAGCGGGTATGTACAATGTGTATATTACGTATATTTCATTCCACCCAAAAATTAGATACCGAGGTTTCACCGGAAACACATGTTTTGAGAAAGCCTGAGTAATAAAACATTTTCCGGAGAATATCCAATGTGTGTGTGTGTGTGTGTGTATGTGTGTGTGGACAACACTAACTAAAAAATCGAAAAGTCCGTTAAATAACAAACTTGGTATTTAAGTTTAGTATAGTCCAAGGATGCGACACAACGATTCTCAGGAAAAGACCTCCAACCCAACACTTATTGTATAAGGAACATTTTTCGAAATGTTTCATTTTGTCAAACATGGCTCTAATAATTTTGATTAAAGTGCCGTATATTAAAGATATTTACGTAGTAAATAAAATTAATGTATATGCTGAATTTCTTGGGAATAGCCCCTGAAGTGCTCATCATTCTGAGCGAATTCTGCAAAATTAGAAAACCGTAAGTGTTATGCCTTATACTGGTTTTTAGCTAGCCATTTCAGAGATATTATTTGTTAATGACTTCAATTTAAAATACTTAAACCTTCCTCAAACGGGAATTCCGTATCCGTTTCCTATGTCATTTACTTTGTTCCTGGGCAAGGAAAGAGAACTGAATTTCGATTACATTTGCTTAGAGACAGTTTTTAAAATATTTGACTATCGCTTTAGCTGAGTGTATGCCCTTATTTCCTTTAAATGTATAATAAGTAGCTAAGTAATAAAACAGTTTCCGGCAATTTTTCTCTTGAATAGTATGATGTAGACAATGAAACAATTTTTTTTGCAGGAATAGTCTCTTTACAGAATAGATAGCGGATGTCATGTGAATGGTACGTATCAGATTCCCCCCCCCCCATAACTGGTGTCAGGATGTGTGATTAAACCGTTTGCGAATCTTTTGATCAGACTCGACGAAACGAAAGTGTAAAACGAAAATGTAGGTGCAGGAATGAAGGCAAATTGAAACTTCGCCGATTTGACGAGAACGGGGATGACGGATATGAAGTAAAATTTATCCTGGAAGACAGAACAACAAATGGTCAGCGCAGAGAAAAATCTACGTACCCTTAGGAACGCGTTAATGCCTGAAAGACCAGGGGGAACATGTTAACACACTGGAAGGAAATATTGACGGCAGCACCAAGAATCTAAGTTCCGTGGTGGAGGAAGGCTTTGAAAGAAAATTCCAGGATTTGAGAACTGACGTTCCAGGACCTCTCTATGCGTGAAGCTACTGGAGTACGACGGAACCTCCACTTTTGAACTGTTCTGCCGGCAGTAAAGCACACTTTGCACACTTAATGGGGACAAAATAAATTAAAATAAAGTTTGTATACTACAGCTCGGCGGATATCCCTGGGCAGATATCCCAGATCTTGCTGTTCATTTTAAAATAGCTTCATTTTTATACAAATATTCACAGATACTGAAGTACAACTACTGATGAAAAATAAACTTCAAATACAATTTCAATATAAATTTAGAATTAAAAAAGGTATTTAACATATTAAACTAAACATAAATTCAGCTCCTGCAGCACTTTATTTTATTTTAATATTTTCCTAATTGTTAATATTACTGAAGTTGACCTATATTAACTTATTTATAAAATAACAATCAGATTATAACTTTTAATGAATTAATTTATTTTTATTTACAAATAGTTTTATCTTATTATAACATAAGTAATAAATGTTTTATAATTTTTTTGCGTTTTGTATTAATAATTTTTTAAACATAACATTTTACAAAATTATATATAACATGTGTCGCTTACTTTTATGTCTATTTCAAATATATTATTCACCTTTTTATTTCACTAAACTTATCATTATTAGTCTCATATTTCAGTATGTATATATATATATATATATATATATATATAATCTTAAATATTTATTCTGATTGTAACACTCTTAGTTACCTATATATATTTGATTTATTGGTAACCAATAAACAATAACTGGATACCAGGTATTAACGAACTATATGTATCTCTACATTATTAACTATCCGGACTAGTATCTATATTTATATATTCTCAAAGATGGCTTGTATGTTTTTCTTTTATTTCATACAGCAATTTCTTAATCTGTCTAATAATAACTTCACTTCCACTTTTATAACCACTAATCTTACTTCACTTCATATTTAATTTACTCATTTCCACTCTGCACATCACTTCCTTCAAAATTATTCTTCCCTTCATTTCATTAGGCAATAAAAGCACTTACACTTCATTTTATTCACTTGACTCTACTATCCTACGAAACATTATACAAAACTTTATCTTTTTATCATATTCTTTACCTACTCCTCTTACTAACATCTTCCATTTCCTACACCGTCATACATCTCCACTAATTTCCTCGCAGCCACCTCCTCCAGTTCCCAGCGGTGCTGCTACCTATCTGGTACACTTCATCTCCAGCACTCCGTCCTTTTGCCTTCCTCTAATGCAAACGCCGTTATCTAACCATCACCAAGTCTCTTAGCCTCATTCCCCGACTGCACCCTCAAAATGTATACTCGTCCCTTACTCTTCCGCTTCATTTGACTAATAGTTTACTTCTTCTATATTAATACATTCATTATCTAACACCCTTCTACTCCTACATGCTTCTAATCTTATCATATAATATAGTTAATTTTCTCCTTTTTGAAATAAAAACGGTTCACTTTCTCCTCAATCGCTTATAACTAAGATTGTTTCGTTATTTTTTCTGCTATTAATAGCTACCTCTGTATCTCCCCGTTTTTCCTCTTCTAGCTCTATCTGCTGCCTTATCCTTAATGGTGACACTAGAGTTGGAAGCTGCACAGCTAACAGCCAGCCTTCAGAGCTGGGTGCGGGGGCGAAGTTATACACTCAATCCCAAAATCGGCGGTAACCAAGGACAAATGCAAGACTTACAAAATTCGCTTAGGGAAGCATGCCAGGTCACAGCTTACCGCAACCAGTTCAAAACGTTGCAACAGACAGAAAAGACATTGGAGGTGAATAAGGCTTGGTGAATCTCCTTACCAGCTACGGTCTCTGAAAGCCGTTTACTCCTTTGCCGACAAGGTGCTCGACGACGAGGTATGACAGGGCCTAATGCTTGGCGAACGCCACCTCTGCGAGACGCTAACGGCCGCGCTACGGATGGAGACGACAATGGTGACAGTTACTGCCACTTCGAAGACAAGAAATATTCGCTGCAAGGGATAAATCACTCTAGGGTCTACAATAATGTATCCAAATTTTGCGTGTTAGGTTGCGACCAACGGGAAATCTGGTGAAGGACTCTTCAGAACATAGAAGAGGGGGAAAAAAAAACTACCCAGAGAAATGTGGCCGCTATGTTTAGGTGGAGGAAAAAGAGAGTGCTGCAATTGTCAGTGAGTTTATGGCAGTGCCCGTGGTATGGTACGGACAGCGCGGACGCAAGGAAGGATCAGCTGATGAACATCAACTTAGGATCAGCTAATGAACTCCTACTTCAGGCCGCTGCCGAAAAAATAATTGGAGTCACGAAATGGGCCAAGTTGGGGAGACATGATGGAACCACGGAGTAGCTTGTATAAATCCTTCTGAGTCCTATGTGTCTTTTGAAAATCAGAGGGTGCGCTCTTCAGAGCACAAGAACACCTTACTGGAAGACCGTTAAGAAGGAAGACTTGTGCTGGTTAAATGTTTATGGCAAATTTAAAACCATTTTCCGCAAGGAAGTATTTTTGTTGTTTTCACATATTAAAAATGTATAAATTTCAACCAGAGCTATTAAGGAATGAAACATTAAAGAAATGGTGCAGGTAATTCAATATCTCTAGGAGAATTTAGATTTGATTTTACTGGTTAAATATAATAAATTAACAAGTATACGCCTAATGTCATGTATTTTAATATTATTTGATATTTTAATGGAGCTTACCAAAAATGGTGTTTCTTGCCAATAATGCCTGTACAAAAATTACAAGTCTAGTTTCAGTAGTGTAGAAAATCACTTTTTTCACCCCCATGTTCTCTTAATAGGTGTTAACGTTTTCCTTTAGTACATTTATGCGAATCCAGTGGCGATTTTTCTCAGAAATGTATCGAAACATTATTGTTGGTTTCGAATAAACAAAGCTTTTATCTCACTTCTAACCCTCAAGAAATGTCTTTTTTTCTTTGAGGTTATGTATATTAACTATTGTAAGGTGCTGATGGCTTAGTAGTTCAGTATCCTTATCATCATTTTAACTTTTGCATTATGTATTTTAAAACTGTTATACACTACCACATAAGCGTTCTATAAAGATTCAGTATTCGTTTTTCAAAGTCCATTTCCTAATAAACAGTTTTATTTTGGCAGTTATTATCAAGGACGCGTCAAATCACTCTATGCAGACAATTCCATTTAAAGCCAACAACAAAGTATTGCATTTGCATTATAGTACATTGAATGCCTGTGTAGCACAAATAAAAAGCCTTTTGATATTAAGCTTTAGATTTTTCATTTTTTGCAGTGGCGTGGCTAGTATGTGGACTAGGTTATACACTTCAAAGTTTAATTAAAAATAAATAAAATAAGCAGAATGAATGCGAGCGAATGACAAAGAAAGCGAATGCTTTTATTCAAAGAATCGAAGTATTCAAATCATGTAGCAAATGTGAATTACTTTTTCTATCGGCTTTCTGCATTACATCCGTCAAACCAATAAATCGTTCTTAAATAGTTCCATAGATTATTAAACTTCGCAATGTAGTTTCGACAATAGCCACTTCTGCCTAGTATCAGTGAAACAAAATGTTTCAGAAACCTGTTTTCTAATTTTGTTGGTATTTAGTGTGCATATGCGAAAATCAAGTTATTCTGTATATCAGACGAAGTAGCAAAATAAATAAATAAATAAAATAAGTTTTCAGGTGATCTTTGAGAGACACGCGTCATACTTCATTATTCAATGAAATTTCCTGTTTTAGTTGATTCAGCAGTCTCAATGTGGCCACGAAATGCAAACTCTAGTTAAAACAAAAATAGACAGCTCGTGTGAAATGTGCAAGTGTTGTTTTTTTCTGCTTTACCTACATGTCATGCTGTTGAATGCTAATTTTAATTTCTATTTCACATAAAGAATAGTATTACAGAAATATTTCTTATTTTAATGATGTATACATATTTTTCATTATGAAATTACCACTTCAGGTCCAAACCGACTTTTCCTTAGAAAAAAATATTTAGGGTCCTACACCCACAGCACCACGATTTGCCTTTATGAACTACACTTTACTATGTGTCAGAAATGTTTAATGTTGGGATATTTAGAAATAGTTTGGGCTCCTGCTGCAATTATATGTTTTTACAGTAAGACTAAAACTTCCCTCGTCTTCAGTTTATTGGTTGAACAACAGTCGGATTACAGATTCGGTGAACTTGGTATGTGCGGATTGGTACGTTCTGTCTAAAACACGTGTTTCCCTCGTAGTGACGCAAGCAGACTTCATCAAAGTACATACTCTGCTCTCATTTACTTGGTGTATTTTTCCTTATGCGTTCACTCACAATTAATGCCCAAATTGCTGCATGTTGTAATCCACTCAGTTCACAAGGTGATAAATGAATGAAATTAAGTTGCGCTGTTGTACAAAATAATGAGAAATTTAGCTTTAAACTACATTAACCTTATCAACAAAAATGTATTTTGCCCTGTTATAGCCACTGCGCGCGCACATCGTTAGACAAGACTGGTGTGAGCATGAAAAAAACAATGTATTAACTTCATCTTTCTCCATAACTGACGTGATACGCTAAACACCATTTCATGGAAGAACTTTCTTCAGAATACTCTTATCAGCAAGGAGTAGGCACATATTTAAAAGTAATGCAGTAGAAAATGTGTAAATTTAGGTAAGCTGTTAGGCTGTGTAATATACCACCCAAAGGCATTGACGCTACGCCCTTTCTTCTTTGTATGCTAATTTTTTTCATTAAATTCCTGCCTATTTGTATTCCTTGGTCAGAATCCTTTGAGACAGTCAAAAGGGTAAACGTAGGAAATAAGTTGCTCTTGCACAAGTCGATTACGTGTGTGACACCTTGTGATAGTCGCCGGTGCAGCCACGTAGCGTCGTCATCTGCCCCGTCCACTGTCTTAAAAGTCTCTGACTAAAACATACGTTAGTATCTCAAATTATAGGAAACATATTATTTGTCCTGCGTATTGGCACAGTGGTCTAGCGCGTGGTGCCCAGGTTCTCGCCCATGGAAGTTCGATCCCGCCCGTGTGACTATGGTGACTCCTCAGCATCGTGAGGAAAGTGAGGAGCTGCGGTAGGCAGCGCTCCCGGCCATGTTAACCAACATTCCGGCTGGGGAATGCGTGATGCCGGCCGCATGATCTTCCCACATCGGTCGGATGATCGGCCACTTCTGCCGCGTATATGTGGCCGGCAGTCGGATTGGTAGCCCCAGACTCGTAAGGGCTGTAGCGACATGGGATTATTATTTATGATTATCATAAACATATGACTTTATGGATATACTTTCCCCCATTGTATTTGTAAGTTGCACTATGATTGAATACACTATGCAGTTCCCTGCACCCGTAGACTACGAGCCGTAGCATCCATTATAATAGTTTCCACAATCGCAATACAGAGAGACGGAAGTCAAGCTTTCACAATTCCCGATCGGTTGCGCGCTTTATGAGACGGTCTGACGTTACTATATGAACTTGTGCTCAAAAATAGGAAACCTAATTATACAAGCTGTGGAAACGAACTTCACCTTAGAATTTCGCGTGGGGGGGGGGGGAATCACAAATGCTTTGGAAAACGGATCAACCTGTGATACTAAATTGTTTAACATGCCCGATACAGACATTTTTCTGCAGTGTGGAGTAATCATTCCGAGGCAGATCAGTTGTTTACCTGGCTCTGTGGAACGTTAGTTTCCTAATTCTGGTAGGAAAACAACATACTTTACGCAATTGTTTGAACGAAGCCGCTTCAAATATTTATGCTGCCGGGCTCATGCCCTTGCAGAGCTTGTTATTTATTAAGCATGA
Source organism: Hymenopus coronatus (assembly GCA_030762935.1). Lineage (NCBI taxonomy): Eukaryota > Metazoa > Arthropoda > Insecta > Mantodea > Hymenopodidae > Hymenopus > Hymenopus coronatus. The sequence goes on from CM060900.1 coordinate 351,298,237, forward strand.
TGTGTGTGTTCTTGGGCAGACGAATTGGCTTCCCTTTAACATCCCGGCAAAAACTTCACGCTTTGCCAATATGTGGTCATTGTGGAATACCGCCCTAATTACTGCGCAAGAATTTAAACAAACAATAAAAATCTCACACCCTAAAGTGTTTTTAAAAGTGTAATCTTATTTTTCAGTCATTGGAGTATTAGGTCCACTGATTGGACCTATAACGTGCATTTTTGTTTTTTATTTATTTTTCTTTGTTAACGATGCTATCAATTGCCATGATCATATCAGCGCGACCGGTGTTACGGAATTTCGTTCCGCAGGAGTTTCTTCACATGCCAGTAAATCTACTGACGTGCTTTTAAGCACTCAAAAATTAGAACAGGAAGATAATCCTCCTCTCCCTTTCTTCTATCCCACGCACGAATTTTTGACGTAGTGTTAACGATTGCCAGTTCCCATGTCCGCGCTAGCTTTTTTTTTTTTTTTTTTTTCTTAAATACGGTACCGGAGTCTGATCGGGACTCCGGCACTGTATACCCTACTTTTTATTTAACTTTTTTCACCTTGTTTTTCTGTATTATTACTGGATTGCTGTTTTTTTTACTTTTACAACACACACATAAACACAAACATATAGCACCCATGCCCAAGGCGGGACTCGAACCCACGATCCCCAGCGCTACGAAGCACCAAAGCGTGACGCCTTGGCGAGCGCGGCCATGGGGACCGGCGCTTTGGTGTTTCGTGGCGCAGGAGATCACGGGTTCGAGGCCCAACTCGAGCATGTGTGTTTGTAAATGTGTGTGTGTGTGTATTTGTAAGTAAACATAAAGATAAACAAATAGGAAAACAAAAGGAACGAAGGGAAAATGAAAAAAAAATGGAAATAAAAAAGTGAAATAACGGGTGTAGTCACACGTTGATGCTGAAGAAAAACCAACAATGTGTGTATTATTATAATTATTATCACCACCGTTTACATAACATATGTTACAGAAATTTAATTCTATCATCACGTAGTAACAGTCACGTATCATTTATCATTATGTCAATGATTGTATGTTCCAAAACAACATCTCTGGTAGTTCAAATCACAGAAAAATTTGATTGACCAGAAGATTTCTAGTGTGGTGTTGCCCTATCCTGTAACGGAAGCGGGACAATTCAAGGGCTTAGCAACCTATACTTAGTTTTGGTACTGGTTGCGTTATTTTTTTTTTTTTACTAATTCAAATATGTATGTTAAAATAATTGAGTGACTAACATAATCAAATATACTAAAAATATGATGTATGAAGTATTCCTATAACTGTAATTATCCTTTTCTTTTGAGTAATACAACATACACTTTTAATTTTACCTTACTTAAAAATGGTTATATTTATGTAACAAAGCATCAAGCGTCAGAATCATATCAGAACCTACTATAGACGGGTCCTAAATCTGGCATGAGGCGGTTGCATTTGGTCAACTTGGTCGGGAATGGAACCCGCAATCTTAGTGTGCAAATACAACGATCAATCTAATGCGCCACTTGGGTCGATAATGAGTTAATGTTTTTAAAACCTATTGAATAATCATTAAAACATTGTGATTATATTTGCTTGATTATGGCAAAATTGAGAGAACATAGGTTGTGTAAAATGTTCAAATAATAACGTTCATGTGCCACGGTACAAAATGTCGTTTCTTACGAGCACAAGGTAGGCAGGGGAAAAGAAAGTTGTAAAGCATTACAATAATCATAGCTTGGATTCATCAGTAGTATCTAGTGTTACTGGTAACTGTAGAAATATGTTTGACAGTTTAGGTTGTAAACCCTTTTTATTACTTTCTGTAGCACTATGCACAATGTATATAATAGACATTGATACCGAGATTTCACCGGAAATGTATGTTTTGAGACTCCCTGAATAAAAAAACACTTTTAGAAATTGGGTATGTGTGTGTATCTGTGTCGGCAGCTTAGCTCAAAAAAGAAAAAACCCTTTAGACACCAAACGTGGTATTTATGTATGTTCCTCTTCCAGGAGTGCGGCACTAATATTTTGAAGAAAATGCCCCACATCATCTACCCTTTAAATTGAACGTTTTTTGAAAAATTTGATCTCTCAAAAATGGCTTTAACGAGCTTGATTAAAATACCTTAGGTTAAATATATTTCCATAACTAGCGAAATATTCTGCAAATCCCTTCATTCTGGATGACTTTTGACTGACGACTGATAAACTGTAAGAGATAGATAAAAACTTACAACACAAAAATATAAATCTCGTTCAAACACATAATTTATGTCATATGCATTTTTGTAGAGTTAACCGTTTTCACGATATTCCTTATTATTGGTTTCATTTTTAAACTATTTAAACTTTTTTCAAACGAGAAATCATATTTAGTTTCATAACTCTTTTATTTTACTACTAGACATGCAAAGAGTATCGAATTTCAATTCTTTCACATAGCCATAACTTTTAAATAAGTAGACTCACTTTACTTTAGTGTATACTCTTATTTCCCTTCTTCTTAAACGGAAATAATTAATAAGACCAATTCTGCTAATGTTTATCCCGAATAGCATGTTGTAAATAAAAGAATATTATTTTTAGAATAGTGTTTTTGTGGAACAGGTACAGAAAGTCATGTGAATGGTACAAATCAGAATTTTTATAAACAATGATGCTTCCTGTGATTGTTTCAAATGTTAATTTTGTATGACACATATTAGTTAATGTAAAACAATAAACTCTGAGCATTTATTGCTTTACAAATTCAATGTATTCAAAGTACTTTATGAAATAGCGAATAAAATACGCTGCTTTGCTTTCTTTGTAGGTACCTGTATGACACGGAAGTCGAAGAAAGTGCCTACCTTTTCTTCTGCTGCAGCACTGCGTAAGGGTAAGCTAGTACCATCAAATTATGATTTTCGTTCATAGGAATAGAAAACTACATGTGCCAAGTTTGGTAAACTGAATAAATAATGATAGTGCGTAATTACTGTTGCTTAACAAGTTTTCCCCCTCCCATGCTTCAAAGTACCACCAGGAAGCATAATAAACTTAGGTGTCACATTTCTTCCACGTGATAGGGAAATTAGTAACATAATGCATCGCACCGAAAAGTCTTTTCAGAAATAGAACTTAAGCATGACGTAGTGATATGTTAATGTTGACTGTCTATAAAGTAACTTCCATGCCACTACATATTTGTATCAATTGCCTCTTGGTTATATCCGTGTTGCATGCTAAGCTGCCTTATACACTCATACTTCCCCTTTCATTACTGCAGATTTAGAATCTTCTGTGTTATATATTGTATCTGCTTAGAAACGTTATTACAACAGGAGATGCTTCATTCACTAACATAATTTCTGCCTTAATTTTTCTCAGCTTTTTTTGTGAAAATCTAAATTAAAACACATTTAAAGCTGTCTGGAGGTATTTTGTGTCCTTAAGCAACCCTTTATCGCTAATAGCTTATTGTGCATTTATCACTTCACCATTACATGTGTTATTTTGAGCACTATGAGAGATAATCAGAGACTAAGGTTACAAAGCCTGCAGTGAAACGAGTATATTTTATTACGTACAACCAATACAGCATCTGATAGTACATATTTTAGGTTATTCTTCGACATAATCTTCATATCGGTTGAGGCACTTTTCGCTTCGTGGGATGAGTTTCAATATCCCCTCCTGGTAAAAATCCTGCCCTTGCGTGTTGTGAAGTGTTGTATCTCATCTGAAGCGAATCGTTGGCCTCCTAGTGGTCCTTCAAGTGTGGAAAAAGGTGAACTTCGCTTGGAGCGAGATCTGGGCTGTAGGGAGGCTGGTCGATGCTGGTCCCAGCGAAGCTGCACCTAGCGTGGTGGTTTTCTGAGCTATATGAGATCGCGCTATCGTAATGGAAGATGACAACCTCGGGGAGGAGTCCCAGCCGTTTCCTCCTGATTGCTTCGCGCAATCGTGCCTTGACCTTGCAGTATCGGTAGCGGTCACTGTGTGCCCTCTTTCTAAAAACTCCAAGAGTATGACACCCGCGCTCTCTCAAAACACCGTGGTCATCACCGTTGTGCCACCTTAAAACTTCGTTGTCTTTGGGGAAAAGAGGTGTTTCAACTCCAATGACGACTACTTACTGCTGGGGTATAGTGGTGGATCCAGGTTTCGTCACCCGTGAAGAAAACTATTCCCTTCCGTGGATTACCGTTACAAAAATTGCAGACTTGCCCCGATGCGCTTCTCCTTATGTTGGTTGGACAGATCTCGTGGAACACATCGGGAACAAGCTGTCCGGTACTGCAGAGTATTGTGAAGAATGTGATGAGTGTTTCCAAAAAAATTCCCAGTTGTACCGCCATTTTATCGTAACTGGATCCTTCATGTTGTCCTGAATCAGCTCCTATTCGCGAGTTATGTTCAAATCTCTGGATGCTTTGCTAGGTCGGCCACTGCGATTCTCGTCGGTGACGTTTTCTCTACCGGCCGCAAACTTTCGACACCCTTCTGTAACATACTTGTGAGATACTACAGTCTATCCATAAATCTTCACCAGATGTAGGTGAATGTCAGCCTCGGATACATGTTTCGCCCACAGATATCGAATAGCTGAACAGATTCCTTCACAAGACCATTTTTCCAAACGATTCGCAATTTGTGTTTACTTTGCAGTAGCGCTGTAGATGAAACTCTGTGGTTGAAACTCTGCGCAGTTTAAGAAACCGCATGTTTAAGAATTGCCGCACACTACTAAGTTCGCTGTGAAAGACGTAACACCAAGAATATCGGCACTAGTTTTTGATCATCCCTCGTACTTAAAGCATAAAATTGAACAACTGGCATGAATAGAATAAAACAGGGAGCTTAGCTCGAATACAAGGGCCTGCTGAAATATCCAAGTTACCACAAAAAATATTGTGCAAGCACATGCTTGTGCCTATCGCATAATTGCAACATATTTTATAACGCCATGAACAAACTGGCTTCATGTATCAGTTTTTTCCTCTTCGTGAGCCTGAACTAAGGTAATTTTAAAAGTTCATATGACGCATTCTGTTGATGTTGATTTTAAGATATCAGTAGAATGCAGTATTCCTCATGATTGGTGCATATGATACCAGCTCTATACGCTGAGAGGTGTAGGAGTAGACATCTTGGAGTCTGCGTTAACATCGCTGAGCTCAACAAAACCTTAAGTTGATCGAATAATTGTTTATAATTTTGTTTATACAATGATTTATCCAATAGTAGACAAATCATAACACGGGTTCAAGGACTGAGAAAGCCATCTAAATAAGAAATCCTTCTTTTTGGGGGTAACCTCTGAGAAATACACTTGAGAGGAAAATGCTTACAAAAAATATTTTCGTTTATTTACATCTGTTATCAAAATAGTAATGTCACTTATAGATCGCCTGCTGGGCTATTCAAGTGTAATAGCTACTTTTCTTTTGATACCTCCAACAAAGTTGGAACAGGCTTTGCAATTACATACTTATGAACGATGTAAAATCTTTGCCCAACTACGCTCTAGATAATATCGTGACATTTGAACTGAAAGCGCGTTAAAATAATGAGACGCGTGGATAGGCGTTCTTTACCACTTCCTGGTTCGAAATATGTGCTTGAAGTCCTTATAGGTGTAAACTACGTATTCCGTATTTCTATCAATAATGTTAAAGTAATGGATCATCCAGTTGTCAATAGGCCTGTGTGAAGAATGTTGCTCAGCTTATTGCGTCGACCCTTGTTCAGGATGTCATCGTGGTTAATAACCTTTATGTGATAGTTGAAGGACAAGATATAATTCAAGGCATGTGCGTAAAAATAGAACATATATGAATAGATGTATAAATAAATAAATATATGGTCATAATATCGCTCGCGAAAATTTGAGTACCTTATTCCATCAATGTAGGTGAAGGCATTCCATGGTTACACTTCATCTTTAAAGCAGTTGAATATATAGATCTTCAATTATTGTCAAGCCTGTTGTCTCTCTCACCCCAGGTTTCGAAAAACACAGAAATACACTCCAGAGATATGAATTCGCGAATAAATGATGGTGTGAGGTAAAGCACGGCTGCTTGTTATTTGTCATAGTACGATATTGTTATTTTAAGTTTGTTTATATTTTAATTACTTTCTCTAGCACGAATGTACAATGAACATAGGGGATAGAGAAGGTATTGTATTCCACTCAAAAATTCAATACCGGGATTTCAGCGGAAATACATGTTTTGAGACCCCTGAAAATCCTTTTTAGTAACATAACTGTAAGAGTGAGTCTGTCTGTCTGTCGGTCTCTCTCTCTCTCTCTCGCTCTCTCTCTGTGTGTCTGTGTGTGTGTCTGTGTGAGTCAGTAGGCAGCATAGCTCAAAAATAAAAAGTCGGTATTTAAATTCAGTATCTTCCTAGGATGCCTCACAAAGATTTTCAAGAAAATCTTCACACTCTCAAATTACCTTCTGCATGGAAAATTTTCGAACATTTTAATTTTCTCAAAAATGGCACATTATGTTAAAAACATTTAAACGAAGTGTCTATCTTGAATTTTCTGGAAATAACCTCTGAAGACCTCTTCAATCTGGATGACTTCTGTATAACCTTTGTATAACTGGTAGACCGTAAGAAACAGACGAAAATTTACTGTACAAACAATGCAGATCTCGCTAAAACACAGTTTATCTCACTTAATTTTTTTGTTTTTAAGATTTAACCGTTTTCGAGATATTCCGAGCTGCTTTAAGAGGCTGAAACTTTTCTCAAACGGAAAGGCCTCTCTCTCCTTTGTGCCTCTCTATTTTGCTCGTAGCAAGCAAAGAGAACCGAATTTCAATTGTTTCACATAGTCAGTGGCTTTTGGATTAGACTATCGCTTTAGCCTCTGCATTTGCTTACTGCCCTTCCACTTGCAAAGGAACAAACAATAAGAGAATTCTGCTAATATTTACCATGATGTAGATAAGAGAATGATCTTTTGTAAGAAGTCTTTTTGTTTCCGGAACAGCTAGAGAAAGTCATGTGAATGAAACAGATCAGATTCCTTTCTTAATATCTGAGAATAGTTGATGTGGAAAATGGAAATGGAGTTTTATTTGTGGACGCTCTTTAACTGATCTGGTTCTCTGCGTCCCATTCTATATTGGGCGTGAAAGACTGCTTAATTTTGCTCAGAGGCCTCTTTTTTAGGCTTGAGGTTCTTTTTCGTGCTGCAAATCTACGACACGGGACCAACGGCTTTACTTCCCTACCAAAATGGTTTCAACTTCTTCCCTCAGCTGCTCAAAGGAAAGGGGGAATTAATTTTGGCCTTCGCTCAATAAGTCCTGTTGACATATGTGTGGTAAAGAGAGGAGGTCCCAAGTAAAACAGCAGGTGTAATTGGACACATTTGGCCGCTGACTAGGTTACATCTCCTGCATTTGCATGAATTGTTCTCCTTTCTCTTAAAAACACTACAATTTTATTGCAAATTTTTAATATTTTCAAAATATAAAGCAGCTACAAATACTTGTATTTCATGGGTGAAAGTTAGTATAATATGCAGTCAAAAAAAAATTAAAAGCTTAGAAGCCTTAACAAAATGCCTTTATGTCGAATGCCTTATAACTGGCTACATAGGATTCTAGCAGATAACTGCATATCTCTTCACATGCCTTGAAACCGTATTATCTCCGACTCCAGGTTTCGGAAAACATAGAGGAGATATGCATTCACAGTAAATACTGGTGCGATGTAAAACACAGCTGGTTGTTATTTTTTCATACCTGATGTATTCTAATTTTAGACTTGTTTATTTCATTTTTCTTAATGTTGGGGGCTGGTTGAAGAGTACCAAAAAACCTTTAACTTTTTCCTTCTGCTCCTCAAAGAGAGAGGACAAGTCTTTTATAGGCTTCGCTCAATAAGTCCTGTTGGCATGCCGCCCAGTTGGCGTCCGTAACAAGTGGTGATTGAGTAAACGTGGTATTGACTCATGCCATTGAAATAACAGGACGTTTCATAAACTTTGACCATTCCACCGTAAATTGTTGTAAATAAATTTAGAATTGTGAGTGTCAACTTTAAATCACACGCAGAATTGAAGGGAAAGAATATTATTTTCGTTGAACCTGACGTCTGGAATCACTTAAGGTATGAGGGATGACAGAGAGATGAATATAACCTGAAAAAGCGTCGAAATTAAGGACACTTTCTTCAATAGATTTTTAAATATGACAAAGAGAGGTAGGAAGTTAAGCTTCTAGACAGTCATATTGCGATTAGTTTTCACTTTGCTTACTATTGTGATCCTGTTGAGCTTTCAGTATGACTTCACTTGGTTCTCATCGTCAATTGCCTAATGCGACCTTGTTCAATGTTCACTGTCACGCTGCTGTTTGACCGTGAGAAGAAGGCGAGTAACAGGAATGTGCTGCATAAACATGTTCTGTCCTAGCGATAAAATTTTTGTATGTTGGTAGCAATGAACACAAACATCGTTGTTGGTTAACTCACGGGCTAGCAATGAGAACCAATGAAATGCTTAATTAAATAGGGTATTTCATATATATTTCATTTATTATTTTCCTATTAAGAGCAAAATGTTCTATTAGACATATGTTCACCGCCACTGTCTCGGCAGAGAGTTACTCCATCTATGCACTTCGTGATGATACTTGCACAGACATTTCTGCTGATATCGTTGGTGTCAGGTTGAATTTCTTTCTGAAGTTGGAGAACTGTTCACGTAGACCTTAGACCCCATAAAAAGAAGTCACATGGAGTAAGGTCACAAAATCTTGGAGGCCATTCCTAAATTGCCACGAAGTGAGATCACAGACTGGGGGATTTTTATGGTTGCAACGAACCGGTTTCCTCGAACTTCTTTATCAGCCGCAGAATTTTCGATGCTGTAGGAGTATTATTACACCCGAAGATCCCGCAAAGTCTACGGACAGCCTCTATAGCACTCGCCTGTTGTGTAATTGATTTTCCCAATGATAACACGTCCCTCCTTTGTGGACCGCTCCCTGTCAACTAAATTCCTAAAGTGAACCAACAACAATAATCAAGTTATCCGAATGTAAACCAATATTAATGCAATAAATACAATGCCGTATTCATGAAAACAAACTTTTATCACTGAATTTAAGATGTATGTGATATATGAAAGACCCTATATCTATCGCAGTACGGATGTAGCAGCATAGGCGACTCAAAAACAACCATAGATATATTTCGTAGTAAAACTTCGACTACATGAGCAGTAAGTTCCCTCGTAAACCTCTAACCTTCTTCTTGTGACCCAACAATACTTGGTTCTCGCGTAGACGCGCAATGAAATACGCGTGAAGTAGCCTCTTCTACGTGTGCTTCACCCACTTGGGATTCGAACACAGGACCTCTCTAATATACTGTTGTACCAGCAATCACTTTACGTCATAACAGTTGTCAGCAACTCTCTCGTAGGACACCACTTTTTGTCGCATCAGAAACGAACGCACTGTCTCACTGTTTCGCCAGCGTGGTCGCTTAAATACTTTCCAGAACGCTCCAGAATGTTCGGAAAGCGGGGTGAAAAAAGGTTTGAGAACAATTTCACTGTATCCAATAGCGCTTCTATTATTTATGCTGGGAGAGCCCACTAATCTTTTCAACCGACGAGTTTCGTAGGCCCCTAAATTGAAATTCATATTTGCGGCAATTGTATAGCAGAAATCATAAAAAAAAACAAAAAAACCTGAAAATGCTAGCAGTAATCAAGAATTTAAATGCAGGCAATGCTGATCTAGTGGTTTGTTATGATTCAATACTCACCTAGTGAAGGGTTATATAATTTTGTTTACCGAATTCAGTATACATTGAGGTTTTTATGGAAAAATGACCACGAGTCTCCTTTTTACCACACGTTGAACTTAAAGTTATTGGGAACTACCATCCGGTTCATACGTGTTTCATACTGATGGAATTGGTCTACGGCAATTAGTTGTGTAATTAAAAAAGGTCCTGTACTTCCTGCAGTACTGAACTTCTAAGGTTTAAGTATATAGAGAAAAGGTGTAAGATTCACAAGATTTTTATAATTTGTTCGTCACAGTTTTAGGTATTCAGAGACCTAGGTACATTTAGAATTTTTAAAACTATTACTTGTTTAAAAAGTGAAATGTTACAACGCCGACTTTGGTTAAAAGTGTAATGTCAAACATTTTTAAAATGTCTTTACTATTGATGAAAAACGTTTAGCCTGTCGTATAGAATGCAGCAATATCTATTAATTTTATGTAAATATTTCCGGGATTAAATAAGTAGCTTTTAAACCTTTATTTCCTTTAATTTCCCAAGATGTTAGTTTAAATGTGTAACAGGAATATCACTGCAATTGTTCTAAGCTTGTTAGATGTACTTGCCTGCTTCTACTGTTATGTACAAGTAGCGAACTCGTAGACACCAATTTATATATTTCATTCTGAACTGTAAATAAAAATACACGCATGAGGTTATCCAAGATAATTCTTCTAGAAGTTTCATTTTTATTTAATAGAGCGAATTACATATATGTGTGTGAGAGAGACCTGAGCAATCAGGGTTTACTCTCATCTTCAAACGGAGGGAAACCTAACAAAAAAAAAAAAAAAAAAAGACACATTCGATGTATAACTTATTACAGTTAAAAAAAGATGGTTTATTATGCCAGTTTTGCACATTTTCAAACTAATGTTAATCCTCTTTCAAATTCCACTTCACATTTATAATATACATAAGAGTCGATACAGGAAAACTGCCTCTTTAAGAATCAATTTGGAGAAAACTGTACATGCAAAAGGGATACAATCTCTGTCCTTAATATCAATCTTAAGTGAAATAACATATCTAAAAATAAGTTTAACAGATTGTATTTATTTTTCTAGATACATATGTAGGTGCTCTTAAAAATGGTATAGAAAAAACGTTGCTATGGATTGTTTTAAGTAATTTCGGTTTGTCTCTCTTCTGGATTTGTTCTCAGTGCAATAACTCAAACTCAATTGTACCTGTCACTCCAGATACTTCACAGTATTTAATGTAATAAACAAACTTGGTGGCAAACACAACAACTTTTGCATTATAGTATACAAATTCATGGACTACATACATCTACAATCTATCATAGGAGCAGGTAATCTAAAATACCGTATTTCGCTTTTCACAGTCCCGAATGTTTCAAGCTTAGTAGTAAAAAGTGTAAGTTACCATTTTTATTATAAGGTTATAGTTCATTTCCTTTATGGTATAGTGAATTCGCCATTGCCCACCAATGTATGTTTATTTGCAATATTTACCCACTGTGTATCACAGAATATGCCTGCCCGTAACATGGTAACATGTTTGCAAAGTCTTTCTGCTTCTGGCGATTACAATTTGAGTATTTTTTATACTTTGACTTCTCCAATCCTGCGAGATTTCCTATAACTAAGATGCTCATTTTTGTTGAAAACGAAGCATTTTTGGGCAATAGTTCATTAAGAAAAATATATTTTCCTTCATGTCCTCTATTAGCTCAGAGAATAAATTAATAAATGATATTTTACTCATTTTTCTGTGTCAATATTTCCAACCCTGCAACAGACTAAACGGGAATGAAATTATTAATGGGACGATATGAAGGAAAGGAGATTCGAAGAATAAGAGAAATAGCTCCAGCATTCGCTGAGAACTCGGAGAGATCCCTGTAAAACATTTGTGTAAGAATGGGCAATCACTTAGAATTGAACCCGGGACCTCCCGACTGCGAGTCGCCACTTCGCTCAGTGCGCCTTGTAGATACTAAAAATGAATCGCTTTCCAATAGTCTGAACTATTTTTTTTTCAAATCCGCCTTATGTTTAACATTCAACGAATGACTCTGCTGTTGAAGTAAACAGCTGGTATAAAAGATAATGTACAATACCTTCAAATCCACAGTTTATATTCTGTGGGAGTAGGTACATTTAAAATAGAGATCACTCATTTTTTTCGACATACCTTATAACTCCAAAGCCTTTGAACCAATCAATTGGAACTCAATGTTATAGTAGCAGTGGTAACAATAACAACAGCTTAACAATAAACTGACGTAACACAAAATTAAGTATCTTGCCTAAAAGATGTGGAAAATAGGTATTTCAGCCATCATCCCCTTAGCGTTTATCTCTCTTTTAACGTACTAAGCATTTCAGTTTCGTTCAGCTGCATGTTGGCATGGGATATTTGAATAAGCACATCCATTATTTCCATTCAGGTTTATATACTTGCTTTGATGAGTGCATGAATAGTTCTGAAAGGATGGTTCGGAATGGGACCCATTGAGAGAAACAAACAATATCTGAAGACTGGAAAATTGTGGCAGATATGAAGCTGATGCGATAGACAACAGCTGAAGTGGAATCCATGCGTTTGACTGGTGGTGTGGAGAGAGATTAGTTGAGTAGAGATCACTTAACATCTGTGGGTGCGCACATGCGTGCAATATCGATGTCACTATGCTGTAATAACGCTCTGTGTAAAGCGAAGCGTTTCTTTCCGCAATATAATACTTGTTTGCGAGAAAATACATTCATTCTTATTATACGTTGAATCCAATTAAGATTTACTGATTTTCTTCCTTTTGTGATGAATATCTCAAAGCTGCAACAAGATACGTGTTCCGTATTGATACATTCCTGGATATATTGTGCTATCGAAAATTAAAATGTGAATGCCTCCCCTGTGCATATATAAATAATAATAATAATAATAATAATAATAATAATAAAGAAGTTTCGTACAGAGAGTGAGGAAAATGGTTACCGCTTGCATTAACATTTTGGAAAGTGTTTTATGTAAGCAGGAAGCACCCTCGTTCACAACTTTCAGATCGTTTACTTTACTAAAGGTTAAGTAAGTGAAATTTGATCAAAAAGTGTGAAAATCAGTACAACAATATTTCTTCATAATAAAATGATTTGAATGTTAAAATTTAAGAAAATATATAATTGTTTTCACTTGGCACATTTGAAACACAAAATAACTCATGTTGTGAATACACAGGCTCATGCTTATTAATAGGCACGCTCTACTTTAAACTTAGATTTCTGTGAAATAGTTTGTCAGAATTTTTCTATACTCAATGCTCCACAAGATGCATTATATTTATATTAGTTTGAATCAAAGATGTTATACCTCCTCTTAGAAGTAAATCTAAAAACGGCCAAATATTTTTTTTCGAAATAATACTTTAATTTGAAGAACAAACTTGAAAACCTTTGAAATATTAATGTTCTACAATAATTAGGAATCAATATAACAAATCATATATAATAGATTTATTTGTGAAGCCATTTACTGTAATACTTTAATATTTTGGTGTTAATGAGTTTATAAATTCATCTTCTGGAGCATTTGATTACAACAAATAATTAAGAAAATAAAAGTTAATATTATTAAATGCCAATTTAAGCTTAAATTATGGAACATGGTAAAAATATAATTTTATTGTTTTTAATAACTATTGTAAATTTCAGTAATATATGTTTCTTACTCTGGATTGTACAAATTCCACAGATACATTATGGAAAATGGAAATGCTTAATCCATTTAGGGAGGGCCTCCAGAATATGCGCTTACTACCTGTAGAGACTTTTGCTTCTTAGTAGGATTAGGATTAGTCACGGACGGGGCCTCTGGGTCGTAGACCCTTGCGGCCCTTTGCTACATATGTGACCCCAGCTAGGGACGGCTGAGAGGAGAGACCAGTTCCGAATGACGGATCCAGACCGAGTGTTCCCAATAACGACACAAGGATAACCTTTTACAATGCACCAATCATCATCCAGCCGCAACACTCGGAACGCCTTTAACCCTGAAAGGGATAACGAGGAAGTGATGGGAACAGGAAATGGTGGACCGGAAAATTTGGGGGATGTAATGTACCTACCTAGCATCCTCCTGGCGACACGGGGAAACCCCGAAAAAACCAGTGATTGAGCCCACGGCCTCCCGAATACGGACCACATGCGATACCGCTTAAGCCATCTCGCATGGTTTGTTTCTTGGTAGCTTGACATGGCGCAGTGGGCCGTGCCTGTACTCTGACTTCACTTGTTAGTACTATAGTTTTATTCATAGCCTATAGCAAATGCTGGAGATATCTTCCTCCCTCAGCTCAACATCCATTGTATCGGGTAAAGTCATTTCGAAAGACAGTATATGGTTTCCCATGTAACGTATTGCCTTTGAAATTGCTTATGTTGATGATTTAATATGCTTTATGTAAAGACAAAGCATACTAGAAATTGAAACTAAAGCAAGCAGGTTAATGAACACATGGAATAGAAGAAGAAGTTTTAGAGGTGAAAATATTCATAAAGAAGAAGTGAATTAATTATAAATAAATAATAAGGGTCAACTAATGTATATATTGCAATAATAAATTAATAGTAAATATATACTAATTCATAATCATACCACAAATATTAGTGGTTAAAATAACTTAAATAAGTAGATACTTCAAATAGATTTACAAATCGTCAAAGCTGAATATAAGTAACAAGGATTACAAATAATACAAACATAATTTTTAATTTGTAGATAAATATAATAAAACTATTGCATGTTCATAACAATGCACTTAAGGAGAAAATAATTCAAATAAATGGGCATATAAATGCACATTAGGATCAATAAATATAAATTATATAATTAATATTTGAGGGTTAAGAATATGTAATATCATAAATGGTTACAAACAGGAAGCGCATTTGCGATAACTAAAGATAGTTCACTCCAGGTTTACCTGTAGTCGCAATAGTACGTGCTCTCCGAACGGTTTATTGAACAGAGAGCATAAAGCACAGGAGGCAGAAAGTGTTTTATATGACTAGGAAGCATTATCGTCCACATCTTGTGTGATCTCTTACTTCACTTAAGGTTAAGTAAGTGGAGTTTGACCAAAAAATGTGAAATAATAAACACTCGAGAGTGGATTGTGAGTGTAGCGGCTTCGTCTGTGATTCTGACGTCATCCATCCCCGCAAAGCTGTTACAATGCAATTTCTCAAAAGTTATCCCATCTGCGCTTTCTAGTTTAAATATTTTAATATCTAATAAAGATATTTGACATATGGAACACATAATAATAGGGTTGATTATTGAGTGAGCTATTAGAATGTCAAATTATTTAATTGTATAACTAATTGGTAAGCATATAAAATTGAGGTAAATATTAAGTAGATGAACTTGTAAACACCTACAGTGGTAGAGATAGAATGTACTGTGTACCAGGACATAGTTTCCTGGGTGTTAGAGAATATTGAGTAGCTGTAGATTATGAATAAAACATTTGGTTACCAGTTACTTTGGTTGGTGGCTTCCAGCATCAGTACGTGACAAAGAAGCTGTAATTATGTATGTTGTTACACAATACCTCTATACTTCTGGCTCATGCCTAACGTATAAAATTATCTTTAATATGCATTTTATTGTATTAGTTATTATAATAGTTCATTTATGATCTAAAAATCATGTAAAATAAATGCAAAAGTTTGATATTAAAATAAACGATAAAATTTTAATAACAATGTCCCGGCATAGTAACTAAGGTGCCAGAAAACGATATTCGGATGTTTTATTTATTTGACCTCTCAACATTGACGACTTGTTTTGTACACTTCGTCCTTCGGGCTACTCCACAATTATAAAGAAGAATGTGGAGAGTGCAATCAACCCAAATATTCTATTTTCAAATCTTTTCTTAATTTGCCCATGGACCTCTATGAGCAGTAGCGGAATCTCTTTGAAACCATCCACATGATCTCTTCTACTCTGTCAGAAGATTAAAAATAGTCCGGAATTCATTTGAATGCGTTTCTTTATTTACTGCCTGCTAGTAAAACGTCATACTATGTATCACCCTGAGCTAACTGCTAACTAAATATCAAGCTTATTATCACAAAGGGGATTGGTTCAGAATTTGAAATTGTCAGAACTGCATCTCTCCTGAAATGTATTAATGACATCATAAACTGTAGTTCAGGTTGGATGTAACTTGCCAGGGAACTTACGAATCAATTAATCACAAACCCCAATGGGTTGATTCGTAATTATAACAACATTTACTCAGAAAAATTCGTTACTCTAACAATATTTACCCTGCCATACTCGCAACATGTCAAACCAATTGAAAGTAACAATGTCTAAGGCAATTCATGGTTTTACTCTTTTACCAAACGTTATTAGAGTTCTCATGCACAATTAAAGTCAAGAAGTTTAATCATTATACATTTTTAATCAGTAATTTTTTACTTTGCCTGTCGTGCTAATGATAAGTAATCTAAGGTTAACATAGTTATTAAACAGGTAAAAACGACTTTGTGATAGTTTTTACTAAATTTCTCGCAGGATCCGAGTTATATGCTTGAGTATGGTTCAAATATCAGCAACACTTAAATGAGTATCCATGTGCTCTGTATTTCGAACGAATTCCAACCCCTTTGTTAGCCTTACAGGCTTTGTATGGTAATACTGCTTACTGACGCATTCAGGTGAATAAATATTTCAAGGGAAGTGGAAAGGTAATTACTAATCCTATTCTTATTGACAGAGATATGGCACCTGTATAAACACACCCATGATTATAAGCTTCAGCACCAAGCTTTGATTCTGATTTTTCCATGATATATCCCAAGAGAAAATGAAGAATACGCCGGTTTTGCTCGATATCTCAATTGTTTTATACTCTGAATAGATCTGTTGCACTTACCACAATGAGCTATTTTGACGTAGAAAAAAACTGTTAGGAGTTGTGTTTTGCGCTACATGGTTAACTAGGATTTGTTTAACAATTTCGTAAAGCAATTAAGTTTTAACACAAGTAATGGAAAAGCCCAAGATATTTTTTAATCTGCATTATGTTTATAATATTTCTCAGTTTAAGCATTGTTTTAATTATTTAAAATTCAAGCTTTACGAATAAATGTATTACTGCCAGAAGAAAATAATAATAATTATGATAATAACAATAATGATAATAACAACAATATTAATAATGATCATGATAATAGCAACAATAATAATCATGATAATAATAAAATAATAATCATAATAATGATACTAATAATGATGATAATGATGATGATAATGATGATGATAATTTTTTTTTTATTTATTTATTCATTTTGTTAATTACAAAATGTATAAGTTATATTATAAATACAGTATATCAGTTCACAATTTTTTATATATATAGTTATGAACAATGTTGTCTGTGCATTTAAATTAAACATGTGCAGGAAGATGGTAACAAAATAAGAAGGTGTTGTAAGTGCTATAGAATGAGCAAGGCAAAGGCTGTTGCCGACTGCCGTGAAAGACGCTTATGTTTTTGCAGATCTTCTCTTGCTGCTCTAAGATGAAAACGTAAACCGTCGACGCTGGGATGCGTTTCAGACAGCATATAATGCTGAAAGCCAAGTGCGAGCCACACCTGTGCGAAGCGGTCGGTAGTACTTCGAGTCTCTAGGTGTAGTAATGTGCGAGCATAATCGTTGGGATTTTGCGAAGGAGCAAGACGGTGCAATTGCGAAACAACCCAGTGCCAAATCTGTCGTGCTGTTGTGCAGGTAACAAAACGATGGCGTAGAGTATCCCGCACACCGCAAATGTTGCATGTGGGGGTCCTCACCATGTTGTATCGGAATTTTTTATCCTCTGTAGCCACAACATCATTGATGACCAAATATGCGCATGTAGTCCACTCCGTAGATATGTTGCGCAAATGGATGTTCCGCCATACCTGACACCAGGGTCTGTTGGACATCCTATCCTCCACATGAATTGGTGCAAGCAGCCGCTGTAGGAAAAGGTTGTATAGCTCAGTTGATAGTCCTCTAGGTTGCTGAGGTAGGACATCGACATCAATGCCATCCAAAACATGGAGTGCTCTCTTAAAACTCGCAGGAGCAGCCCGAACTGGAGTTCCAAGAGAATTCTTGAAGGGTTCCCAAAATGCTATTTCTTATTCCTCTCCATATCCCCTAGTGGCAAGTATAATAGATTTAACAAGAAGCGCTTTACTCTTAGGTCCCACTGCAATTAAACCTAAGCCGCCTTCGTTACGATTTCGCCACAATTGGGTTTTAGCTATACGATAGGGCTGTGCTCTCCATAAATAGTATCCAATAAGTAGCTCAATTCGGGAGACGTGTTTTTCAGGCATTGGTAGTATCTGCGCCATATAACATAATTTTGCCAAAACAAACTGATTGATGTGCCACACTTTCTGTAGAAGATTCAAGTTCCGGCCAAGATGTGCAGTGGTATTCAGCCTAATCAAATTTATTTTGTGATCCCAGTTGCCAGCAATCATCGATGTAAACGGCTTGGAGAGGAAGATGCCGAGAATCTTGACACTATATTGTATCGGGATATCGAGCAATGTGTGATCAGTCGGCCACGATCCAAGAGGGAGCAGTTGCGACTTCGTGGTGTTCATTTTGGCATTAAAAGCTTCCTCATAAAGTGTGACGGCGGTATGTACCAAGGGTAAGGCCTCGCGCCTACGGATGAGCAGCGTGACGTCATCAGCATAAGCTCTGGCACAAAATAATCGAGCTGGAGTGACAGTCCCTGTCAACTTAGCTTGAAGATAGCGAAGAAAGGGTTCTAAAGAAAGGGAGAAGAGAATCATTGATAGTGGACAATCCTGGCGTACAGAGTTAGTAAGCTTTATAGGCTTACTGAAGTACCCATTGACTTGCACCTTCGAAGACATCCCACTGTAGACGGTTCTGATTGCAGATATTAGCAACGGTGGAAGTTTGAATTTCTGAAGCACTTTAAACATATAAGCATGGCCAACTCTATCAAAGGCTTTATCAAAATCCAGACTGACCAACGCAGCAGCACCGCCTGCGATGCCATTAGTAGTTAAAGCGGGCGTTAAACACTACAAAAAAAAAAAAAAAAAAAAAAAACGCAGCAGCTTCCAACGGATTCCGTTCATAATGGAGAATTGTATCTCGGAGGACCAGAAGGTTGTCAATTACGGTCCTGCCCGGGATGCCACATGTTTGTCCGGAGGTTATAATTTTAGGTAGAATAACCCTTAATCTGGATGCAAGTACTTTCATCACAATTTTGTAGTCGGTGTTTAAAAGTGTTATGGGTCTATAGTCCCAGACACTCATTGGAGACCTTTTCTTTGGGATTAAGATGACGATGCCATCTGCGAATCCAGGGCAACAGTTCGATCCAATAAGGATCGCATTTACCAACTATACAACTTCTGCTTTGATTATACTCCAAAAGGTCTTGTAGAAGAAATATGTCAGGCCATCTTCTCCTGGGCAGGAATGGAGGCTAGCGGAATTAATGGTTTGCAGAATCTCGGTGGCAGAATATCGCTGCTCCAAGGAACGCTGTTCCTCGACAGTTATACCGGTGTCAACATATTGGAAGAGCTCCTCCATGGCGTCATTGCGTAGGTCAGTGGTGTCAAACATGGTGCTATAAGATGTATGGATAGTCTGTAGGATTTGAGGCACAGAGGTGACCTTGGCGCCTACCGGTGTCAGAAGAGCATGGATGTAACGACCACTACCAGCACACTTCTCCTTAATGGTATGAAACAATGAGGCTTTCTCCTGTGCCACATAATGGTGATGATAATGCTGATGATGATGATAATGATCATGATGATGATAATAATAATAACAATAATAATAACAACAATAATAATAACAATAATAATAATCATAATAATCATAATAATGATGATAATAATGATGATAATAATAATGATGATGATGACGATGATGATGACGATAACGAGAACGAGAACGAGAAACACAAGAACAACAAGTACAACAACAAGAACAACAATAACAACAATAACAAGAACAATAACAACAGCAATAACAACAATAACAACAATAACAACAACAATAACAACAATAACAGCAATAACAACAGCAATAACAACAATAACAACAATAAGAACAACAATAATAACAATAACAACAACAATAATAATAACAATAATAGCAATAATAATAACAATAACATCAACAATAACAACAATAATAACTATAATAATACGTTTTCCTACTCATGCGCCCTTTTCCATCTGGAAATAAGTACAGGCAGGTAGCGCTTTCACTATTTGAATAACGCAATCGCCATTGTCACAAAACGTATCACAAGGTAATCTCTTTCACGACTATGTGTATGCAGCTTACCTTAAGATGAAGCAATATGTTAAGTAAAAGGGACGACTTTAATAGATCCCATCAGCTCTATAACATACTTCCCGGAGAAATATTTCCGTAATATAATATTTCGATATCGAGAATTGACCCTAAATACTAGTACCTGAACACAAGTTTAGGAAAACAGTGTGAATATATAGGGTGGGCCTCGAGAAATAGTACAAAATGAAAAGAAGAATGCCAGAACATATAAATACTTTATTTATGGCAGTGAAATCTATATGAATTGCCATGATTGTTGGTCCTCTTATTTCTTGAATATAACATCCCATCGGCGTTGATGTATTGCTGCAAACATTCTCATTTTTTTGGTAGTGTTTAACGCCCGCATTTAACTACTTATGGCACTGCAGGCAGTGACACTGGTGATACATGAATGAAGATAGAGCACCGGTGGAATGCGATGGCGGGGAAAACCGGAGAACCCCGAGGAAACCCGCCCCAGCGCCGCTTTGTCCTCCGCAAATCTCACATGCGGTCGCTTGGGATCGAGTGGAACCACTCGACCACGGCGCGGCCGTTGATAATACGCTGGACAATGTCATTGAATATGGCACGAATCTCTTCTTGGATTGCCATTTTCAAATCAGGAATAGTGGGAAGACTCCAGGAGTAAACTTTTTCTTTGAGGCAACCCCATTCTTTGAGGTATAACAGATCTGGTGACCTTGCCGCCCATGAGGTATCTCTCAGTCGCGGGATCAGCCGGTTTGGAAACAATCGACGCAGCGTACACATCATGTTACGGGCTCTGTGAGCTGTAGCTGCTTCTTGTCGGAAAAACGTTGTGTTGAGATTTTCATTCTTACCAGTTAAGGAACTAAAGAGTTCTCTATGATTTGCGTATACCGCTCGGCATTCACAGTGAGTGGGCGTTCTTCATTGTCTTCATACAAATAAGGTTCCGCAATTTCAATGGAAACCCGTATTGCGCACCAATGCTGTGTAGAGGTTTCATGAAGAAACTGTGGGCTTCTCTTTGCACAGTAACGAAGATTTTGCTTATTCACGAACCCGCTAAGATGAAAGTTCGCTTCGTCAGACATTGCCAGAGAAGACAAAAGGGTCTCATCTTGCTGCATTCTTTCAAGAAATGTGCAGAATTGTACCATATTCGGTTTATATAACGGTCTCACATACCTGCAATTTTAAGGATGTAACTTCAAATCAAATTTCACAATCCTACGCACGGTAGTGCGAGGCATGCGTAATGTTCTTGCATGGCGACGAACTTATCGCTGTGGACTTCATTACCGAGCCGCACGGACACGTTGGATATTTTCAGGCATATGGACTGCTTTCTGCGAACCTTTATGTCCCGTATTCACGACTGAAGCATTTGTTCACCATTTATTCAGTCACCTGGAAGTCATCCTTCTGTCTGGAATGCGGTGATGACGGTTCTCTCCACGTCGTAACTCACGCTGCGCGAAAATTATACTGTTTCTTTGAATGTAAGCTTCCACTGCCCTGATATCTACTGCGACCAAACATTCATGACTAACAAAATGACAGTAACAGATGTTTTGTTTATGAAAAACGAACACATTTATTATTAACTGTGGGACTACCACCCTGTCTCACCGCGGATCACCCTGTATGTGTGATTAAATACATGCAGCACATCTCAAAATCAGAAATGTGTTTACATGACGTGTTTCACTTGTTACATTTCACATATCAGATTCATTTTGTGGTATTTTTCACTTCCAGATACTCTGTATTGTTAGTTAGAACTCTCATAAAAGGAACGCATTTAAACCAGGTTCATTTAGTGGCATTTCTGACTTCCAAATACTCTCTATTGTTGGTTGGAATTCTCCCAAAAGGACCATATTTAACCCAGATGCATATTATGGCATTTCGCACTTCCAAATACTCTCTGTTGTTGGTTAGAATTCGCCCGAAAGGACCATGTTTAAAACAGATGCATATTATGGCATTTCTCACTTCCAACTACTCTCTATTGTTGGCTAGAACTCTCCTGAAAGGAAGGCATTTAAACCTCTTATAAGGATTTTATGTTCCTGTGCTTTCTGCGTATATACTGGTTAAAGGTATATAAATGTCTTCCTATAAACAAGAGGTACATCTCTATCAGTAAATTGAAATAGCGTCTGTATATTGTCTTTCAAAATACATCTTAAAGTACAGGGAGCTTAGAAACGGCATCTTTCCCTTGTATGTGATTCGGAAATGCATAGTTCACGATAATGCCATGTCTCTTGCAGGAAAGAATGCAATAAAAATGTAGTGGGTGAAACCTTAAAGAGACTTAAGGATTCAGAAGTTGGAACCTCGTCTAGCTTCTTTTAAGATGGTCAATAGATGCATGATACCACTTAACCCGCTTACTGCAGGACTGGTTGGCAAACGATGGGAACTAATGGAGAGACAGTAGGATCTTTTAGAGCTCCGACTCATTTCCATGATCAGCACTCAATTTTCGACATAATTACTTTCACATGAGTGAACAAAGGCATTCTAAAATTCCAGCACGACCCTAGAGATACAGAAATAAAGATACCTGCAGCAGAAATGGCACGCACCGAGGAGAAATAGCTTCGCAGCGGAGGAATGTGGACGACTTCGGAAATTTGCCAGCCTGTAGTACTGGTGGTTAACCGATGCAATGAAAGTAGTACAGATTAACTTGCAGCACTGCAAAGTAGCCTCTGGTATTTTGAACCAGGAAAACATTGATGTAGCACTCATAAAGGAACTGTGGCTGTACAATGAAGTAAGCTAAGTAAGGTGTACTGATGGTAGATTTTGTACCCCAAAATTAATAAGTATTATCCAAGAACTAGCTTCTATATTAGGAATTGGTTAATTGCATTACTATAAAGAAACTACTGTTCTAGGAATGTGACTGTAGTAGAAACCTCCTTTTATGGCAAAGAGATAAGGAAGGGGTCGTAAGGGCCCCGCCGTGGCCAAGTGGTTAGACCACTCGCCTCTCACCTAGACGGTCGAGGTTCGATCCCAAACGACCGCGTGTGAGATTTGTGGTGCACAAAGCGGCGCAGGGGCGGGTTTTCTCCGGGTACTCCGGTTTCCCCCGCCATCGCATTCCACCAGTGCTCCATCATCATTCATGTATCATCAGTGTCACCACCTGCGGTTCTATAAGTAGTTAAAGCGGGTGTTAAACACTACAAAGAAAAATAATGAGTCTTAATGATCACAGACACGTTTATTTTAGTACTATACCTCATGTCCTTGACCCTGTTATACATAGAATATTTGATGACTATTGACTGGAAAATGGATGTGAAAAGGAACTCTCAACATTATATCGGGATTACTCAAGAATGTAAATTCGGTACTGGATATACAGTTGGCTGCTGGCTAGCTGTAACAATACATTCACCAATCCAACTGCCGGAATTGTCGACCAAGTTCACATGCTCGCCAATCTTGCCACTTGTTGATCTGCAGCTTAGCGAAATTAAGAATAAAACAAGAAGAATTGGCAGGAGTATCCGTTATACTTAGTACTAACCAGGTACAAAAACACCCACCCGTAAAGCCGAAAGGCATTAATTGAGAGTATACTGAGAATTTAGAAACTATTTCCCATAGCTCAGGAATCGTGATATTCGAACTAAAGTAATAAGACTAATTAAATTGACTGGTATAAGCTATACTCAATGTTTAGTGGAAATTTAAAGGTGATTAGAGTAAAAACAGTCAATCGCGGGCACATAGATCTTTGTCATGCGAGTCGTTACGGCAAGGACTAGAAACTAATTATAAGATTAATAAATCAGAGGAAATATAGTATTTTATTGGTTTATAACTTTAAAATTGGCAAGATATGCGTCTTTCGGTTGCCAAAGACTGTCCGCAGAAAGGGGTCCTCTCACTCATGCTTTTGGATTTGGACCATAGCGGTCATTTAATGATGAAAGTTTTCTTCATGTTGAATTTGAGAAGAATATTTATATTGACATATGACAATATTCTGGTCTCTCGTTGAGTATTTGTATAGTGTTTAACACCCACTTTTACTATATATGGCACCGTAGGCGATCACACTGATGATACATGGAATGAAGAGGGCCCCTCTCACCTAGACTGCCCGGTTTCGATCCCAAGCGATCGCATATGAGATTTGTGGTGGACAAAGCGGCGCAGGGGCGGGTTTTCTCCGGGTCTTCGATTTCCCCCGCCATCGCATTCCACCGGTGCGCCATCTTCATTTCATGTATCACCAATGTCATCGCTACGGTGCCATAAGTAGTAAAAGCGGGCTTTAAACACTACCAAAACAAATGGAATAAAGCTGGAACCCCGGTGGAATGCGATGGTGGATTAAACCAGAAAAATCGGAGAAACCCGCCCTTACGCCGCTTTGTTCACCACAAATCTCACATGTGGTGCTTCAAACTGCACTCAGAAAAGCTTAGACTGTGCGATGGAACCAAACTTTCTGGCAATCCAAGCAAAGCAGTGGTAATACCTTTTCCATATTGATAAATGTCGGAACCATAAAAGAGTGTGCTCTATTTGATAAGACTCTACCATACTTAGCAGGTCAAATAGTCTGGGCTTCCTTTAGACTACAAACTCACTTCGAAAGCCCACTTAAGTAACTTCATGACCAAATCCTGTAGGTTCTTTTGGACCCACAGAAGCTTTTGACAAGACAAGGGAACTCAAACTGAAATGGTGCTTTGGATACTTACCACGATGATTAGGCCCATTTTCTCTTAGGCTGCGTTATGTTGGCGAGAAGGAATTAAACTAAGACAAATTGGAAATGGAGTTTAGCATTGCTGTTACAGGAGCACTGAGAATTACGCCTACTGCAGTCCGGAAAATACTAATGGGATTTGACCCTTTAAACATTTGGGTCCTCACGGCAGCTTTCGGTGCGTTGCATAGGTTAAAGTATGACACTTAAAATCCCTTTGACCGGTATTTAGATGGCATAAGTTACCCTTAGAATAAGCAATGTAATATTTAGTATAAGGATCAACATTTTGAAACCAAGGGATGTGCGTAGTAAAATGTTCATATCTATTTTCCTAAACACGTTGAATGGGAACGAACATTAAACTGAAGAAACTGAGGGCAACATTTGATATATTGGTGCTTATAAAACCACATTGAGACAGGGGTGGAGTATATGCAACGGCTCCAAGCTTTCAATGTTTTTCAAGCAGAGATATTTGCTGTTTTAGCTAGTACTTGGGAGAGTGTAAGAAGACCCCAGGAGTAGAAGATGCTCATATTTTGCGATAATCAAGTAGACCTTAAGCTCATCGATAATCACTTGGTTAAGTCCAAGTTGATTTCAGTATGCTGCTAGTCCTTAACAACACCCCCTGTATATTATGTGTAAAGTTCATGCACTTTTAAATAATATTAGAGATTGGGTAGATGGAGGCCGTAATAACTGCTACTATTATGTTGGGAAATGCTATCACGAGCGATACGTCTTTTTGCGCATCTGAACAGGATGAAACAGCAAACGAACGCCGTGAACAGGTGAGAGTCAGCTGCACATCTATTGTAGGTATGTCCAGCTCCTTTTTCTGCAAATATTCTGATTTTGCGAGCAATTTTCCAAAATTGAAAGACCTTTCAACCATCGTGGCCCACAGCATGTTTAAGTTAATCAGGAACTTCTGGAGCGATAATAAAAATTGTGGATGCGCATTGGATCTTCAAAGGTCAGCGTGCAAGGCAGGACTGACCTCATTTTAAACCAAAGTAAAATAAGTACAGTACTCTTTATTAGATACAAAAATGCAGGGGTTTATGGAAACATCGAAAAATGCAAATATAAAAAAACAAGAAAAGAGAAGAATCGCATGTACTGTTATTTAAAAATGTATAAACGAGATAGCCACTACATTGTTTTATTTTTATTTAAACATTCAATAAATTGAAACAAAAAGGACGTACCACGTAGATAACACTGTTTACAAGGAATATGTGAACACCTGATAGCCGATGGGCAAGAGATAACCACAATCGTGAGCGTGTGTGTGTGTGTGTGCGCGCGCGGGCTCGCACAGCTTGCGCAAGGTATTGGTTATTCAGATGCTTTTGTGGCGTTGTTAACTTCAAGTAAATTACGATTTGCGCTATATAAAATGTTAAATTGTGGAGAAACAAGCCCTTAAGGAAGGAAGCAAATGAATGCAACAAAAACCGTAGGTAGTTACCATTATATTCTATATTTTTATAAGACTTGTTTTAATTGTTCCATTTGCTAATTTGAATAAGACAGTCGTGGAAACCCCGTATTGTTTCTTACTTCTGAAATACGTGTTCCTGGAATAAAATGGTAGTATAAGTCTTCATTCACCTCTAGTCTAAAATCGCCTAATGTGTCTCCACTTTTCCATTTCACTATTGTGCCTAATTTAAGTTATTTTAGACATATTGTTGATATTTAACATGTTGATACCCAAGGTGTTATTGTCTGTTTATGCATCCAGTAGCCAAATACATAGATGACGTCGTAGTTGAAGTACTTGCCGGGATGAAGTTTCTTTCAAGAGGTTTATCTTATCATGAAAATGTAAATGCTGGCCGACTCCAGTCCTTAGGACACTGAGCACAAGGGAGTGATCATCAATTATCATCACTAGATCTCAGATGCTATAAGAAACGTTAATGTATTTAAACATGCACAATAACCTGAAGTCCACGGATAATAGGTTTTCCTTTGCATAATGTTTGGAATCGCAGTGAATGGTTATAAATACAACATTACATAATCAGAAAACGTTTTTTGGAGCCCGAAATTACTGGGGTTTAATATTGAACATAATTTTGATACTTTCGTACTTAATAGTATACGATAAGAGTATTTTGCCATGTCGTTCCTTGGCCATCTGTTTTGTTGTCTTCGTGCTTGGCGTGCTGACAATGACCTACTCTTCACGAAGCAAAGACTTCAATAAATAGGCAATTGCCGCGGTCCAAAGCTGTGAAGTGATTGAATTTTTTCTCTAAATAGCAAACTGCAAGGGTTTTATCCGTAGCTAATTTAGCGCTAAATCATCTTTTATTCTGCAACACTTATCTGTCGATCGTGTAATTTCTTTTTTAAAACAGGTGTTTCAGCAGGTAACATCGCGAAATCAAACGTTTGGAGGGCAGGCTTTTCCTACGGGACGCTGTAATTGTTTCATTGTGCTCTCCACTCCAGACATCACTAAAATACAATGGAGCAAGCTTCGTCTCAAACCGTAGTGTTCAAACTTGGAATAATTTCAACACCCTCGACGCCAGCTCTTGCCCTTTTGTCTTATTCTGTTTCGAAATTCACCATGCTGAGAACGCGTACCTTCAATGAAAACAGAGGTACTTTAGTTGCTAGCTATTTACTGAGTCATTATTATGTAGATAGTACACTTACTGCCGAAAGGAAAATCACCCTCTTTCTTATCTAATCGATACTCTGTACCAAACACAAAGCAATTAACCTCTGAAACGTTTTCATGAGTTTATCACAACATTTTCTTCAACAATAATCCTCATTTAGCGTGGAAATACATTATCTTCATTTTCTTTTTGTGAATCATCAAACATGTCCAATACTGAAGGGCTCTGTATTAGATAATATGATTATATTATTGTGAGAATTGAGTTAGCTTATATAAACAATTGCATTATAAAGTTTTTCTAAGCTAGTAAAAACATCAGGACACCAGCTTTTCACTTCAAGTTCAGCTTAAAACCGTCTAAAGTCTTTCCAATTATACAGATATATTACTAATGTTAAACTATTAGCAGTCTGATTTATGAAATATGGCATATGATTCCTGTCTAGGTAAGATCTAAAGGAAGGAATGATTTGTAGTCGGGTTTTTTACTTTTGGCAACAGCGCGTTTGATAGACCCCTTAAGCTATCGTTCTAAATTGGGGATAGAATTTTCAGACTATATCTTTAGTGCCTTCTTATTACTACAAGAATCTCTAATTAAATTGAAATTTCACTTATTATGTACATGTAGTGGAGCATGCCATTTCATGTGGATTATATGAATTTGGTTTAAAACAATGTAATATAAGTGTAAAATATATTTATAAGTTGTGAATACAATACTATCTTTGCTTGCAATGCAGATAATCTCAGCATTCGGACCCGTTGAAATTCTGCATTAGAATTAGGAATATTTTAAAACAAACTGTTTAAAAGAAAGACAGCAAATGACTGTTAGGTTTTCCAAAAGTTTGCATTCTATTATTCCTGAGAGCATTACCAGTCATTCAGTTATCATTTAGGGATTGTACAGTCAAATAACATTGTGCAAACTGAAAATACGGTACGACGAATAACAGGTAGATAATATTCTAATGGAGGACAAATCTTAGATAGCGACACCTAGAGCCCCCAGGAATGATTTTTATTGAAAAAACATGAATATCGTGAATGATATTCATTATGTAATTGAAATATAATAGCTTTACACTAAGATTAATGTACGCAATTCCTCTCTTTAATATACCACAGAGGATGAAATGTATTATTGATGGACTTCGAATCTTTCCAGTGAATGCGGGAGACTCTAAGGTGCATATTAGTTGAGGCTTCAGAATGTCGAAATGCAATTCCAGTCGTCCTCGTTTCCTCATTAGTCATTACAATGCTTCCACAGTCTCTTGATTTTCTGCGTGTTCCGAATAAGATTCCTGCACGCAAATAATAACTCTATTTTGACATCTAAGTGTAAGACTAAACACTAATGCGTGTAACCTATGCACTTCTAATTAGTACTACTGCAGTGGAGAACAGTACGCCTATATGTACTCCTATGCTCCAACCGCACTCTGGAGTAAACTACTCAAATGCCTGCTGGCCTTCGTACACGCTTCACACCGACAGGCATGTTCAGTATAGGCTGACAGTGTGTCAGCGAACAGCTATTGTAGATCAGTCTTAGAAAAATAGTACTACAAATCCCATATTTATTGTTGCTAAAGGTTAAAGGTGCGATTGCATTTATTTCCAATGTACATATTCGGATAACAGGTAGGCATTGCGCTGACATGAAATAGATAAGGCATAAAATACTATGTTTGCTAATGAACTGAAGGAAATAAACTGCCAAATTTTAAAAGACGGTGCTTTCTCAAGAGAATGATATAATTGTGTTTCAATGAGGTAGTAAACGTCTAAAATTCCACCCCATGAAGTGTATTTTATTTTCACAGCGGTTTTGGTTTTTAAGCAAGTTTGATACAAAAGTGCATTTGTGAATACTTTACTAATAGAACAGCAGCTGTGTCAAGCGTTTCGGATCATGTACTTTCAGCTTTGTTTATAATATTAAAAAGAATACACTACAATACTATTGAGATAAATTAACATTTTTTCAATTAAAATTGCAAATAAAATTATTAAAATATTCTAAAATATTTTAAATAGTGCCCAAAAATCACATGTTGCATATATTTAAAACGCACATTTAGGGGATAAAGCCACACTTCTCATATTTCAGCTGCTCGTTGAATATCGTGACATATAATTTCCTGCTCAACAAGAGTTTCATAAATGGATATGGTATACAGTTCATGTAGCTCAATAAAACAAATCAGATCAGATGGTTGCGCAGGTCCGACAAAGGGCCCAAACCTATATATCCAGTGAGCCCCAAATATAGCTATCAAATGGTAACATTTTTCAGTCTCAAAAAGATCTGCTGTCATATCATGTTGAGACAACATTTCCTTTCCAATATTTAGAAGACACAGGTGCAGTAGCCCAGGTAGAACTTCGCGCCTAAATGCTATCTAAGTATTGCGTTTGATATGTCCTGACGTATGGCCGCAAAGGGAAGCCTTTTGCAATCTCTGCCTGCAGATTAACGCAATTAGTATAATCGCATAAACGTGGCATGCGTTTTTAGAAAGTGTAAACATAGGAATTACGGGAATTAAACAAACCCTCATGTACGAAACGCACATCATTCGTAAATTACACACGGTTTGAAAAGTGTACTTTTACTGCAGCTTCATTCAAGAACAAATCACGAAACTGCTATCGCAATTTATAGTCACCAGGCTTAGTGGCATCGACATTTTCAAGATAATTTGAGTGCAATTACTGTTCCTGTAGAATTCTTCAGATCTGGGAATGACTAATGCCAATTGGAGGGCGATGATTTGGTTGGCCCTACGATTTCACTTGAAGCACCCGTAGATTTGGAGGTCCTTCCTGGCAACGCTGTCTCTTTATGCTATATGCATGTCTGCCAACATTCCTTGTGTAGTGTTCCATGTTTACCACAGTTAACATATTTCACTGTCATGCATGTACGCAAGGAATAATAAAATTGTGCCGTATCGAGAAGTAGTGAAAAGAATGAGTGGATGAATGACTTGGCGCAATCAGTATATAGATCATAGTAAACAAATCTGCTGACCATAGGAAACAAGTAAATGGGATGAATGTACTATGATACCAAACTCCAAAAGTAAGCATCCTTTTTTTAAGGCATTAATAAACTTGGTGATATAAGTAATGGTAACTCCGTTACACTGCAGCGAGTGTTTTTCTCCTTTTTTTGGCATGCTTTTTTTTTCGCCTCCTCTGTACTGTTGGATCCATAAACACAATATCTATTTCAGTATTGCTGTATTTGATTTCCACATGACTAATTATTTATACCCCCCCTGTAAGTTCCCAGAATTAAAGTTTCAGAATGTTCAGCATAAGAATTACCCGAAGGTGTAAATTCATTATAACGATATCTAATATATCTAGCCGCCATACAGCTGACTCCGCCACCTATTCTTTAAAAGCAGACATTGAAGAACGTTAAAATGGGTAATTTTTCTACAGAAACTTCAGAGCCGGAAATATTTTTCGATCGAGATGGGTCCGCCGCTACGTTTAAGGTTTGCTTTTGGGAGATCTGCAGTTCATATCCCACCAGAACCATTCTCTATAACTAAAGATTGTCCTTATTTTACTCAATGGTCATAACCGGTAAATGTCATGGAGGTGTCCTGAAATTATGCCAGGAATATTTCCTTCCTACAATTTTTTATCAAAATATAATGCTATTTTATTTATCCTGAGCCTTCAGTTCATGTGGTGTCACATATAGTAAGAATGGGCGTTAAACTTTACTAAATAACCTAGAGCATACCTAAGAAAACTACTAGACTTTCTGTGATCCCACAGTGGAACAAACACAATGTGCACATCGAAACCGATTTCCGCTAAGTCTGCACCGCGCTGACACTGGGTGTATGAAGCTGTGTCAGTGGAAACGGTTAAAAGTTACAATTAGATTAGTTTCGTTAAAGTTAAAGTTAAACCTCCATTTGTTGATTGTCCACCCGAGTAATTCCCTTGCTCGAGTAGTTTGTAGTATGTCGATTCGAGACGAGTATAATATAATGTTATAAAATGGAAACTTTTGAAGTTAATGGTTACGAAACTCAGGAGAGCACAGTCCTGAAGAAGGTAAGTGTTGATTGTGTGCAGGAGAATTGCAAAGTGGGCTAGCAACAATGCAAAGAGTTTCGAGCACAGTTCCACAGGGACAGACACTAATGATATGACATGAAACGGAGAGGGTTTAAGCACCGTGAAGTTAAGTCCCACTCTATGTTTGTTGCTCCTTAAATCTCCTGGCGACACAAACACACCCATTTTAGCAACAAGTTGGGAAATATGGGTCGCAACGCCTGTCGAAAGCAAATGCTTCGATGCAAAAATCGTTTCATATCTCAGTATTAATTAAAGTTCGCTTAGACATATAAGATCCCGAAACATAGAGTAAATACTGCTCTATATATTCAAAACAAAAGAATGGAATACATGTGGAAATTTACCAACGTGTGCTTGTTTCTTTTGTAACACGGATCTGTAGGCTAAATCCAGTGTGACACTCATCCCAAAGCATTTTATGAGAATCCCATTGGTGACAATAGGTTCTAACACCGTATAAATTTCAAGAAAAAAAATGCTTCCTATTTGCCCCTGACAACATAATTCAAAAGCGACAAATTTGGAGATATTAATTAATAAAATATTTAATTGGAGCGTTTTTAAATGTTATATAGAAAGTTTTCAAGCTTCTACAATCGAGCTACACTCTGTTTAGAGCATTTACTCAGGCTTTTTATTTCCTTATATGTATGTATGTATGTATGTATGTATGTATGTTTTGTATGTATGTATGTATGTATGTATGTATGTATGTATGTATGTATGTATGTATGTATGTATGTGTGTGTGTGTGTGTGTGTGTATGTATGTATGTATGTATGTATGTATGTATGTATGTATGTATGTATGTATGTATGTATGTATGTATGTATGTATGTATGTATGTATGTATGTATGTATGTATGTATGTATGTATGTATGTATGTATGTATGTATGTATGTATGTATGTATGTATGTATGTATGTATGTATGTATGTATGTATGTATGTATGTATGTATGTATGTATGTATGTATGTATGGTTGTATGTATGTATATTTACTACCACAAAAATGACATTTTATCAAAATAAAATAATATTTACATGTTGACGATGCTGCAAATTGCCAGGATCTGAGCAACACCGCTGGTATGCCAAAATATTGTCCCACAGGAGTTCTTTTACATGCCAGTAAGTCTACTGGCATGGGGCTGTCCCTTTTAAGCATACTTAAAAAACCATTGGTCTCTAAAGAGGAAAACTTTAGGTATATGTGGCAATAAGAAAACCTGCAAAAACGTCCATATGAATAGTATGAGCCAACATGATCTTTATTCAGAAATTGTTGGAAGCACAACTAGAAGCTAACCACTGTTATACCATGCAGCCACAACTACAATGCCTACTATAGCTCCTGCAGCAAGAAATTATTATCAGTAATAAAACGATATCTAAGATATGGGGGAGGGCAAATTGAACTTTTATTAAATTCTGTTAATTTTCTAATGAAATTTATAACTAAAATTCGCACGAAGAGCAAATCAAAAGGAAATAATAAAACTCAAGCTTTTTGTCATTTTATTCGACATCTTCCCTTAAGCATTATTCAAAGGGAAAATACCCTGAAATCAGGTTTGCGCCCTAGATGTAAATACTCCAATAAAAAATGATACATCTGACTTCATTGTTTCTGACTTGGACGTCACAGTGTAAAGCCTCATTCTATACAGTCCTCTCACCCTATTAAATTGTATCCAAATGTATGATAGAATAGAAAATAATTTCCTCGGTTGTTTCCATTGGAGAAAAAGCGTTGTTTTTTCTGATCATAAATCGCATTAACGATACTCTTTTGAAATAACACAATTCATTTTCCATTTGAGTGAATTGATCGGCTGTGGTATACCGTGATGATAAGATGGCTAATTTAATCTCAGAATTAATGTTTTGTATTCTGACAGTGAAACACTAGAAACACCTTATTTCATTTTACAGGGAATAATAAGCATAAATGTGCACTTTTATAGAAAAGAACCAACTCTACTCCAGTTTTTCTGCATGGGCACTGATTTACGCCAGTGTGTCCACAACGTTTTAATTGCCCGCCATTTCACTCGATAAACTAGAAAATTTGGAGCTATGTTTGAAATATATAGTTGCTAATGCGTATTCCAGAATACAATCTACAAAGAGCTTAGTCTTTCTGCAGTGCTGTCAACCAAATAAAATTTCTTTCTTTGAGGCTCTCAGCCATTGTGGTGAATAGGTGGCTTAATGTACCAGGAACTGGCTGAATTATTAAACAAAACACAACTCACATGCATGTGCGTCAAGTTTGGGATCTACAGACAGAATTATACATATGCATTGATGCCGTTATATTTCAGAATATTTAGCATACTTCAGATCTCAATGCGATCCCCTTGCTCTTCTTCCGAAATTGCGCGAAACCTACCGAATGAAGACTAGGGTACCGAGCGCCCAAGAAAACGAGCGCAGTGCACAATTTGAGTGAACATTTGAGTTTTAAACAGATAAATATTCACGAAATATAGTACTTGAAAGGAGATAAATAAACCAGCCATGTACTTACTCCAGTGAACAACAGTTTAACAAAATTAGTAAATGTGGCTACAGGAGTCTAAGGTAATATGCGCAACTTGAACAGACTACTGATTATTGTTTACATTGATGTCTACAGTAACCTAAGATCGCGGATTCAAACCCAGCGGCGGGCGATGAGTCTTTTCGGACGTACAAATCCTTACCATGGCTAACTTCGAAGGGAAAATAAATCCGTTGATCCCGTATCGTAGATTTCACGACACATAAAGAAATCTCAAGTCTGATAAAGAGACATCTGAGCAAAATTAAGCGCAATTCCACGCCCAACATAGAATGGGACGCTGAGAACCATAGCAGTTAAAGAAGGTCCATAAATAAAAAATCCATTTTGACATCTGCAGTGGATTAGTTTTCTTCTTTTAACTAGTTTTGCTTACTGAAAAATGGATAAACGACACAGTACACGATAAACCATTGGTAGCTTTTGTCAATTCAGTTTTAAGGTGATATTAACTCGTTTTCTTAATCCTTTTGCTGTTCTTTCTTCAATAACAGCATACCTTATTAACCAAAGCACTGCTGGCTCAATGTCTGAATCTCGAACCACTCTAAATCTCTTCCTTGCACTCAGAAAACTGTTCAATTAATTTCCTAGTAATACCAAATAAGATGTTAATTTGCCTATGCATATGATTCACTCTGTAACTTAGCTTTCAGAAGACGAAACTTAGGTATAAAATGGTTTCGAACATTAAAATAGGGGTGCTATATTTCTCTGACAACCATTTTTACAGGAAAATGTCCTTGTTTGCGTGCATTGGAATGTTTTGCAATTGTATGGGCAGTCCTGTTTGTTTGCATGCTGTTCCCATAAATATAATAGATTTCAAAGCAAAATTGGAAGCATTATACTGATTAGAGTAGTAACATGAATATGCGACAGTATAAGAGTAACGATTTGAATTTTAGATCTGAAACAGACAATGCATAGATGTTTTAAAAACAGTGAGCAATGGAAACGACAGTGCTAAAATTGACCAGAAAGAGCAAAGAAATTTACTGGGGCTTTGACTGAGAGTAATGGATTGCTAAAGCATGCACTGAAAGGAGTGGTGAGAAGGGAAAAAATATTGGGGATAGGAAAACCATGAGATAGCGATTCATACGCGAGAAGATAAAGAAAGCAGAGGGAAGAACAAATGAAGCTGGATCAGCAGAAAATAGCCTTTGAGCAAAAATATATGATTTATTAAAATGAAGTTCCAGGTGATAGTTTTCCTAGAAAAAACTACTTTTTGAAGGGTGTTTTGATCTTCCCTTGGTCTTGTATACTCACTATAATATTATGATTTGTGCTAGTCAATTTTAGATGGTTTATGGATACAGAAGATGCTATAAGCTTCCCAAATTATCTGACATTATGCTATTTTACAGTGGTGTAATGTACCCTGAGTGCAAAATAACCTGCTAAACGTCTTGTTTATATTGTAGCCCTTCCCTATTTATCCTTCATTTTTGGGAGTTGCCGAGCTGCATCTACGAGTTAGCATTTGGCAAATTTATAGCGCACGGTGGGGCGGGGATAATCG
Organism: Hymenopus coronatus; assembly: GCA_030762935.1. NCBI lineage: Eukaryota > Metazoa > Arthropoda > Insecta > Mantodea > Hymenopodidae > Hymenopus > Hymenopus coronatus. The sequence goes on from CM060900.1 coordinate 351,334,033, forward strand.
TTGATTGTTTATTTATTCCAGAACGTCACAATACAATGCTCTTTCTATATTTTTAGTGGTGTTTAACGCCAGTTCTTATTATTTATAGCACCACATGTGGAGGGACTTTTCTATAGCTATGAAATTAACCCATACTATACTGCATAACAAATCAGTATTAACTACTTTGTAAATAGTATATTCATTCATTCCACTGATAAATATATCATGATGCTAAACAGATCAGCATCTAAAACACAATTACTGGTTAAATGTGAATGCAAATAGCAAACATCCTTAAGGTTGACAGGTGCTGGCACAAAGTTCGCTTTTGTCAGCAAGCCAACGACTGAGTGGTGGCATTTATCTGCAGGGGCGTTACGGCTTCCTTTATAGTTACAGTGGAGCATGGAAGATTACAGCATGCATGTTTAGTTAATTTCTTTAGATTAACATCCTTTTAAGAGAAGCCAAGGCAAAGCATTTGTTCCAGTCAATTGAGTCAGCAAAGTATTTGGCAGTATTCCGAATGGTTTCAACAAAGTGCCTCTCACTTCCACACGGGAAGTTGAATGTTAGTAGTTGTTTCACACAGCGGCGGCTCGCGCATTATCATTTCGTCCTGTAATGCACATACAAATTGCGCTTAAACATATTGCTTTAGTTTGACACGAAGCAGAGAAGAGTGTACATTCAGGTGAAAATCAACATCCTACAGCCCTGGAAATAGAAATGCTCTTAGCAAGCATTTATTTAAGGTGATACATCTGTAAAATTTGACCAAAAACTGTGCAAAATTAAAAAATATATATATTTTTTCACAATAAAAAACCCTTACTTATAAACTTTAAGAAAATATATCGTTTTTTCCACTTGGTGCACTTCAATTACCAATTTACCTGAAGTTTAAATGTGCAGGGGAATGCTTACAACAGTTAGTTCCCGATTTAAACCTTATTTTCTCTTAATGCTTTTCCTTATTCAAAATTCCCCATGCGATGCAACGTTAACTGCGTTATTTAAAAATGTTTATACTGTCTCTCTAAAGTACATTAGTGAAAATGGTCATAAAGTTTTCCGAAATGATGCTCCAATTTTGATAAATTAATTAATACATTTTGAAAAATAAAAAATGTTGATGAGTACGAAAGGTAATTTTTCACAATAATTAGAGTTAATATAAACGCATTTAATATGATAGATCCGTTTTTAAATTCATTTACAGTAAAACATTGATTTTGTATTTGAATAGTTTTAAAATGCATCAAGTTGCTTATTTTTATTAGAAGAATGGGTTTAGACAATAAAAAAGTATTATTTAAATAACCTTGCAAGCTGGAATTCTGATAGGTCAAACATCACTATCATACTGTATAATTTTTGGTGTGAATTTCATTAAGATATCTCACATACTGTGGATTTTCCAAATGTCTCAGTTATATCACCTCAAGATAATAAAACACTATGGATGAGACGAAACATCAAAATTCAATGCATTGAATTATAAAAATTTAACTTTAAAACCTGAAATTTTTCATGCTGCTTCAAAACAACGCGATAGTACTGGATAGTTTAATACATTTGTAGGTTTCTGCTTTTTGTGTACTTACCATTTCTTAAAGTGAATTCCACTTGTTTCATTCGAAAATTTTCTGACTTATTGGAAGAACCTCGTGCTGATGTTGAAGAGTTGTGTATATTTATAATTATTACTGAATCATTCTTCCTTATTCTTTCTATTATTTTAATGCTCAAGTGTTTCCTTATACGTAGCCGATGTCAGGAACTCTATTTTCTCAATGTTTTTTTTTTTCTGCTAGCAACTCGATTTTTGCTTGCATTAGTTATAGGCGAAAGCTTTCCCAATACAGTGGAAGTGGTTGTACAATAAATTTTCTCTGAGGGCAGACTAACAGTTTATCTGCCACAAGAGATGGCCAAGGAACCGAAGTGTGGGCTGCAGTCGTGTTCTTGTCTTCATTTACAGCAATGGCAGTTATCTACGAAGGCAGGAAGTCCAGGTCAGAGAATACACTGGCATCTTGTACAAGCGAAGGCATTCTTAGAAATGGAAAGATCAGTAGCAATAAGAGAATTCTATGGGTTTTGCGAGTGGTGTTTCGCGAATGGGTTCGGCCTTATCCTTCAAACCTGAAAATGGAACATTTCCCGCCAATGCTACAATGCAAATTCGGTAATTACTTTTAAAAACGTATACATTGTGAAATGTAAAATGTCTTCACCTGATTGTAAACAGCAAAGTGTTGAATGATACTGGAAGCTGTTTCTGAAGGAAATGAAACTGTAAAAAACAACGCACCCTCTGACATTGAATATGTAACACATTCGCACTGTTGGGTATCAGGTTGAATGAGGGAAGACCTCAAAACATATGCAAGGCACTACATCCATCTTGCGAAGTTTTATGGATCTATATACTGTCCGGACATTGCCGTCATCCAGTACTAAACGACTCTCCCCTAAGCATCTATTAGTCCTAATTTGAATCATTGCTGATAGTGACCAGTTTGACTTTTTCCATTGAGCCCTGTATGATAATCTCTTTAAAGCAGTATAGACTCGTTAATTGATTTAAAGCGCTATAAATATCTTCCGTCTGAATGTTTTTGTGGATAAATTAAATGTAATGTTATTTATAAGAGCATAGCATATATAGAATGCTGATTACTGGTTACAATTAGAATCTGTAGATTCATCAGTTTACAATTTATTTTCAAGTAAAAATATCAGTGAAAATATCCGATCACTGTTTTTATATCGCAGTACATTTCATATACCTTGGTAAAAATTATTGGATGCCTACTCTGTGGAATAGGTTGTTGATTTTAAAATTTGCGGCAGCATTTGGGTGATTTCATTCTTAGGTGTTGCCATATTTCATTCTGTGATTTCACAAATTGGAGGATAGAAGATCTATGAAATGTTTACAGCACAATGATGTAATTTAGGTTTTATAAATGCTTAATCTTAATTTTGTTACTCTAACTACGTCTAGATTTAAGCATTTTGCTACATGAGCTGAATGACATGGATTTTTATAATCGTCTTTTCAACTTTATACACGCCACATTCTGTTGTTATCAACGGCTGCGATATTTTACGCTACTACGAATAATTGATGAGCAGTGCAACAATACACCTCTCTGACACTACTTCTTATTGGTAAGTGTGGTTGTTGAATTTGCATATCTGTACTTTAGGAATGCATTGCACATGTGATTAATTTATACTGTTATTAACATTCAGGAGATACTTTTCTACAGTAAAATGTAAACACATTTCAAATCTCATATGTAAGTACATCCTGTAACGGCATTGTGCTCACTCGGTTGTGACGAGGTTCTATCCTGAATGCTCTCCGTTCGATGTTGTACCACACACTCATAAATGAATTATTTTTTCATATTTAGCCTTAAGTCTGCTAGCTCTGCTGCAGGCTCACATGATTACTATTGCACTTGTGATTGCTAAGTGTGACTAATCCGACGTGCCTGGTGGAAATGTGTCGTGTGGTTCCGTCCTGCAATAACAGGAACCCATAGTCATTCAGCAGAGCTTGCACATTTATCAGCAAGCTTAAACGAGACAACTATGCTGGTATAAAATGCATATAGCCACGGTCATCTTATTGTGTATTTAGTAAAATCCAAGACTGAGGGGCTCGGCCGTAAAACCTGTTAAGTAACAAAACTAAATAAGGCAGAAATAAGCAATTCAACGCTTGCAAAAAAAAAAAAAAAATATATATATATATATATATATAATGAATTCAAAATAGTTACATGGTAAAATGAACCCAATATCACTATAAATTAGGACGGTGGTTCTTGACGTCACAGCCTAATAATAGCAATTATCTTGATATCAAAGATTTATAGACAACACCCCATACTTAAGTTGTCTTAATTAAATATTGATATAAGAAACACACTGTATATTCTGTATTTATATCATAAATTGTAATGTTAGTTACTTTAACTTGTGCTAAGGCAAAGCTGTGAAAACTACGCAGTACAATATTACAAAAGACACCCTCTATTGTATGTGAGAACCCTGAACATTCGCAGGATTTATTTATTTTACTTGCGTGCATTAGAGGTATAAGTGTGAACTCGGGAAATCTCTCAAATATTCTGTAAAGAGGGCATTTTTCATTGTATTTGTGTGTCACATGGTTTCAGTTCAATAGAATCACGTGATCTGATGTCGCCGAGTGTAACTTCTGGCGAAAAATGTGAGCCAATCAGCATTAAGAAGGCAATCCTCCTAGTATGACTATTTAAGTCACCATAAACTCAGACATTTCACAGTGCTTCCTGTCTCTCAGAGGCGTAATCACCGCTACTCGTGGTACCAAAGTCGCGCCTACATCATAAAGAGCGTGATAGTGAAATATGTATCAGTTATAAATCTATACAGTGCTTCCTGTCTCTCAGAGGCGTAATCCAGGCCACTCTCAGTAACAAAACCGCGCTAAAATCATAAAGTGCGTGAGATGAATATTTTATAAGACAGTGCTAAAATGTGACAGGGTATTACAGTTAACTAAGTGATATCTCTACAAGTGTTAACAATGTTTCTCAGACCATAAAGGTTCTGATAGCTCAATATATAATAAGTGTTTGTCAAGGTGACTTTGCCGACAGTACTTGGTGTTAAAAAACAGAATAGAAACATCAGAGTGAACAAGGATTCTGTTTCTCTCATTAAGTATTCACTCAGTATCCTTACCTGTATTCTTTTTTTCTTTGGTAGTGTATAACGCCCGCTTTTAATACTTGTGGTACCGCAGGCGATGACACTGGTGATACATAGAATGAAGATGGACCACCGGTGGAATGCGATAGCGGGAAAAACTGGAGAATCCGGAGAAAAGCCCCTGAGCCGCTTTGTCCACCACAAATCTCACATTCGGTCGCTTGGGATCGAGGAAAGAGGCCAGTGGCCTAACCGCGGCCGTACCTGTAATCTTACCCTTTTTCCACCCTGAGATCAATTGCGCTGCCGAACCCAAAACCAGCTACGCAGTGGCTGAGAAAATCTCATGTAGCAGCAGGTATGTGTATACTGAACAGGTCCAGCATCAAGCACGGTGGACTCATCTTAATTGCCTATATACTGTTTGTCATCTCTCTACCGACACGTCCAGGATAGTATATAGAGGTGTCACACAATCACATGATACACACACAACACAACAAAATTTTAACAAATTAGAATTCCTGAGATGTTATTGTTGAGTTAAAATGCTTTTTTTCTGAGAAGGTAAAGCTACTTTGTGAAAATAAGGTGTAATAAACTTCTTACCTAACAACTTTTGCACAAATACAAAAGACTTCATTTTTTCACATCTATTTTTGTGCTCATCAGAGATACTCTATCCACTCATTTGTAGTGCACACAGCATCCACTCGTGATAGAAATAATTTCTCCAAGAAGGGAACTCCTCATAGCTTGGAAGCATGGACCTACTAAAAGAAACACGTGTACTATGCGTCTTAAACGTCCTTTTGATATTAAGTGCATGTTTTACTTGAAAGGAACTGCACACATCAAAAAATAGTAACATCATAACACTGTTATCTGTGTGGTATTTGGTGTATTAATTACTGCATCTAAATCTTCCTTCCAAATAACGTCATATTTTTCTTGCAGAAACCTAAACTCTGAAATATGACACTACGGCCGGGACCCTCAGTTGTATCTGTATCCAAACAAAAACAAGCAGCAATTGAGCGTGTCAACGAAAATTCTATGACGATGACTTTGCGTTAGTTTAAGAGACCCGCAAGCATTTCCAGGGCTGCTAAAACAACCAGGTCATAAAACCAAAACCGGTTGACTCATTCAAATGCCAGGCAAATATTGAAGTATTAATTTGTATGAGGCTTAAAATTAAATTTTCAAATGATTCATCAACTTTGTTTTCCTTCCTGAAAATAAATCTTAAAGAAATTAATAATGTTGATTTTAGCCTCTGTTGGTGTAAAAGAAACAATTAATTCACATTAAATGAACTAATAAATAGTCGGTTAACTATTAACCCTGAACTTCAGTACGTACGAAATTTGTAAATCGCCATTGTGGTGTGACATCTCAAAATTATTTGAGTCTCCGGGAAAAATCGCGAGTCAGTGGAAAATTTAGTGTCATACCGGCATGTGGCCATGGTAGCTCAGTTGTTAGAGCGACTGGACGGAAACCAGGAGATCCGTGGCTCAAGTCCCGGCTGCTTGTCCAACTTCCATCCTACACACGGCTGATGCGAAAGAAAAGGAATTCACTTAAAATGATTTCACAAAGTTTACATATGTATTATCGGAATTGAAGGGGATTAACAAAAGTAATTAGTTCATGATACACTGTGTGAAGATTGTGATATTGCTCTCACGGAGATTTCGCTGCATGATAGTGTTATGTCCTCTGAATCATTTAGCGATCAATAATGCAATAATGTAAGGTACATAGAATGGTAAATAGGTGGTGCAGTATTAATTGCAGTAAAAACGATTTACGTTCAGCTATTATGTAGTTTTGCTGTCCTAATTTAGAAAGTGTTTGTATTGAATATTAGTGATAAAGCTTTGATATTGGTAAACATTATGTTTATGATTTTGAGAAAGCTAATTTTCTGTCTCTGCGCAATTTAACCGGGAACTTTTTTAAATTACTTAATATATAATTTCGGCAGCAAATATTTTTTAAAATAGTATACATCGTTTAATCCATGTGCAGCTGTGAACAAAATTTGTAAATATAAGAAACTTCTTGTTTCGACAATATTATAAACATTGTTAAAACAGAAAGACCAGCTCAGTAAACCTACGCACATTGTTTGTTTATGCTTTAATATAATTTGTTCTGTAGTTAATAATGTACTGTTTTTAATCGTTTTACTCTTATAGCAATTAAAATAATATTTGTTTTTCTTTTAAGCGAACATTAAAATTGGGGAAACTAGTAATGCTCACATATTAAATAAATACTGAGAGTGCACATATTTCCAAGTACATGTAGGGGGGGGGGAAATAAAACCTGGGATTGACACCACATATAAAGCATACACAAAGGGAGTCAAAACATAAATTCTAGACCTAAAAGCTTATGTAATTTAACCCTGTTCTGCTCGCATGGCGTCTGGGAGACTCCACATGAGTTGTTTTCGCATATTATAAAAAAAACGCATACTGCCACTGACAGGTGTCTCCATCTATCTACCTTTTAATCATCTAATCAGGTCTATATAGTCACAGCCACAAGCGTGTCAGTTTCACATTGGTGCTCAAAAAAGCAGGTTGTTTCCTTACAACTGAGATTGGAGTCCGTGAGACGTCTTGCGCCCTTCATTTTTTTAACGTTAACGTCGTTTCTTTTGCATTTGGTCTCACTATTCGTGGAAATTCTTAGACAAATACGATTTTTAAGCACAGTTTTATATTTCTACGGTTCAAATGGATTGTAAGAAAAGATTTAATCCCAGTATTGCAGAAGATATGAATATTACTCTTGAATTAGTACAGCAATAAGTTAGTGACTTAGAGATTTACTGTGATGAGGAAGAAAACGTTGTAGAGACGAGAAAAGAAAGCACGGATACTGAACCCATGAGTTGGCAGAAGATTATTTGCGGTTTTGGTGTCAGAGTCAATTCTTCCTTCTTCCAATATCACAAGTATTGTTCCAAACACTGAGAAAACACCAGAATTTTCAAATGGTGGTCCTTGTACAAAAGGAAAAGGTGTAATGATTGCGGTCGCTCCAAGAACTGATACACGCGGTACAAGTGGCGAAGCTGTAATGAGCTAATGCGTATATTTGCCAGGAGCTCACGAAACAAATGCTCAACTTACAGCATGTATAGTAATAAGCTGAAAATTCATTACTGGCTGGAGTATAATCCGGGCTTGTGGGCCGTGGTCGCAGTCGCAGTTGAAACGTCCACTAGAGCACTTCGACCTCGCCGATGCCACCGAAGATGTTTCTTTTCTTTTTTTTTTGGTAGTGTTTAACGTCCTCTTTAACTACTAATGGCACCGCAGGCGGTGACACTGATGATACATGAATGATGATGGAGCACCGGTGGAATGCGATGGCGGGGGAAACCGGAGTACCCGGAGAAAACCCGCCCCAGCGCCGTTTTGTCCACCACAATTCTCACATGCGGTCGCTTGGGATCGAACCCCGGCCGTCTTGGTGAGAGTCGAGTGGTCTAACCACTCGGCCACGACGCGGCCACCGAAGATGTCTGCCGTAGTCGCAGACGAAACGTCTGGGAAGATGAAGGAGGAGCCCAGTAGACCACGGCCCACAAGCCCGGATTATACTCCAGCCAGTAATGGCACCGGCCGTGAAAGCCTAAGAATTTCGATGAAAATTCATTGTACTTTCAAGTGACTGGGCAGCTTTATGGAACAATTGGGTTGCTTATACTGTGAGTAGGCAACAATGGGTTCTTTTTCTTGGCTATAGTTTTATGATATTCTTTAAAAGCTCACAACTTTACTATCTCACAGTTACTTTTATATTTTTACTAAGGTTTCTGAAGTTGGCCGCTCATTTCTTTGTGAATTGTCCTTTCATTCATTGAAATCGTTAAAACACATAATTATTATTATAATTTGTATTTTATGGGATACCCTTTTATGTGTTTTGTATGCTAATCTAAACATTGTAGGTTTGTCTCTGTAAGTTTAATTCTTTGATTTGTTCTAACAGAACGGTTACGTCAGCAATCCTACTTTTTTTCAAATGTAATATGTATTTTGAGCTAATAATGTTATTTTGGGTTACACATTTTCCCGAATCACTTCTGAGTATTTGTTACCTGAATATGTATCACCAAATTAAATTGAAAGGTATTAATAGTATTGGCGTCTCTCAGAGCTGCTATGTTTGTCCCGGCCACGCGAGCAGAGCAGGGTTAATTAAAAGTAAAATATCTAATAACATAATTCCATACACATGTTCTGTCATTGCCTGCTAGTGCATTAACGGTATAGAGTGAAATTTTAAATGGGTTTGCCCAATATTTTTAATCAGTTTATAAATATAAGAAACTTACCTGAATAAGAACTTCGTTAATATGTTATACACTAACTCTAAAACATATAAATTAGTGAGTAGGTGACAGCTACGTAAAACAAAACAGAACGAAATCAAGCGCTGAAGACGGCATACCACCTTTTATTATCAAGGGTTATGCGGAAATATTAAATTGTCCTGACTGCATTTTGTTTAATTTAACTATTACGAAACTTTTTCTTTACCTTAAAGATACACCTTTATCTAACATAATGAATTTTACATATTTCGTTAAAATTTACTTGAATTTCAAAATGCTTATTAATACGATTTGCACTGATTTTTTTTCTAAGGATTTTGATAGCGTCGTTCATGATAACCTGTTATTTAAATTAGTCTTCAATATTACACTAATTTCCTGCTACATAGTGAACAGAAAGCAATATGTTGGTTTTTGATCATTGTGTTTTTTCCCTCCTACATTTAACGTACCTTCCGATCCGTCTCAAGGCTCGAACGTGGACCCGTTCGTTGTCCTTATTGTTATTCATTAATGATGTAACCAACTGTGTGAAATATTCGGCATGCCGTTTATTTGCAGACGATTTAAAATAACTGAAAAGCCTTGCAACCTGCGCGCATATACACGTGTGAGCTACAACAGGACATAATAGCGTGTATGAATGAGCCTGCTATTCAGTTTTAATAAGTGCTGTGTATTGTCCGTATTCAGAAAAAATGTATCCAGTACCATACATTTAAAAGTGTTGGATTTAAATTTAAAAATGCAATATCTGTAATAGTTTCTAAGCTTTAACTTTACTTTGTTATGCGTACGTGAGGAATAAGTTGGAACATATTTTCTGGTCTGGAGTGCTTGTTTACAAACTCATCAGAATAGAATAGAGAGGGTCTAGAATTAAGTTCTTATATACTTTTATTTTAAAAACACTAATATTTCAGCATTCTATCCGGACATTCATTATAAGAATTTATTGACTGAATTCATATTAACAAAACAAAGTACCGGAAGAGACATTGCACAACAAATTCTATTGTGCAACTTAACAGTCTAGTTGATAAGCCAGCATGTGTATCAAACCTAACTAAAGCAGAAATAAATTTGCACTACCATTGCGACAGTATTTTTGTGTGCAATTCCAAGGTTGCTAGTTTTTAAGAGTTCAGTATTATTAAAATGTGTAGTTTATAAAGTAAAATTTTGATTAAAATCAATCTATTCTTTCCCTAAACTACTGTGAATTTAAGAGGCAACTAAAACAGCTGTTGTTTAAACCTGTCAAGTATTTATATTCGCAGTTCAGCTTCTGTGGATGCATGTGTGTTTGTGTATGTACCTATATGGTGAATTTGTATGCATATTTATTTGGTTTAAGTGCGTGAATCGTATTTATGCATCTCTATATTCTGTAATTGCAATTTAGTCCTGTTGAAAGAGATTAAATAAATAAATACATGTGCAAAATACTCGAGCCGAACCATAAACTAAGAACATTCAAAGGACACACAATACATCCAGAGCACATAAGCATCCTCATGAGGAAAGAAGTAAGCACACTAAATTGTAGATAATGCCTGCGAAGCAAATATTCCGACGGATACAAACATTTTAGACATCTACATTGATGAAAGGTTTAAATCCTTTCCAAGTTACCCTCTTATTTTTCTTAAAACCGCGAATGAAAAACTTAAAGGGAGATAAATAATGAAAATGTTCTTTTTAGAATGGCACATTAAATTAGTGATGGAAATAAAGCCGTCTATGTCAGGAATCGTACATTAGACATTTAGCAATAAATAGAAGGTAAATTAATGTTATTTTAAGTTAAGACGTGTCTTCCAATGTGCTATACAGGCTCCAAATCACGAAACCCCGGAAATAGAGCTTCCTGGAATTTGTTTTTTGGGGAAGTAGCAATGATATATGTTTCTTAGCTTAATAAAAAACTTTGTTAATTAAATATAGGTATGCGTTTTTAATCCAGAACCAAAATTTTCTGCGTAATTACAGTTACATATCCAGCATTTATTTAGATTGAAAGCTCAATTTGAATAAAGATAAGTAACAAAACAATTTAGTTTAGTCCTGCTAATATTTTATTTCAGATTTAGGCTGCTTTCTCTTTGATCATTGAATTCAAGAGTTAATTTAAGATTGCTATTAACTTTCTCGGACATTTGTAAATAAAATTAGCATCAGAGTTATATTACGAAATGATCGCAAATAACTTCTCAATAGTTGACATATTGGTTGTTTATGAAACTCGAAGTGTTTACTAATCTTGGTTTTTGGAGTGGAAGGAGAACTAAGACTTATTTTTTCCTTCCCCTCTCTATGCTACTGATATACCTCATTCTTTTGTTGCTTTTATGCCTTTTACATTTCATCTATAGCATAATTTCCTCACAGAACATTTCTAGAGACCAGGATGCATTCGTGCAAGTGATGAGGTCACATGCGGATGGTCCCATGCTTCATATGCGTGCATGTGCCATAGGGCGGATGTTCAGAAATAATGCATTGAAAGGTGGATCTGTGAGGACTTGTAGAGGAATTATACCTCTGTCGGCTCTCTTCATATCTTTTCAAAGGTGCCAGGGTATATGTTACTACCCCATATTTATAGCTTGGGTTTATTTGTTGGCAATAGCGCTATTGAGCTTCATTAATAATGGAACCGAAATTATAAAATGTTACCGTTAAGATACATATTCGAGCAAATGGAATCCAAGGTAGGCGATTGTCTTTAAAATTTAGCACGTTGTAAAGGCTCAGTTTACAAAAATGGGACAAATAACAAGTATTCTCTTAAACTAGAGATCATAATAAACAACATATGTGTAGTTCTGAGTATATAAGTAATATAAAGTTTATATATATACTATATGCATCATCTTCCGTGGTCTGAGGATAACATGCTGGCCCTTTCCAAGGTCGTGGGTTCAAATCCGTCAGAGGGCGATGGATTTAATTTTGGGCCTAAAAATCCTTACCAGGACATATTTCGGAAGGAAAGTAAGGCCTTTGGTCCCATTTCATAGATTAACGTCATGTAAAAGAAACTCAAGTCGGATAAAGAGGCCTCTGAGCAAAACAATGGTATCTCTCCCTCTAATATAGAATGGAACGTTAAGAACCATAGTAATAAAGACTGTCCAATATAGTACCGAATTTAATTTGGACTATATACACTTCGAAAATTACTGTTTCATCCAAACATTTAAGTGACATTTTTTTAACAGCTCCTAGGAAGTCATTTCCTGTTATCGTCCACGAACACTTATAGTCAAATTTTTAATTTCTATATCGATTTTTCTGAAACGTTTACTGTGATTACATTGCTGTTATTTTAATACGAATTACAGTTTTGGTTAAATTTGGACAAATACTCCTCACTTTATAAATTATTTTATAAACTGTATTACGTAAATATATTGCATAATCAAATGTACCACATGCCGTAACATTTGAGAAAATTTGCTATGTTTTTTTGAATTGGAACCTTGAAGTACTCAAACATCTTTAAACGTTGATACTTCCCTAACGTTGATTATCCAATCAAGATAACCCTTTCTGAAAAGTTTAGAAATCTTAATCTAACATTTTGGGAAAAATTACTATTGATTTTAGGATAATTTTGACACAATAGATACTTCTGCATATTTTAGAACATTTTAATTGTATTTAACGAAAAACTGAGACGCATGAAGAATTTTAAAAGTGTGAAAATGTAGTTTTTAGAAAAAATAAGCTGTTTCATTGAATAATATATTAGGGAGCAGATGTATTGTGCGATACGTTAACTGCTGTAGAATCCAAAAGGATGGGAGGGGGGCAAGTAAAAGCTGAAGTCGAAAAGTTGAACAACCATTTGCTATGAAAAAGTTATTCTCGATTTTCTGAACGACTGACAAAATTCCCTCTCACTATCCCTTAAACAAGCATGCAGTTTAACTGTATCTCAGTGAGATTTTATTTCGTAGAAAAGACATAAACTATCCATCATTTACAGATTATCATTATTATTATTATTATTATTATTATTATTATTATTATTATTTTTATTATTATTATTATTATTATTATTATTATTATACAATAACAGTAATAAGTGAATAATGTACTAATAATTCATAACCATGCCGTATTCAGTTTGATATATATCATTGCGCATGTAAACATTCCTTTCGGGATTCACGACCATAGAACTCATCTGTGTATGTGCAGAAGACAGAGAAACGGATAAAAATATTTGTATGTGTTTCCTTCCTCAAAATCAGCTCGTGCAGAACAGTGATTGCCAAACTATTTAAGAGTGTTGTGCTTCTTAGAGGCAACTATTGCACGTTAGCAAATAATAGAAAACACCCATGAACTTCGTTCAGCCAATCAGCGGCCCAAGAGTGTTCCGTGTCAGTATCTCTTAATTCTCTCTCTATATCCATTTTTTTTTTTTTTTTTGTAGTGTTCAAGCCCCGCTTTACTACATGTGATTCTGTAGGTGATGACACCAATGATACATGGAATGAAGATGGAGCACTGGTGGAATACAATGGCGGGGGAAACTGGAGAACCCGGAGAAAACCCTGCGCCGCTTTGTACACCACAAATCTCATATGCAGTCACTGGGTATCGAACCTAGGCCGTCTAGTTGAGAGGTCTAGCTGATATTCAGGACCATACAGATGTCATGAATTTTATTCAGATTTATACACATGTATTTTTTCGGCGGATGTTCCTCCGTTTACAGTGACCAATCAAATGGATCTTGAGAGTGTGCTAGGAATGGGTCTACTATGGAATATATGAATGTCTTCCTATGATATATGTAGAATGACCATTCTACCAATACCGAACAATGTTCCCTATTCTCATGGGCAATCATTTAGAAAAAAAGTTATGTGATGCATTGTAACTCTAAGGAATTTTCAACAAGTTAACAAATGTCATTGATTATTGAGTGGTTTTATTATGTATCCTGATACGAAAAATGAAATATTAATCAGTTATTGTGTGTTAGTAAATATTTTAACCTTTGGATAAAGGTTTCCGAACTTTTATGCATAAAAGATAGATACTTTTAGCTTTATAAGGCCTAAAAACTGTCCTCAATTATTACAAGATAAGTGCTTCACCACCATAACTTGATACGTTACGCAAGTATAATAGCTAAGTAACTCTTTAGGCGTAAGTGCCAATAATGGAGGTGGATTTGTTAGAATGTTATAAGCATAAACGTCATATAAAAAAACCATATAATAATTAACTAAGTTCCTGCAGTATAATAATGATGAAGATGCTATTCCTCCGTACATTTATGAACAAAGGTCTTTTAAAAATATGACTTTCTTACTATAGATTTTTCAGATATATTATTGATTCACGTGCTGCTGGTGTTAAATACAGTAATAGAAAAATGAAATGTCCTTACGCCGCATATATAGATGTTGAAATAAAAGATGAAGTTGGGGTGTTTTCATAGCAAACGTTATCTTCATTCAGCTGAAGTGATACAAATTAACTATTGTTATGTTTTGCGATTTACAGTTTTGGAATACTGTTGTACTATGAAACGTCCAGCATGCCTACTTTTGTTCGTATTTTCTCGCAGAGGACTCAGAGTAAATTCTGCCTGATACTTCTCCTGCCTCTCTTGTTACCTGCAATGCAAGAAAGTAAAGGCACTTCTAAAACATCATGAAAATCCATTAAGGGGATTTAAACAACTGTTTACTATAAAATGTAGCCATTTTTAAAATATTGTGAAGACATTTCAATTTAAATATAACATTACTGCTATTAAAAGCATCTAAGATATGACATTGAAATTTGAAACAAATTTGCCATATAACATTTAAACTATCCAATATGCATGTATATACCGAATAAGAACACCTTATATTGATCAAACTGCTATGAAACGTACTTATATCACGGTAATGACCCATTCACAATGATATTAAGTGCAAACTCGGCGTAAGCGTAAGACTTTGCACCCATGTTATTCAATGTAAGCATTCACATACACATGATACTCGCTACGCAATGCAGGAGTTCGTAAACTCCAAACGTTATCCTTGCATTATGTACATAAAAGAACAATTTTCCATTTCTTCCTGTATGCATTACCTGCTGTTCAACGGCAGACGGTTTCAATGCGAAATTTTACATCGCCTTATGTACATTCATGCTGCTCTTCTATTAGGCCGTGCCGTGCCATCTCTCATTTCCATAAAAAGCTTATGCTAGTCTACTTGTTGAATCCTCCTTTGATGTAATGGGTGTACTCATCATCTAGATTTATTGGTTCTCACAATTCAGAGATAATGCCTAATGTATTACATGTGCAGGTTTATTACTATCTGCAGTCTCCATGTTTGCACTATTCTCAATATTTTAATCAAACGTCACTGACATGGACGTCTGTTGTGTGTGTTACCTTCACAACCCATGGAAGATTGAGTGAAATGTTTTATGACATTGCTGGTTGTTATTCAATTTGTAACCTGCGGTGCACATTGTAGCCTTCCCTCGCGCCTGCGCGTGTGCTGCGCAACGTCTGCGCTTGCATCTCATTGTGAATGTAGCTTTAAAGAAAATTTAATATGCTCCATTCACGTGAATTTATTTTTATCTCTGTAATAAATTATTGTTAATATGTTTATTGTTCTATCTACTTCATTCTAATCGAGATAAACATTAGCAGAAACGGCTTAATTGCTTAGTTTCTTTTAAGGAGAAGGAATATAAGAGTACACACTAGGTAAATCCAACAGTCAATGTTTTAAAATGTGGATCCCTTGGGATTAAATTCCGTTTTTTTTTGCATGGCCAGGAGTTGACAAGTTTCTGTATGAGAAAGGTGTTAAGTATTTTAAAACTGAAACCAATAACAAGGAATACCTCGAAAACAGTCAACTCCACGAAAAAATGTATCAAACATAAATTGTGTACTTATGAAGGTCTACATTCTTGTGTAAGAAGTCTTTGTCTATCTCTTATGGTTTACTAGTTGTGCAAAATTCAGAAAGATTCATTTAGAATAAACAGGTCTTCCGAGGTATTCACAGCAAATTCAAGATATACATTTTATTTTTCATGTAAATATCTTAAATATAACAGATTTTAATCAAAATCGTTTGAGCCATTTTTGAGAAAACCAACATTTTCGAAATTTTTTCCATCTAAATGGTAGTTTCTTAAAAATCATTGTGTCGCATCCTTGGAACATACTGGACTTAAATATCAAGTTTGGTATTTAACGGACCTTTCATCTTTGAGCTATGCTGCCCAAAGACACACACACTGACATTTTTTCCCTAAAAATGCTGTTTCTTTTTTCAGGGGGTCCCAAAACATATATTTCCGGTGAAATATCACCAACTACTTTTTGGGTGCAATATAATACCTCCTCTATACACTACGTACATTGTACGCGTAGAGAAATTAATAAAAAGTAGTATTGAAAACTATAACAAGATATAGAAATCTCCCCCTCCCTATCACGACTAACCTTTTCGCCATCCTTACTGACTATAACGTTATTCGTAATGCAACTTAAGCGCAGATGTAATATAAATACGTAACTTTCCGTATTTGTTATTTAGTGAAGGTATGAGTAACGTAAGCGTCAGCTCGCAAGAACTCACTTAAAAGTTAGCAACCTATAAATTTTCGTGCCTGCGTCCTCTTGTGCGCTACCTACTGCTTCTTCGAATTAGCCGTGCTTGAGAGCGCAGCAGTTTGAAGGTTATGTTCAGTCACCAGTTGGGCCGGTTTCAACTTTATACAGAATATAAAAACTGTTGAGAATCCAAACCTCTCATTTCGCGCAAGAGGTTACGGAAGAATGATTCAACCCAACTGCGTCTGAGCCTAATCGTTTTGGCTTTCATACAAACTCTTTAATTAAATAATTCAAATATCCGTGACTTTCATCTTCTACAGGGAAATAGCTTAATGAACATAATTTAATTAAGTCGCATTTGCGTGATCTAGACAAGTGCTAAACCTGTTCTATAACAAAGTTCAGTCGTTGATATCATATTGACACTGTCTTTAAGCTTGCATGTTTATTGCGAATGGCTATAAACTTGGGGTCATTTCGCTGTAAACATCAGCAAATTACATTTTATGATTTATTTGGTATTGGAATATAAATTGTAAATTGTTATACAGCAATATTTGTCGTTTAGAAATAAAATTACTTAACTAAAAACGAATTATTTCTTTACACCTCCATCAGAATATGTTTACATTCAGGTCATGAACACATCCAATGACAGCCCAGTTTAAAGTGCATAACAATTTGTATGGAACCAATACCAGGATCTTAGCTTTTGAGCTTTATATCTCCATCTTGGTTGGAACGTTTGGAAGGTAATCTATTCTCTTAAATCGACATAAAATTGTAATTCCAAAAGAAATTGTCAAAGACCACTATTTACGGAAGTACATTAAACATTTTTATATCGTTTCATGGTAAATACAACAATTTCATGTATGCACAAATATCTGATACCTCCTCAGGTAACCGTATAAAAAATTTCTTTGTCTTTAACTAAGAGATTGGACCTTCTTTGTTAGTCATTCTTGAAAGCAGAACGGAAGAAAATGTTTTCAATTTCGCTACAAAATAAGTATTAGTTACATAAATACAGAAGTCTTGAGTATCTGCTGGTTTACACTTGTGTGAAACGGAATGCAGCGCATCTGCTCTAGGAAGTGGAATAAATGGGCTGGGCTTACATGGTTAGCTTAGCTATTGTATCTATTGACCTGGATGATTCCACATTTAGGCCCCATTGCACTGATTTCTTCAGCGGTTTTTAAATCGTGACAAAATGTTGCTACAGTGCGTTTTCGATAACCTTTCCTGAACGCATCTTCAGCTAAAGCAGATTATAAAAATCTGATGTGTACCATTCACATGACTTTCTCCATATCCCTGCAACAAATAATTCTTAAAAAGCTTATACTTCTATTTACTTTATGATACAAATTAGCAGAAATAGTCTTATTACTCGCATCCTTGTAATTAGAAGCGAAATAAGGGACAAGCGTAGGTTAAAGTGATAGTCAAAAGCTGGTTGCTATGTCAATGAAGTTCCTTTGTTTATATGGATAGGAGTTGACAAGTTCCAGTATGAGAAAAGTATACGTTTTTCATAGCAGAAGCCAAAAATAAGGAATGTCACAAAAACGACGAACTCCACGAAAAAAATGTATATAACATAAATTGTGTTTCAATGTGCTCTACATTTTTTGTGCAGTTAGTTTTTTTCCATCTCTTACGGTTTAGCAGTTATTCAAAATTTAGTAAAATTCATCCAGAATAAACCACTCTTCAGAGGCTATTCCCAGAAAATTCAAGATATGCATTTCATTTGTCAGGTAAATATGTTTAATATCCGAAATTTTAATCAAAATCGTTAGAGCCATTTTTGAGAAAATCAAAATTTTCGAAAAAAGTTCCATGTAAAGGGTAGTTGGGGGTGGGGGGATTTTTCTCAAAATCTTCGTGTCGCATCCCTGGAAGATACTAAACTTAAATACCAAGTTTGGTATTTTACTGACTTTTCGTTTTTGAGTTATCGTGTTCACAGACACACGGACACACACACACACACACACACACACACACACACATACACGGACATTTTTGTGAAAATGCTTTTTTTGGATATTGCGGACCCTAAAACATATATTTCCGGTGAAATCTCGGTATCGAATTTTTGGTGGAGTGCAATACTTTCTCTATACACTATGTACATAGTGCGTATGGAGAAAGTAAAAATTGGTTAGGAATAATGAAATCCTGGAAGAAACCCTTAGTATAAACGTCAGAAAAACGCACTTATACTGAAGAATAATTAAAGATTCTATTGCTATTGTGACCTTATTATAAAATCACAAATTTCATGGCTATAGGTATCTTTGAAAAACGCAATATTACTTACCTGTGTGCATGTACTTTTACTTATTATGAAGTAATAACATGCCAATTAAATGGTTAAAATTAGTACAGATTATGATTGTTACGTTTCGTAACCACTTCATATAGTATATAATTGATTGAAAATGTTCATTAAAATAATATTTAATATTTATGCTTTACTGGGAATAAACAGACTGTTTGCGTTATTCATAAGCCATTAAACCTTAAAAACTACACTAAAATAAATCACACTTACACTACACTGGGTGAATTTTCACCCATAATATTCTGAACAATTGTATACAGATTTAATTGTAACAGAACACAATATTTTGTTTAAGCAGGGTAATTAGCTTTGCAATAAGTCGGGTACCTAAGAATATAATATGTTAAACCAATTTTAGTAATTTTCTTCTGTTTATTATTATTATTGTTGTTATTATTTAGAAGCTTTATAAAGAATTGAAGAGTCAGAAAACTCGACACTTATAGTCTCTTTTGCAACACATTTTAAACATGCTTTATTTTACTGTTTGTTCTTGCTTTAACATGGATGTTTATTTGATTTTTGGTGTCAGATCTTACTACTTACATGATTTGCAAACAATTTTGCCATTAATTCAAGATCTTCTCGGGCTTCTAGCCAGGTAAAAACTTGGCTTGACACCAACGTTTCGAAGAAGTGCATCTTCCTCGTCTTCAGGGTCACCTGAAGACGAGGAAGATGCACTTCTTCGAAACGTTGGTGTCAAGCCAAGTTTTTACCTGGCTAGAAGCCCGAGAAGATCTTGAATTAACACGTCGCCAGGAAAGCTATAGTTCTTATTTTAATTTTGCCATGTTCAGAGCACACAACATTTAAACAGGTGCAACATTTTACAGAAAACTTCTTGTTACATTTCCGGCACAGCTTACATCTGCCTTATTCTGGTCCTTCTTTTGTTCTTCGGCATGGCGGTTGGTCACTTTTAGGGTATTCATTGAACGCTCTCAGAAGTGATTCAATCTTCATCTTCAGATTGTTTTGAAGGGGTGTTTGTGCTATTCTTCGTTGAATAAATGGCAATGCTAGGTCCAAACCCAGTGGTGAAGGTGCTGAAGACGAAGTTCAGGTTTCTTCCCCTTTTCTCTAGAAGAAAATAGCGAAATTATATAATAGGTTATACCAAATGCATTGAGTACGCCATAAAAAGCAGCCAACGGCCATTTTCATGTACTGCGTCTACAGACGTAGTTCTTACACATCTGATCGAAATTCTGTCAACCTCGTGTAATCGTCTGTTCCTTTCAATATGTTCGCATTTGGCACAGGAAAATTACCATTTACAGTAGACCGCTTACTAATACATTTTGTAGATTATTCGTCTTTTCTTGGACATTACCTTGGAGTTTCTAAGACAGGCACTTTCCAGTCATTATTGTCAGTATTGTCTATATTCCTTTCGCTGTCAACTTCGCCACAATCAACTTCAATAACAACGTCTTCAACAGCATCTTTCTCACAGTTATCTTCTGTTTCAGAAACTTCAAAGTCACTAGAATCGTCAACTTCTATGTTCATAACAATCTCCCCTAACTCGCTACTGGTTACCTCACTACTTTCATAATAATATGTTATCATAATAATAGCAAGAATAATTGATAATACTGTATAAAATTGAGTGAAAAAATTAACAGTATACTACCGTTACTACTTCACCCATTAATAATCTATTATCATTAAAAAATGTGAGAATCACGACAGTTGAAACTAACTTAGACAATTATCAGAACCATACTGTAAAAGGGAGAGCACTACCAGAAGTTGGCTTATCAGAGCATTGTTAGCAACTTATTACTGCCGAAAACTCACCAATGTAGTAAACAAAAGTTAATCATGTAAACCTAAAAGTTCAGAAAATACCATTACGGGTGCCAAGAACTTACAAGTTAGACAGAGTAGAAAATGTTTAAAATTGGAAACCATTTCCAGAAATACGCCGCCTCCTTGTTGGAGAATGACAATTTTAATTCGGCTGTTTAAAGTTTGCCTTTTGTTGGGCACTTTAACAAGGAAGTTGCATATATGGTATTGTATATTAGCGAAAATGGTGGTTTGAGCATACTAGTACGCTATTTCAATTTACAATTTTTAGAGGTGATATTATTAGCAAAGCGTCCCGGGAAAGTTGGATATGATTTTGTATTCCAAAAGCGAGGCCTCTACGAACACCACGTTTTAACTCCACTTGACTCCTTCCAGACGGCGAAAAAGGCTGATGTATGAAGATCAACAGTAGTTCTCTTAGTTTTACTTACTATTTTTTGATTTGCCATCGGATTACGGTATTAATGAGTGTTTATATGTTAATTAATAATAATTTCAGTCACAAGTTTTACACCTGTATCCCTATTTTTCGGCAGAGAGGATGAATTTAAATATTCGATACCGAATATTTGAGTCTGTGATACGGAGGAGCATTTCCGGGAATGTTTCCTATTGATTACGTAATGTATCTGCGTGACAACTGGTGTGGAGGTTGTCAGTGGCAATCTCCAAACACGCTATGCAGGGTGTTAGCGGTATGAGTGTCCAGATTTCCCGTGTTGGGAGCTCCAAATATGGCGAATAATGAAGTCCAGCAACAACTTCATCTATCTTGAAAGGTAACGGATATAACTGAACATTATTGGATACATTAACTGCATAGTCTGGAGTCCAATGTTTTTCTTTGGTTTGCAGCCGGGCTAATGTTTTTATTTTGGTTTGTGCTTGAAATCCAGTGTGCTGTGTACCTGTGAGCTAATACTGCCACTAACTTGGGGTGGGGTGGTTTTCTTTCACGCTGATATTCATCTTATTCACGATCTCAACTAAAAACTATTTAAGAGGCTACACATAAGATTTAGTCTGTGATCAAAGCAAATTCAAATGTAAATTATGGAAATATCTTACTCAAATGTTTTGTGGAGAATCAAATTAAAGTCACATCATCACTAAACGGGAAATCTATTGATGGTCAATTAGTGCAACATCAACAATATGATGTGTTCCTTTACAGTGGATGCTCAAAATGTGCGTTAAAATCTATACAGACATCGCATCTTCTTAACCAAATTTGTCCTATCCTCATTAGAGGTTCTGAGCTCTGCGCAATCTCTAGGGATGTTTCAAATACACGTGTGCGAAGAGCATCAATGGTAGCAACCTCGTCATAATACACTTTACTCTTCAAATGTCCCCAGAAATAGTAATCTAAGGGATTGAGCTTTGCTATAAGCAAGAAGCATATCTATATATTCTTGATATGAAAGACTGCCATACTTCTGAATGCATTAACGCATCTGAAGCACTGGGAGAACCAGCTAATGTGCAAGGTGTCGAGGCACAACATTACTGTCAACATTCCTTATCTTCGCCCCCGTAGTTGCCGAGCATATAACCACGACTTCATTCCAGTAAACACGCTGGAATTCAATACGTTAATATCACATTGTGGCTAAACGTCATCATTTAGAGCTCTACCTCGCTATTGTAATTGCAGAAGTAAACGATAAAGGAGTGGCGACATATCCGCAATCAAACATTTGACCAATACTATTTTTATTTGTGCAACAATGCCCTATATAGGAAAATGGTACAGAAACTTGTGTTTCAGCTTAACGTCAAGAAGTTGTCTTTGAAATC
The DNA here is from genome assembly GCA_030762935.1 of Hymenopus coronatus. Lineage (NCBI taxonomy): Eukaryota > Metazoa > Arthropoda > Insecta > Mantodea > Hymenopodidae > Hymenopus > Hymenopus coronatus. The sequence continues at coordinate 351,356,680 of CM060900.1, forward strand.
TGCTTACTGATACCCCTAATACCTTGTATGAGTTACTGATGCATAACATAGTATCACCATGGTTATCTTTGGTCGGCTGAAAGTTAAATTTTCAAATAAAAACTACATGTAAAAGAAGTTAGTTTTCATATTTAATGCATAAAAGTTGAAAATGCCATGCACTCCAAATCGTGATACTGAAGGAAATCAATTATTGAAGCAATATGAACTTTGGTGTCTATAAACATTCCAGAAATTTGCAAACCTACAACGCTGCCTAGATAAGATTACCAAATTAAAAATTTACCCTGTTTCTGGCACTTCTTTTCTAGACGCTATAAAGCTGTCAGGAAATAACAGACGGAACGGATGCACATTTCTTATTACTGAAGGAACACGTTAAGTCATTACAAGTAATGAAATTTGTCTAAGAAATAGACCTCTCTATCTCCAGTGGCTAAACTTATTTAAAGTTATATAAATTGAGCTTGAAAGCTTAGATTTAGTCTCTCTCACTTTTTCGTTCGCTGTTCTCAACTAGCAGAATTGGTCCTAATATTCTAAGAGGTCTTCAAATTTATTCGGCCTTTGCCAGTCCCTGCATGATGTCAATATTAGGCGAGTTATTCACGCCCTGTCTCTAGCAGAGGACTAGCGAACGATGGGTAGAAGAGGTGCATGTCCAGAGTTCATAGGTAAATTTAGTGAAATAGGATGCGTCTCGTAAACTTGTAACTGCAATATTTATGTAACACTCAATCAATCAAAGTATATGAAAGGTGATCACTTCCAACTCGCGTGCAAAGAACGCACAATATGTCCTGGTGAAAAACAGTTCTGCACCGGCCAATACATCAACCTGCTTATGGACTCGGCAATGCATGCAGCCTTTTTTTTTTTTTCTTTCTTTCTTTCTTCAGACGTAACCCAAAGGGGAAAGAGAATGACTTGCATAAAACACAAAAACAAAAACACACAACACTAAACATCCATACCCACAACGGGATTCGAATCCGCAGCCCTTTTGCGGCAGAGCGTCAACACCAAATACGCCAACAATCATGGCCACTGGGACCGGCACAGTCCAATGCTAAATTCCGCACCTCCCCATTGAGACAAGGATCCCGCTTAACTAATGTTGACGTCGTGTAATTAAACCCACTGGTGTTAAAGCCGAAAAAATCTAGCCGAAAGACACATCTATGTCTATAACGAGAATACGTTTGCGTGGTGTTCTGCTCTCTAGGGGAGTAAGAGGCGGACAGGAGCACATGGCAGCTCGTGATGATATCAAAATAGATATACTATGCATATCGCACAAAGTTAAGTTTCCCAGCATGTACTCTGCAGTGGTATCACGAGAGCATGATTAATTATTTTGTTTTCAAAGAGCCTAGTGAGCCTGTTAATATGTTGAAAGTAGAGACGAAGTCTTTCAGAAAACACTAAATTTGCTGATGTCAACGCATACTTTGCAACAACGTTCTCCTGACTGGAACACAGGTGTACGCCAGGCTTCTACAGTTGTTAAGGTAGAAATTTCTGTAACATATAAATCGCCACTTTTGTGTCATTCTTTGAAGCAACCTGCCAGTAAATCTCAACAGTTTGCAAACGCTGCGCGGCTGTCTTAATGCACATATTGCATTTTAAATATTGTTCCATTTGGATTATAATGGTGTTAACATACCTATTAGGGCATGAAAATCAACAATTTGGCTGGGGGAAGCATAGCGCTGATCATATTATCTCCTCTTATCGGCTGGATGATCATCCACTTATGCCTTGCGCACGTGGGTATGAAATAGCAATTAGGCCCACAGGGGCTGTTGTGGCACACATTATTACTACTACTGTTATTATTATTATTATTATTATTATTATTATTATTATTATTATTATTATTATTATTATTATTATTATTATTATTATTATTATTATTATTGTTGTTGTTGTTGTCATCATCATCAGTATCACTGAAAGGGAATTATATTCCGTAGTGAATATTTGCGGAAACTCTGAAGGTGCGGTGAAAATTTGGGCAAATTTCCAGAAGTCTGCTAGCTACCTACTACTTAAAATTTAATGGCAAGAATTCAATGGCTTCAATTCCTTTCTGAGGGTTAAAAATGCCATTATTCTCAGAGAGAATCGGAACATCCAACCATTTTTTATGAACGAAGGGGGCTATGAATAGTAAGAGTGCTATATTCGCGGTTGGTAAACAAACAATTAAATTAGCATAGGATTCAGACATCTTTTTGGAGTTAGAAACAAGAAATACTGAATATGGTCATTGTGTAAATGGTCCTCTTCATTTAATTAATTATTCCGATATTTTGAAAACGATTAGGGTGCATTTGCGCTCGAAAAAAAAAGCTGTTCTGAATTTTCAAATGTTAAGCGCTAGTAATGGAACCACCGATTTTGGCTAAAAGATTAATACAAAGATTTCACAGGAAAATTAAGTCAGTTATTAGTTGAAAGTTCTTCAGTTGGATTTTGGGAAGTTGAGCTTAAAGTTTAGTTATTCTGGAGTCCAGTACGTTCATCTCCGTGATGCATGTACTGGGTAGCATGTCTGCCCAGGAATCCAAAATATTAGTAGTTCAGGTCTCGATTGGGAAGATGGGTAACACTCATCTTGGAATTTTCCCTTATTCTGTTAATACAAATGCATGCTTGCTAGCTCCCACCATTTGTAAACCCAAGCTAATTAAAACAGACAGATTCCCAACATTTCATTCGTCGTCTTTGTAGGCTTTAAAAGTTTATAAGGGATATTGCACATAAAATCTCAAACATGATATTAACAGCAGACATGTTTGAAACATCCAAAGGAACAATTTTCTGGAAAAAATGGAATATATAATACGTGACCTTTACTTTTACAAACAAAGAAAGTGTGCAGTTAGCGGTTTTGAGAAAATCATTACGTAGCATATTGGTACGCAGAAGTTAATTTAGAGAGTTGTTTTTATTAGTTCTTTACCATATTTACATGTTATTTATCCCAAGAAAAGCCGGCACGGGTGGCTGAGATCGTTAAGGCATGGACTTCCGAAGGGTAGTGTGCATTTCAAATCCTACCAGGACCGTCCTCCATTGCTAATGTTTTTTCAACTGGTTTTATTCAGTCCCCATAACCAACCTTTTCCTAAGGTTCCCTCAATTAGACCTCGAATGTTTTCCTTTCGGAATTATTTCATTTCATGTATCGGTGTTACATGTGATGCTTTCTAAAGCGTTATTGTTATGTCCAAATGATCTTAGGTCAAAAACTAAACCACATAAAGAGAAACAAACACTTTAATGAACGAGGATTTAAAATATCGGTTCATGCATGCTTAAATCATTTGGAATAATATTATTTTCTCTTGTTTATGATTACTTAGCTTGAAAGTTTATTTAAAGACATATTTCGTTTACTTTATATACTTTAGTCTCACTAAAAATATGTAAAATTTCAAACGAAAAGTGTGAAAATCATTCTGAGCGTTAACGTGGACCTTAGCCGCAACCAAACTAGATTTTAAGGATGCACTCAATTACAACTTGAAGCTGAGGACTTTTATTCTGAACTTGAAATTTAGAGATTGGCGAATCCTTACTTCCTTTACTGAAATAGAACCGGTATTGTAAATGTTGCCAAAGGCCTGAAGATGTTTTGTTTAACTTTAGTATATCCTAGCTGTCTCAGCCAGTGTTACTCGGATGCATGCTGTTATATGTATAAGGTGTAGAAAATAAGGATGGTTAGCTTTTGTAACGAGTAGCTTATTATTTTTGCTACGTCAGAAAGTGACAGTATCCAACTTTTGTCCACGTTGATACAAATGCACAGAGTTGTGTTCAATGTTCAATAGGGAAGGCATGTTCAGAATTAACTATAAGTTTCGCTATTGCATAACGTTGTGCATCGAATGACTGAGCAGAATAGTGTTTTTATGTAATTATTGACTATTTAGTTTAATTTCCTCCTAAGTAGGGTCTGACAGCCCGCAGAACTTATACGCGAGACCTGAGGCCTCTCAAGAAACAGGCGAACAATGAATCAGGGAGTGAATAACTTAGAAGGGGGATCGACCCGTAGCAAGGCACGAGAATAAGGAAGAACATGATATGAAATGGAAGCCAAATTTTTGAAAGGAAAGGTGGCGATGGAACAATTGGCGGAATGAATGACAATTAATGTTCTCTTCTAATGTTTACCATATTGTAAAACTGGAGTGTATCAATGTGAAAATCATACCGAAAGTTTCTCTGATAACAATGTTCAACGAAATTAGAAGAAAATGTGCCACAAAGCGGATATTTAGCTCCTCCTCGCTGGATAATTTTAAAGATTATAAACTTTCGCTTTTGCCGCTAAGGGCTTGCAGTTATTAGGAATCTCCCGTGTTCGCAATAAAAGCCAAAGGAATTCCTTTTTGAATTTGAGTAGCGTTTAATAGCCGTTCTCACTACACACGAAACCATCGAATGTAGACGCTGATTATGTTGGATACAAGGTGTCAATTAAGAAAGGGCATTTAGAGAAGAAACGTTCCCCGGCATTTACCACTTTGAGGACTGAGGAAATTCTGAGTATTGAATATAAACCCATAAACACCATAATTTAATTTTCGTTTTACAAGTAATTTAACGCCTATACTGGCAAGAACACAGCTTTTCGGGATGGAAAGAATATCAGAAGTTGTTAGTGGTTTTCGAGATTACCACCGCAGGTGCACAGAGACGCACGCATATAAATAAATGTACACACACTCTCGTCTCTCTTTATAATGCTAGTGTATCCACTAGTATCCACAGGTATCATGCTATATGCCTCAGGTTTGGCATTTCTTTTATCTCACTTATTGGACGAGTCAAAGCAATGACGGCCAATGGTATCATGTGTGATACATTCTACACTGCATGGTAATATTTTCTTCTCTCTCTCTGTCTACTGTGTATCGATGGTTGAAGTTAAAAGTTTATAAAAACTTTGTATCGTGCCGAGGTATCACGTACGATACTACCCCCAAAACACCCTCTAACCCTCTCAAATTAAAATACAAATGTTATCTCCTGAACATCCATGTTGTTTTGGTCATTAATAATACAAGTCTATCTATAGAATAACATATTTATAACTGGCTAAATTTCACTTTGTGTCCTCCTATACACACATAGTTGTCCTAATTTGATCTCGGGGCCTTAAGAGGATAAGTTAAAGGACTCGAGACCTCTATTCGAATATGGTTCTATTCAGTAGTAATTTGGTTAGCCGCTATACCGCAAATGTAATTTCTTGAACAAGTAGCTGAATCAAAAACAAAACGTGGTTTACTAGCAACTGCAATTCGCAGTGGAATTAAAACTGCTTGTGTGATTTTAAAAGAAAACAAAATGCCGAGATATTTCACTCTGCACATACTGTAGTGCTGGCTGGCAATGAATTTGTATATCTCCGAAACACTCCGTATCAGGTGGGCTCACCGTGTGCGAATCCCATTCTGGAAGTCCCAGATTCGATTTCCGTCGATCGCGCACTCTGACTTAGGGTTTCTGGTTTTTCTCCCTTGTCACTTAGGATAATGTTGGGATGCTTATTCTCCTCGATTTGCTTTACCTTATTCCCCTTTTCTTCACGTTATTTTCTTCACATTTTTTTCAGATGTATGGGTCTGCACTTTTGCGGTGTGTGGCAGTGCTGGCAGGTGGCACGCGGATGCATGCGCTTTGTGAACGCTGTTCTTGTCGTAGGGACGGCACTTCCTCGCGGGGGCAGGGACAGTTGCCTTGCCGACACCAGAACTCTGCTGTTGGTGACTGCGTAGTGCTCGTGGTACCGAGATGAAATATCAACCAAAAGCTTAGGGACTTCTGTGACTCCTGTCTCAACCGTCCTGAGGAGGGTGTTAACGCATAATAGATATATAGGTCACGGTTCGCGAAGTGTCCTCCGCCGTTGGCTAGCTTTTACCTTTACCTCCTGCTGGAGTACAGTTGTGTACACTGCTTATTTGTATCACTCCAAAAACGATGGTATATTCGCTACTCTTGCCTCAGGAGGGCACACTCCTGTCTGACAACTATTCACTGAAAAGAAGGTTGTTCCCGGATGTGTTATCTCTCTACTTGCACAACAGAGAATACAGTGGCGTTATTTTGTTTACTGCGCATTCAGAGAGTAAAAATAGGCTATAAAGCTAATAAGCAATTATCCCTTTGAAGGTCATTTTAAGAAAATGAAGGCGCCATATTACTAATAAACTTTCATTTCAGATGTACTTAATCTAAAAGTAGAATTATAAGTAAAGCATTCATTTGCAGTCCGTTTACGCTAAGTTGTGTGCTAATGGAGTTGACATCAATCCCCATGGACGCATCGTGCTGTTTGTTCAAAGTCTGCCATCCACCCGCAACAATCCATCGCGTAGGCAAGATCTATGTACGTCTTCCATACCCCACAATTTAACTGAACATTCGCCTACTCCCTTATTATAGTGTTAAAATGAATCCTTAAAATATTACTTAAACAAAGCTTCAGAATGATTCCACAAACATGTGCCCTATTTTTTCTTAATACTTTTAGCATCAGATACTATACAATCCACAGCGAAAGTGAAATAAGTAAGTGGCTTTTACCAGCACAATAGAAATTATCTTGCAAAAGTACCTTTCTAGAGCTATTTCGATAATATTTGTTTTTATTTTTAGCCAGTGCATTGGTGAAGTTTGAATAAATATAAAAACAATTATTGTCAAATTTTATTACAATGGACGAATTCCAGTTTGAGATTGCGTTTTCCGCTTTTGAATTAGTATACCATTTACTGCGTAACATCGGCAAATGAAAGGGGGGGGGAGGGGCGCGGAAGAACCATGTTTCTCGTAAGACAACCGTTTTTCAAATAAATATTATCTACCTGCCTGCCTATCTATCTATTGCATCTTGTGGGAATGAAAATGCTACTTAAAATGCGATTTTAAAACAAATATTATATCCATAGAGAATGTTTCAACAATTATGTTTTTTATCAGGTAAAAATCATCGAATATTCAAAAGCGTCTTTGCTACTTTATTTGAATAGCGAATAAAAAGTCACGCGCACTAGATGTGTTTTGTTAAAGACACAAATAAGAATTTTTATACTCTTTTTAAATGTTTCAAATTAAATGTCTGGTGGTTCACCTTACAATTATTAGGATACTTCAAATGTAAATTCAGTAAAATAAATATAAGATACATTTCTCACTCAATGTAAAGCTGCCAAATGTTTTTTGTGACAATAATGTTCCATTCTCATGTAAGGTCAAAATTTAAGTAAATAGATGCAAGTGACTAAAAGAGCAGGACCGAGTGGAATGGCTCAGATGGTAATTCTGTGGCTCGCATTTAATTTCTAGCGTCAGCCAACATGATCGAGCGTTTAAAATGTATGAGGACTGCCATGTTGGAATATACAAGCTTCACACTTTCCTATCATCGCTTTCATCTCATCGTGTCTATTGTATCCTTGGGCATTTCGTAAGACGCTTTCGTGCTTCGTCCACGGATATCTTTGAAAGTTGTGACGATCATTCACTGCTTTATATCTACTGGAACTGCATCAACTATTTTTGGGGTCAACATATGTGAAGGGGGAGGGTCCTGAGCGCTTTTAAAATGTTTTGGACCGATCTATTGTCTATCTCGCAGCGAAACAATTCTGGTAGGAAAGTATCCGCACGCCTTTCAATATTCATCTCTCCCTCCAGCAGGTTAGGTATCTAATGGTTTAGGCGGAGAAATCCTCTTGCGGTAACCTCATTCAACCTCCCCAGGAGAGCAAGCGGAGCTGTAATAGAAGACTCGGGTTTGTGGTACCACCAAACAGTATATACTACAATATTTACTAGTCTCGCTCTTCTTGTAAGTGCGGCAGTGGCAAATATTGTCAGTGTTATGCACACTTAACCAAAGTTCTTGCTTATTTTGACGAGCAATGCTGTGTATGATAGAAAGTGGCGTGTAATGAAGGTAGATTGGGAAACTGGAAACACGACGTACCAACGCTACACATGAACACTACAGTGCTAGGCACTTTGGCAACAATGCTCTATTTCTGAATAGCTGTTTCATTTTTGTTTTATTAGTGTAACAAAACTCAGTGGCTGTCAACAACAAGCACTAAGTTGCTTACTGGTATCAAGAATGCTTTTATCCCATGGATTTGACGACGAACAGGGCAGAGATGGTACTGATATTGCGATATTTCTACTTGAATATATTTGTGTGTAATAATGATATTTTCTGTTAATTAATTACAATGAAATTCGTAGCAATTGGGCAAAAGTGGTTACACGCGTTTAATGTGTAATTATTAGTGTTTAAAGTTAATACAATTTTAACTAATTAATTTTCTGACACATCTTTCCATCCAGCTAGAATAATATACGCATTCACTCAAGGATATTGTGACGAATACACTATGATATTTATATTTTACCCATTAGAATAGTTAATTTTCTGGTGGAAATCCTTAATTGCATGTAAATGTAAGACACGGAAGTTAGGTTTGCGCTGTCGACAGTCGCTAATCAGTTGTCTGCTTCTGACACGGCGGGCTCGAATATCCCATATCCTGAGTATTTTATGAGAACCTGTCTGCTGGCTGCCGATGTCAGCTGTTCTTTATTAGGATAATGCACCCATGTTGTTTAAGTCAAACATATTTAAAACCCGGTTTTTTGTAGCCCTATGTCTTTTGGCCATCAACTGCTACCCGGACCCACGTCGCTTTGAGCCCCGAAGGAGACTTCAGTTCTTTTACTATCGAGTTACTCCAAGAACTCCCGCGATGCCTCGGAACACGTGTCACGCTCTTCGGGTCAAGAGGTAAGGTGGTCAAATCTAAATTGATTAACATCAATATATAAAAGGCTCATTGTCATCATCAGTATCATCATCATCATCATCTCTTTTTAACATAAAGCAAATGCCTAGAGCTACCTCTCTCGTAGCGCCTGATTTCACCACCACACCTACCTCCTACCTATCTTCTACCATTTAGGTTAAGTGTAGGATAACTTTAAACCCCGATACTTCACGCTGCGCCCATTCATAGGTATTCCGTTCCCTCATTCCAGCAACGTAACATACTTGGTTTGAGTTCCGATTTTAGGATTGACATTTGTTGCATATAATGTATGCAGAAGCTTCTTTGTAAGAAATGGAAAGAAAAAAAAAACATTCATCTTAATGCAACTATGCCAAATTATGTTGTAATATCCAGGCTGTAGAATGAATTGAAAGTGCCATAACATGTGTTACTCTTCCTATTTTCCTGCCAGTGTTAGTTGCCTGCTGGTTCACTTAAATTTGGGGTAGTTTAATACAAAAGATCTTCTGATGAATTATGCACTAAAATTATTGCAAGGTGTCTAAGCTTCTTACTTTATTTCAAAATTTGAAACTAAATATGATATTATGGCATAAAGCATTCTTAACAACAGGATTAATGACCTGAACCAGCAACCTCTACAAAACTTATTAATATAACTTGAAAGGAATCTATGCACCGACTACTGGACCCTTTAAATAAAAAGAAGTACACAAAAACAAATAACTGTGTTTTTCATACCAGCCTAGCTGCCAAGTGTTCAGCTGATAATATGTCCCAATAGTGTATTGTATAAATGAAAATGACAAGTTAATTTACGTGAGTCTAACCAGTCCCTTGAAGAGAAATTTGAATAACTGAAATACAATCACGACTACTGAAACTTGAGTAATTAATATTTTGTGTAATCATGCGATACAGTATCAGAATATAGGATCGGCTGCAGTACACGGCTAGACAGGTATGAAAATAAAGCTGTAGTAGCTACCGGTGAAGTAATCGTTCGTGTGCTCGATTTTTCATAGCTTAGTTTAGTCCCCGAGCACTAGTCTCCGATGCAATCGCTTCGTGCTGCCACCGTCTAACACTAGAGTTCCTGTTTTGTGAGTGCCGTTTACTTTATGCTTGGTCGGATTGGAGTCGGGCAGTATGTTCCTGTTAACACTAAGGTTCCTCGGTGTTGCACACTTAACAGTTTTGCACCAAATCGATATTCAACTGCACACATGTATTGAATAGGTGTTATAAACGCCTGCTTTATTATTATACGCTTCTTTACGCTTCAATCACCTTAGTTATTTTACTTCCGCGATATATAAGATATGAAAAATGCCAAAAAATAAGTAGTACTTTATTCAACAGTATTGCTGGGGCTTGCACTTCTAAGCAAGTAAATCTCTGTGTTTCCCAGCTCTTGAGAAAGAAACAAGCAGAAGGGCAGTGGGCAGTCCAAATTGTCGAAAACGCAAAGTGTGCGTTCCCTTTCTCTTTTTTAAACGAAATTATTTCATTTTTTGTTATGGTTTCGAGAGTAAAAGCATGCCATGGCGAACACAAGAGTTTCTTCTTCGTTTTTCAGTCACCTAGCGAGCAAGTCGTGTCATAACGGAACGTTAGGTAAACATTGCGATATCATTGGATTGTTAAACTTTAATCGTTTAAATGCTTCTTATGGTCACTAATTTTAAGATGCCTGCTTTTTCCGACACACTTTAAAAACGCGTCATTTCAGCAGGTACTTGTCACACCCTCCTCACGCTGATCTGCTGTTCTTTTAATGATATTCTAGATAGGCAATTTGTTGAAACTCCAACTGAGTGAACTCTGGTTCCGTTTTTTGTACTCATCCGTACATATTTTCAACCATACGCAAGTTTTATTCCATGAAAAAGAATTCTAGATATGCTAAATAAACATAACAGAAACTATGTAAACTTACCATTAATTTACAATAACTGTTGAAAAGGCCAAAACAGCTCACGTTCTCCTAAGAGCAAGAACCATGCCTGCGCTTCTGGCCGAGACCAAAGATCGTGATCGTGTATATGCGTATTTTGCTTTTGCTTGCGGTGAAATTGCTTTTTTCAGTTGTGCAGTAGTCTTGCCTAACCCCCTCAAGACTGCGTTTGTCAGCTGTGTTATACTCGCTCTGCGTCAGTTATTACCTTCTGTTTGTTCTGTAAAGACTATGGCTTCTGTATTGTTATTCTCAAGGGCAAAATTATATTGAAGACATCTCTGTTCTCTGTAATTTGCTTAAGAATTTTCTTGACATTCTTACTGTTCTAATTTATTAGTACACTGAAGTGCCTACCAAAAGTTTTCGCTTGAACAACAAATGTTTAAGTATGTAGACAAACTCAGGAAGTTTTCTGGTATTCCAATTCCAGGTGGAGATACCGCTATACGTCTGGTTCATAAGTTTAGGACAGCGGAATTCCTACACGCCAGAAAATGGAGTATTCTAACGGAGGAATTAGGAAATCCCGCTAAAAAAAAAGCTTATAGGTACTTCTCCAATTCATAGTATAATTTATGGACAATATGAACGTGTCTCTATTGAAATTATATCGGAGGATTCCAGGTGTGCCTCGATGTAGTCGGACACAACTTTCAACACCACTTATAACAAAGTTAGTACTAATTGTAGTGTTTCATACTATCACTCGTAAGTTGCGGGAGATTTAAAACGGAAACCCACCCCCAGTGCAAAAGACAGTCTGCGGAATGCACACACGCGCATTATGCGGCACCGCAATATAGTGAATGCACTGTACCAGCATAATCGCTCCCAAAGATTTCTAGAATTATGATAATGTAAAAGTGCTTTACTTTCCTAAGCAGGAAAGGATGTCAAAAGGCTTTTTCAGTAATTAGAAGTATACATTTTTCTCCTATGAGCAACAATGTCTATTAAAATGATATCAAGAGAGTAAAATCTAATTGAGAGGGATCAGAAGCAAAACGATGAAGGTGGCCTTTCTCAGAAAAATGAGTTAAGTGCATGTATAGGATCTCAAATCATGTAAACTTTTCGCTGTAAGAGCTTTTTTTTTTTGCTAGTGTTTAACGCCCGCTTTAACTACTTATGGCGCTGCAGGCGGTGACACTGATGATACATGAATGAAGATGGAGCACCGGTGGAATGCGATGGCTGGGGAAACCGGAGAACCCGGAGAAAACCCGCCCCATCCCCGTTTTGTCCACCACAAATCTCACGTGCGGTCGCTTGGGATCGAACCCGGACCGTCTAGGCGAGAGGCGAATGGTCTAACCACTCGGCCACGGCGCGGCCGCTGCAAGAGGTGGTTCAAGTAAAATCGCACTCTGTGGACTCTCTGAAGCTGAAAGATATCGTGAAAATGTTGACACAAAGAGATACAAGGCCCACACAAACCTTTCTTCGTTCAAGTTAATTATCGCGGATACCAAAAGCAGTATCTTAAAGGACACTCCATACCTACAGAGAAATGAAGGACTAATATTTGATAACTAACACATACTTCTGTGACTGTTTCTGTAGCTTAGTCGATAGGACATATTCCTATTGCGCGAGGGGTCCTGGATTCGATTCCCGCCTAGGCTCGAGAAAGCGTTCTTTAACCAGCGTTTCACGATGTATCCAGTATATGTGTTTGAATGTGTATATACATGTGTGCGTTTATCGGCTATTTAATAAACTTATAAACAGGATTTCAGGTTTTCCGCTGAGAAAAAACTTGAGCACACGTGCTAATACACGCAATTATATTTCAGTTTACCTATTGCCTGGTACCAAATGATGCTATAAGGAAACAATACGCTATTTTACAGGCCAGAGTTACTTTATCTATTAATGCGTTATTCGTAATAAACCTGTTCAAATATATTTACGCTTTTATGAATGCATTCATGTAAACGCCTTTCAGTATGAGTATGCCTTTCAGTCTTTTCAAAGTTTTGCTGATTTTTAAGCACAGATTACGTTTACCTTTCTTTTAAAATGTCTGGATTTTCTGGTTCGGTTCCGAAAATCCGGCTTTTTCATATCCCCAATTGAGAAAAAAAAAAAATCCAGAGCATAACCTGGCTGGACCGCGATGCAAACAACTTTTCCGTGGTACACACTGTGGAGATTTTCTTTAACCCCAGATGGGGTACCGTTGTGCTCAAATAGTAATTTAGAGCTCATTAAAATGGGACACTTTCTAAAAGGTTTCTCAAAATTTAGTCAATCCTGAAGGAGCTGCAAATAAACTGCCCAGTATGCCCAGGAGCCAAATAAACTGGACTAATATAATCGTTTTCTGGGTAGAGGTCATATCGAAAAACTTTCGGGCTTCGATCACATTTCAGGCGTCTTCCCACAAACATATCTGTGTATTTTTTTTTTTTTTATATATATATATTTAATTATACCGGAGTTTGGTCAGGATTCCGGCACTGTATACCCTACTTCTATTTACCTTTTTCTTTTTACTTTGTTTTGCCGTATTATTACTGTTTTCTTACTTTTACAACACACACATATACACAAACATATAACACCCATGCCCAAGGCGGGACTCGAACCCACGATCCCCAGCGCTAGCGCTACGAAGCACCAAAGCGGGACGCCTTGGCTAGCGCGGCCATGGGGAGTATTCGTTCGTGGTGAATATGTTTCTTTTTTTCTGAAGAACCTGCTTCGAAATTAAGCAGGCGACCTTGCGACGCTTCTCAGTGAGAAACATAAACCATGCAGAGGGTAAATATCACCTTGGTAACCTTTCGCTTTGAATCTGTAATGCCCCTTTGAAAATCAGTGACGTGACAACTTCCTTAGCACTTATGTATGCGGGAACCGTAAAACTGTAAAGAACCGTTTATTTGGGCTACGTGGCTGCATGTTCAATTCCTTTCCCTTGCCTTTATGCTTATCATTGTGTATCTAATAGATAGTGAGCCAGCTTTTCATTTTTTTTGGTAGTGTTTAACGCCCGCTTTAACTACTTATGGTACTGATGATGGAGCACCGGTGGAATGCGATGGCGGGCGAAACTGGAGAAAACCCGCCCAGCGCCGCTTTGTCCACCACAAATCTCACATGCGGTCGCTTGGGATCGAACCCTGGCCGTCTAAGTGAGAGGCGAGTGGTTTAACCACTCGGCCACGGCGCGGCCATTATTTTACATTATTGTTACATATCTCTTCACAATAATTGAAAGCTAAAGATCAAGAGGACTCCTAGAAATTGTGCCCTCTTTACTTAGGCACGTAAAAGCATTGCTTTCGAGGGCCACACACATGCATAGATGCTTACATCGATAACTGCGGACTCCAGAATAAGAACTAGGATATATGTTCTGTAAGTATGTTGTCACCCACAATATTACCAGTGTCGTGGTTTATCGATTTCACTCTTCAGAACATTGTTACTTGCAAAGTGTCAGCATTTTGAGATAGTAAAAAAAATAAGAAAAATACATATTTTTTTCCTACTGATTGGATTTATACTATTTCTAAAGCAAGTCGCAGTTTTACAAACATACTAATAAGAAGTGATGACTTTCTAAAATTGCAAGTATTGAATATGGTACTAAATGATTAATTTAAAGACATCCGTAAAATGGGTTCATTTTGAAAAGAAATCGACATATTCAGCTTTCTACAAATCTGTTTTCAATAATGAATGTGAGTGTATCACACGATATAAAACAGCCGAAGAAGCAAATAGCAAATGCATGTTAGCTGGACTCCTCTATGCAATCAACCACCACAGGTTAAGCTCCAAAAATATAAAATTCTTTAAGCATCGCTGCTATTGCCTCATTTGATACAATGAATTGTATCGTTCTCTTCTATATGAAGAAAGTCAAGCCAGAAGAATAACCCATTTAAAGGTAAGGACGCAGATGTTGGTTGTGTTTTTGGAGTCAGATTATGAGTAGAACTAGATCTGTTCTTATGTTAGACAAGTTTTAATTGTGTCTAAAACAGAAATTATTTTCATACATGATTATATTGATTCATTAATGTGTTGTTACTTAAAATAATTGTTTATGATAAATAAATCCATGCCAAGTCGTGGGTACATTTGAAACTTAGACTACTAAAGCATTACCAGGTGGCTCAACTGCCCCATATTAGCTATGTGAGATATCCCTTCGTGCGTTAAAATAGCTGCAGAATTCAAAGGGATTATTCTAGTTCTTCACTGGCCGGTTTTAAGTTGAAATAGCCCCGATGAGTTCTGCCTCTCTTTAAAAGCACAAAGGGATATCTGCACTCTGAAATATGCAACAGTTGGGTGACCTGGTATAGAGAGGAGCCGCTTCCATCGCTTCCAAAGACTGTGTAACTATTCAACATTAGGCACAAAATGCAAATACACTTTTAATCGAGAGCCAGGAAGAGAATTTTACTACCCAAAAAAAGTTATATTGACTGGCTGTCATATCAAGCTAAATTTTATACCTCGAAGATGTTGGTTACACTCTTATACACTGAAAATTTGGTTTTTTGTTTGAAACAGAGAATGATTATAATTATTGTGACCATGACTCTGGCAATGGTGGTTTAAATCACTCCGTTCTGTGTACATTATTATTGTCCACCCAAAAAAACAAACTGGTAAATTACTTCACGACAAGAACCAAAACCACGATCAGGACATCAAGGTAACGAAGCTTTTTGTAATGAGGAACTCTCGTTCTGATATAAAAGTTTGTCCGGCAGTTAAAAGTTTGACCAAGCGCTCTCAAGAAGGGACGTTATACGGAGGAAAATATAAAATGAGAGGGAATGTAATTTTCCAGAAAAGTGGCGCTGGTAATGCGCCCGGCTTCAGGTGCCACTCCACTTTGAAACCAAAATGAACCCCAAAAAGTATCCCAACCTTGTTTGTGTCTCGCTTTTTCCCCCCTCTCTTTTCTGAGGATGAGGTACGCTGTTGAACTGCGAGAACTCCCGGTTGGAGGAAAACCATATAGCTCCCTTTTCATTTCCTCTACTCTAATGGTGAGGACATACATTCCTTGAATTGTTCAAATCTGTAGATGTACTAGGTAATGAAGTCAGTTAACTGATTTTGTGAAAAATCTTCACCGTTTGCAAATCATTTGTGGCATTTCCGACGAGCTCGGGTGACTGAAAGGAGATGTAAAGATATTGTGTGATATGATAATGCCTATACTCATTAGCACACGAGTAGTATCAAAATCCTCAATGAAGAATAAAGTTGATTTGCAAAAATTTTAACCCATACAGCCTTTCTAATACTTTCATTACTGCAGTCAGCATATTTCTGTTTACTTATCACCAAACAATCCCCTATATTTATTTTACTATGAACTGCAGACTTTTGCAAGCAGTGTTATGGAAAACACATAACGGAATGATATAAATGAGCATCCCTTAGAAGGGTTAGGCCACAGGACGTATGACAAATTTAACAAATCAATCTATTAATTCTGCGCGTAATACTAAATTTCCAAATCTTCGTTCACCTGAAGAACTTTTTTTCAGATTTTAACGCCAGCACACTGCAAACGGCACCACGGACGGTGATAAGGTGATAAATGAAACGAAGGGATAATTGTGAAATGGTATACCGGTAGGCAGTGTTCCAAATGTGCGTATTTAATGTAGATAGTACATCTATTTATGATTGTGAGCTGTTATGTGGTTTTGTCTCCCCTCACTTCATCAGAGAGCAGAATAGCCCATCGACGTTTTCTCATCAGAGGCTTACAGTAATATTACCATGACATGCGCCCGAGTCTGTCAAGAGTATCTGGCCACCATTTAAGATACTTATCTTCTCGAATTAATGCAGTGAAAGCGAAGAAAATATGCGGAACGTCATAAATCTATGAAATATGCTATCACAAAATGCAACCTGGCACCACCTAAGATACCTTCTCGAATCAATGCTGTGCGTTGAAAGCGAAGAAAATTGGCGGAATTTCATAGATTTACGAAATATGCTATCACAAAATGCAACCTTTAAGCCTCCATACACAAGCTGTGCTTACAGAATGTAAAATACACACGTAAGGTTCACTGAGACCTTCTATGCTTCGGTTGAACTATCAGAGAATCCAGATTCGAATCTCCATTAGTCTCTTTCTTGGGAGCAAGTATAAGTTTATGTGGATCTGAACAACCGGCGGTTTGGTTATGTATCTATAGCCTGCCAAATTATGCACATTTAATGTAGTTAGTTCTAGTTGGAAAGACCATGGAAACAAGTATTTGCTGAAAAAAAAAAGAAGTTAACTAAAGGCTTCATTGTGATACCATTGAGCCAGTTTTACACAAATGATGCAGCACACGCGCGGCTCACGCACACACACGCACACACATTGACGCTTATTGGCATACGGACCTTATTTTTTCAAATGTTCTGCATATCACAGTAACCTCGAACAAAAAGTTATACCCAAAACTTGGAATGGAGTGTGACTTGAGTGAAATGCATTTGGCTTATTTTTCATGTGTATATGACAATTTTTGCCATCTATTCTTTATCCATTTGGTGCTTAATGTTAGAAAAGTACCTTATAATAAATATCAAAACTGTATACAGGATTGAATTATACTATATGTCACTACTGTCAGCCAGACTAGTCTAGTGTTTGTGCACGTATGAACAACTATTTATAACATATTTAGATATTTGTCGAGGTTCTGTGAATTATCACTGTTCAGCCAGTATGAATTTATCTCCTTCGTCAGACAATTAACATAAAAGGGTATGATGGTTTGTATAACGTTTCCTCTCTCATGTCTACTATTATTAGTTACAGATAACAGTTCGCATTACTGTTAATCTCGTTCCTAAGTGTCATTGTTTTGAGAGCTATTGCATAAGAATTACTACAGGTTTAAAATAATATGCCTAAGTTCCTAGCCTGTTGAAATATTTGCTATATAAGACATTTATATTATTTGGAGCGGCATTATGATACTAAGGCTTACACAGCAATATTTATTTATGCTTACTTCTATTTAAAAACAAATAATTATAATTGCGAAGATTTATACCATTAGTACCGGCTGCTGAATTATAAAATAATATTTGACCTTACCATCAAAGGTAATATACTATATTAACAGAGTAAAAACACAAACCCTCTGAAGAACCAAATGTATTTATGAAAGAAATTAATGCAACTGGTGGCTTATAGTCAGATATTAAAGCTGCCGTTTGTCTTAGTCTCCCACAATCGGGAGCATTTAATGAACGATGCATGCATTAAGATGCGGTTAAATATGCTACAGGCATAATTAACTGGTGAATATCAGTCCTGGGATGACGTAAGTATTCTAATCAAGCTCCAACTGGACCTTCTGAAATTCCATTTACCCATATCGTACTTGTGGGCCATGAGTGAAATACCTGTCAATAAATAGCTATGATGACGTGCATGCTTGTGCAAGGAATTCGCATGGAAAGGTCGCAGAGTAAAGCAACGTATTCTGGAACTGATTTGTGATTTGCTTTGCTTCTCTAGTGTAATTTCATACCGCTTGTCTACACATGATTTGTGTGAAAGAACATTTCTTCAACTAATGACATCGCGTCGGGTGGTTCTTTTGTATTTGAAGTTTGAAAGAAAACAAAAGAAAATGAGAAAGATGAGAGGGATGTATAGAGCAGCGATGTTTCTGTACTTTATTCCCTAAGGCTACATACTTTGTCAGCAGGCTGAACATACGTGAAACCAATATATCTTATTTGAAATATAGCTCCATAAAGAAAAATACGGTAACAATGGACATGATCGTGAATGAAACTTGATAATTAATGAGGCATACTCACGACACTAAATATTAGTTAGTACTGCTTTAAAGAACTGTCCGCCTGCGTAGTTAAAGCGTGCGTTAAACACTACAAAAAAAATTAAAGAACTGCAATAATTTTGTAATCCACTGCATCCTAAACGCGTAGATTAAACATTTTTGCAGACCTATCGAGGAGTCTACAGGAAGTAGTATTATCGGTCGATGTTTTGCATGTTCAGGTTTGAGGAGTTATTGCAGAACTATTCAAGCCACTCAGGAATGAAGATTTCAAACTGGTAATTGTATCTCAAAGTAATTTGCCGTAGGCTGTATGTCTAGCGTTAAAATCACATCCATAATTTTTGTAGTCTTTCCATTAGCTTTGAAAATACTGATTTATTAATATTTTTTGCACTGTTTGTGAAACACTAGTCCAAGCGTTAGCTGGTTTTCGAAGTTTTCGAAGCTGAAATAGCTGAAAGTTATTTTTTTCAAAGAAAGAATGTGTTTATTTCCGAAGGAGCACATACATTTTAGGAGCTCCTCAAATTATGCATGCATATTTAGTAATTCTGAAAACCAATAATTTTACGGAATAAATAATAATTGAGGTTTTGTAGTGAAGTATATAGCATCATAATATTATTATATTATTATCTATATTATTGTAATTATTGTCCTATTGTCTAGACAATTTTATTTTATAGACAAAACTTGTGACATTGCAATGTTAGTATCAACAAGCTATCAGGTAGCTTGACATAATAGGGACTTCATATGGAGAGCTCTCATCGATCGTTGTAAGGAGTAAGTATGCTGTCGTAGCCGGGCATATGCCTCTAGCGTACTGCCGGGTTTATGTCTTTGTTCCACTGCAGGCACCTGAGGTCTTTCCCTTGAACAGAGACAATTACGTCACTTGTGGCATTATATCATCTGAAATCATTGCGCTTGCAGTGTTAGTAACCGATGTCACTATCCTCCGGCGATATACAGTCCCAAATCCTGCATTCTCATGTTGTGTGTACACTCGAGGACAAAAGTGTCCGTGTATGTATGCATTACTGTATTTGTTAACCTATCAACGTCTATACTGATGCAGCAATAATATCTATATTAAGCTTCGTAGTATAGTAGTACATCCACCATTGGCGGCATCCCGATATCCCAAACATAAATTATTTATTGAGTTCACAGACACGTTTGCATAAATTCAACAAATGTACTAAAAGGCAGGCTTAATTGCAATGGGAAAAATGGAAATGGCGTGTTATTTATGGACGCTCTTTAACTGCTGTGGTTCTCAGCGTCCCATTCTATACTGAGCGTGAAAGGCCGCTTAATTTTGCTCAGAGGCCTCTCTTATCAGGCTTGAGGTTCTTTTACGTGCCGTAAATCTACGATACGGGACCAACGGCTTTACTTCCCTTCCGAAGGAAGCCATGCTAAGGACTTTTACACCCGAAAAAAATCCATCGTCCTCCGCCGGGTTTGAACCCGCGACCTTGGGTATATGGTAACCATTACACCACGGAGGGCGATATTGCAATGGGATATTTTCATGTCAGAATTGGAAGTGAAAACAGCATTATAGAAAAGGGTGAGGAAGACTGAAGGAGAGAAACCCGCAAAGTAAGGATACAGTGTCAAATACAAATGTAAGAAATAGCACTCCAGCTTTTTATGTGTGATTAGAAATCCTTAACGGTAAGGGTTGGTGAAAAACAGAAGGTGAATTAACTTTTATAGCTATTCGAGTTAGTCATTTCAAGTAATATGTTCAGAAGTGATAATTCTGTTAATTGCAAATAAAGACGAATCACACCATTCACCCATCCTGTTGACTTTAAATGTATACTCAAAAATGTAGGGGAACCTAGTAATAATATTACTTTGCCAAAATTGTAATTTAGCGATGAAGTCTAGATGGATGCAAGAACTTTCTCGCAACACCCATCAAGTAAACCTAAGAAGTGGGGAACCATTATTAAAAAAAAATTAAAAATAGCTGTTAGAAGCATGAGAGTTCGAAATAAAAGCAACCTCAAACACAGCAGACTGGCATAGCGGTAAATGCAAAAAAAAAAAAAAAAAAAACAAAAACAAACTAGAAGCTGAAATAGTGCCCAAATTCTGCAGAGGGTAGGGAACTTAAGAACAATATTTTTCGTGTGCTTAATAAGGAACACAAACACATTATGAAGATATGATACTTTGTAGGTGCTAAGGCCGAATGGCAAAACAAAACGGCGGTAGCTTATAGAATAGTGACAGACATGAGATTTCATAAACATGATAATTATTAAAACAGGAATATAACTAGACTATTTTAAAATTATATGCGGTGATGTAGGATTGTAGGAGTGGAGGAACCCCTACTGTATTTCCCTGAATGGTGTTTAAATCCTACAGTGTCAGTTCCAGGCAGGAAAATTTGCCGTACGATGAACAGCTTAAATATCGTAAAGTAACGGAAATATAAAGAATCCGGGAGATTTAATTACAAGCTCCGTAGAAGTAATATTTAGATCTTCTGTGAGGGACATTTAATAATTTATTTCACGAAGACAAGATTGGTTAGCAACAATTATTCAGCGTATGTTCGAAGGCAAGGGTACCACACCACACATCAACCAGAGTACTATAAAGCCATTCCTTCTGTATCCACTTCTCTGTTCACGCTTAGCTGTGTACATGACGAACAACAACAGCCATTGACATTTCATTGGGTATGGCACACGAGAATACTAGATATCAAGTTCGCGTAAAATGGCGAATTATTTCTGCGTTCAGAATAGTAAAGAGACTGAGTGTTTTATAAACAGTTGTACCACGTGAACAATTATAAACCTACACAGCATTTTAATTATGTACATTCAAATCATCATGGAAAAGTTACACTTTCAGGTATGATTATAAAAAGTGAACTATACCAAGAGTGATAACCTCCAGTTTAAATGAAAATATCCTTCTATTAATACTGCGTGTCTCTGTATCTACCATTAAGCCTGACACTGATACATTTGTGTCAAGAAAAAGTATCCGCGTTCTATTCTAGGCCCAAACAAGTTTTCTAAAGCCTCATTTAAGGAAGAAAATCTGGAAGACATAGTTTGATACCCGCCCACTCGGCTTTATAATTGGCTAGCCCGCCACTGTTATACTTTACATGGCGAACAGGTGGAATGAGGAAACGTTACACTTTCCCTCCGCTTAACAGCACCCCAAGACTGATTAGATATTAGATCAAGTATACTGGAAAATTATCTGTGACCGGTTAAGGGATCGCGCCAAAAGATTTTATATAATTTCTAAATTTCAGGCAGGGTCTCTACTGCAGACAATATTGTCGTATTAAAGCTTAATTGACTCAAATCTGAATAGAACGATGAATTTTTTTTTTCCAGTTGTATTGGCAGCATTTCCCTTTGGGACATATTGCCTTCGGTAACGATGTTAACTCGTGTACTGTCTTTGTTGGGCTTTTACATCTTATTAATTTTGATTCATTGTATTCACACAAATTCATACTGGCATTCACACTTCCAACTCTGAGAAGGATGGGGAATGATGTTGACTAGAGAAAAATTCCCACCACCAGCCGGGAATCGAGCACGGGACCCATCAAACAGCCGGCAGGTGCTCTACCGACTGAACTACGGTGCTTTATTGTGCTTTTATTGATTTTAAAATGATCTTTGGAATCGTGCAGAAGAATGCTTTATGGGCGAACCTTCACCACAAAGGACTCTCCGACACAATGATAACAGATGTAATGCAAATTTGCAACAGCGTGAATTTCAGTTTTAGATTGGTAAAAATACAATAACAGAATCTAAATCAGCCAGCAGAGTAGTTGTTCGCGAGAGATGCACTTTACTGCTTCTGTTACTCAATGTATTCATAGACACAATAGCGCATGTGCTAATAGCAAAGGAAACAAATGCTCCAGAAGTGAAGGTCTTCTACATTTCTGTCCTTTATATGCGTTTGACACAACAATTTTTCACTAACTATTGAAGGCTTGCAGAAGGTCATTATTACATTACAACAATATTGTAAACAGTGGAATGTAATGGTAAAAATTAACAAAACGAAAACAAGGGTTTTCAAACAGGGTAGATATATGACAGGAATAGAAAATTATATACATGGGGCAGAAAATACGAAATGATAAATATTCCTCCAAATAGTAGTAATGTAAAATATTATAAAGAACAAAAATATGTGTGTGTGCATGTGTGTGTGCATAAGCTGATTTCAAAAACCACACAACCAATGTTATTAATTCTTTCAGCACTAAAAAGTCCTATTTTTCCAGATGATCCTGGTTATATAATATTTGAAAACATCAGGTTGGAAGTAGCTGTACTGTTTTCAAATATATGTAAGCAAAGAGTACTTGCATATCGTAAATCTATTATTTGTTGACGAATCGTTTCCTCCTGTTGAGCAGATATACGAGAACCTTATTTATTTATTTATTTATTTACTCAACTTTATTAGTTATTTTTCGTAGTTTTTTCACTAAAACTGACATTTACTTTACAAACCGAGCGATCGTTAGTTTGTTTAGGTTCAGGAAAACCCCATTGCTATCAACTGCAGGATGATTTGTATTCTTCTGCCTCAAGCAAACAAAAAAAATGTAAATGGCGTGTTATTTATGGACGCTCTTTAACTGCTGTGGTTCTCAGCGTTGCATTCTACTCGTATATTGGACGTGAAAGACAGTTTAATTTTGCTCAGAGGCCTCTGTATCAGGCTTGAGGTCCTTTTACATGCCGTAAATCTACGACACAGGATAAATAACTTTACTTCCCTTCCGAAGGAAGCTATGCTGAGGATTTTTACACCCGAAAACATCCATCATCCTCCGCCTGGTTTGAACCCGCGACCTCGGGTATATGAAGTTAGCATGGTACCTATTACACCACGGAGGGCGACAAGCAGTTGTTCCCTTCTACCTGCAGACTAATTATTCTGTTATTGGATTTCTATAACACTTTTAATTTTCTTACAAAATATCGTGCCCCAGGTGTCCATTGCGGAGAGAATTTCCTGATGCACTGTACAATGTGCATACCCAAATACACAGGCAGTTAATTCGCGAACATTCTTAAAATAACCTAAAATTATTGTTGGCTTACGTTCTATAATAACTATAAACACCATGTACATAAATACGAGCAGTCCGATAATTCTCAAGCGTAAACGCTGAAGGACACAAAAGTTACATCGAAACTGTCACTTGCTCGCCCATGTAGTTTTTATTTATTTATTAAAATAAAGAATAATATGCAGCTAATTCGGAAATAGGCTCGAATCCCATAAATGGTCAATAGTCCCTCAAATGGGTTTTAATAGGTACTACTAAATTCATACAGAAGGTTAAAGATGTACAAATATGGATTTTAGTTGCCTATATTTCTATACAAGTAATAAAATAGGCAAATATATCAACGCTCTAATTCTGCTAATAAGGAATGCTAAAATATCAGAACCAGAGAAATGTCTTTACTTCCATAGGATTTCCTTTTATGGAAATTGTGTGAGCTGAAAGCACCTCTTTTGTTATGCGAAAAATTGTCATTTATTATTTGGTTGTAGCGATAGCGATGAACAGCATCGATAGAGAGCAGAACATAAGGTCGAGTCTTGCTTCTTCTACAGTGAAATGAGCGTAATTGGTAGCCAAATGAATAAGCTCGCATTTCTATAAGTGGTTTAAGAATATACCTCACTGATTTCTGGGGTAAAAGAATTCGGATAGAATGAAAATAGTATAGGAACTTTCTTTAGTGGTTTAACGAAACTAATGAGTATACATTTTGTCATTAAACACCGTTTTTAATCTGTATACAAATTTTAAATAATTCATTTTTATTTATATGTTATCTACTTCAGAATATCTTCCAAATTCAATCCGATATACCAGTATATATGGAGTTTTCCGTTGCAGATTAATATAGGTATTGAGGATAAAAGGTTTTAATTATTCATGTCAATTAAACGATTTGTTAGTGGAGAGCGTTTTCTAATCATATGTAAGGTTGTTGCCATTACAGTGCCAACATGTTCTTTAATTCTAGTAAGCATGGAATTGCTTCCCTTGAATGGAATTAATAGGATTATTCTCTTGACTAATATATGGTGCTCTACCTGCTTAGAATAGGTGCTTGTAGAATGTTGCCCTCGTTTGTTTCAATAACGTCTCGTGTACAGAGAGAATTACCACTGCTGTCTCTATTTAGTTAACCCTCTTTGATGTATCTAGATATGCGACTTCATCTGCTTCTCTATTCTAATCATTCATCTTGATTCGCTCATCCGTCTTAACGTTGCGTAGCGTAGTAGTATCTATGCTATCTCTGCCACAAGTCCCTTTCTCGTTAGTATTATTGTTTTGTATCTTTTAGCAAGGAAGGAACTTCAGATATTTCTGGTGTGTAGTTTTAATTGCATTTATTTCTATTATAGTTAATTATTGAGTATATACCTATCATGTATATACTTGCTTTTGGTCTAGCCATTCTACACTTACATACAATTTTGTGTCGATGTTTGAAACGCCCGTGGCCAAAGAAAAAGTATACAGTATATCCTAACTATTAATAAAATGTATTATAATGTTCCTTTAATTCATTACTGCCAAAGTTGCTCTCTATCTTTCGGATCCCTATCAAGACTTCGTCCATGGCAGATACCAGGCCGTACCTATTCTTTGAGCAACAGTACTGATGCCTTCTGCGCTTATATAACGGGGGTGCTCAAGCGGAATCCCACAAACTTCCCAAACCAGTTCCTTCCGAATCCATTTAAGCCGCAAGGAGTACATTGAATCATGGGGGACCAACAGTCGGGATAAGATCCCCAAATATATGTACTTGGCGGTTCTGGGCGTGGACTGCTCTTGATAGGGAAAACTTTGAGTCAAGCCGAAGTGCCTCGATGTGTGCATTGGTGCCGATGCATTACGACCACGTGTAGACATATGTACCGCCAACCCCGATTACTACAGCGAAACCACATAGCTCACTGCAGAATGTCTGGCACGTGTGTCACACACTGCAACTGCTTCTGCGACTCCAGCGGAAGCACGGGACACTTCTGCTAGCCAGGCCGTTTGCCCTCTCTGACCTCGGGGAACGCCAATATTCAAAACACCACTTCACTGACATCACACGACACACCTAGAACATACCAAAACGTCACAAATAGCAACTTAAAGATGTCACCGATGAACAACAGAACGCAACAAGCATTTTCAGTATTGTTGACACAATACAGAATCTCCATGCTAGGTTACTGAGCTTTTCTGTCCAAATCAGAGTCTTAGGGACTCAGCTGACTCCATCATTCACGAACACAATATAGCCTCTACCGTGATCACCAAACACGTCAAAGAAATTGTCTCCGCCATCAGATGCATCCTTGAACCGTTGGAATACCGAGTGATAAAATTTATTCGGCATTTATCACGACAGAATTTGAAGTAATGATATAAGTGCTTCTAGGATTTGATCTGGCTCCCAAGAAGAAATAACACCCACCAGAGCATTACTAGTGGACTTTAAAGAACTAAAATGCCGCGGTTCGCAGATTTGACATATGACAGGACCGCGTGCATGCAAACTAGCGGAATTATTGCAGTGGTATAGATTGCACGACCTTTGCATCGTGTTTTCAACAAGCTATTTTCGATCTCGTAGAATAATGCAAGGAGCACTACATTACGATGTGGCCACTGCGTAATTGATTTTCTTTATGCATTTCCTGAGTTTTACCACTTTTTACTATAACGCCTTATAAAACGGGCAATGACGGCAATGCCTTAATATGAGGTGCATTTATTTTAGTTATGTTTTCTTAAGTACATAAGTGAAGTACTCTTTGTGTTTTGTTTCTGCTTATTGTATTGTAATTAATTTTATCTTTTATTTTCCTACAAGAAGAGCACTTAGGATTGTAAGTGTTCTTTTTGTCATAGAGAAGGCCCGGATTCTAAATCCGATTAAGGTATTACCTGCATAGCTTTAATCCAAACTTTCTCCAATTCTGACGAGGTGATCTTCGAGTGACTTAGTATTGTGAAGTAATGTACTAATATGTTTACAATTTGGCACTGAGTTTCATTTCGTTATCAGAATAGGTATATTAATGATGACGCTTAATTTATAAGTGCCATGGGCATTAAGTCGTTTCCATCATGTCATAAATTCCATTCATTCGTACTCTCGTAACACTATACCAGTGGATGGGAGATTAAAACACATACATACAATCAGACAGATTCAAGAAATGAAATAGTCGCACGGGACAAATTGTAGCCCCGATGGTCTTGTCACATCCATAGCTTTATCTACTTGTATAATACCTCAAATTTAGCCAACGAATGGCACAACAATAACCATGGTGGTTATTAGAAGTAATTAATGTTCAGAACACTAAAGGCGCTGCTATATCTATGACACCACGTAGCAGTATCTCAATTTCCGAATACCAAAGGCGCTAATATATCCATGCCGCATTCTCCTGCTCTTCACTACCACTTTGAGTCCTCTTCAGCAGGTCTTCAGGACTCTTCGGATAGAGATTCGCTTTTTATCAGCTTTTTATCATCCATTCAAATTCTGTCGGTAAATGCCGAATTAATTTGATCACTCCGTAGAACCTCAACAACCACATCATCAACATCGTGCAGCAACTGTATCAGCACATTAGTAATTTGTAAAATCTATACCATTCTCAAACACATCACACAAGAAAAAGCCACCTCAGAAGACCAAATACCTACCTCAATGTGCAAAGTCACGTCTGAACGTATTGCCAAAGTGAAGAAGCTACACACTTAGATCGGGCATTTTTCGACATTTTTCAGAACAGTCACTTGATTTAGTCACGCGGGTATCACACCACTGTTATACCAACAAAGAACTTCACCATAATACGGCCTTTCTCTCCCTCATCCTTATACCTCACTAACAATTGTATTCGTGTTATTTCTTATATCTATATTCCTACACCCCTAAAAGAATTAAGAGAAACTGTTCCTTTACAAGTGCGTTACATAGCTTATCACGTAGAATTTGAACATTGAGAGAAAATTAATATTGCTTAATTGTGGACGAGACAGTGTAAGTGTGTAGTAATTCTGGATAGTTGTTTAATTGAAGGTAAATATGAGGCTGTGAACGAAAATTACTTCACTTCATTGAACATATCCAATACCAGTGCTAATAATTGTATAAAACACAAATTGCGAAAATATGGTACTTGTTTGCGACATTTGAAAATGACATGAACCTAATAAATTGAGGCGATGTTTTTAAACCTTGCACAAATAATATATCCACAATCTCAGCGAATATTTGTGTGCAAAGCTCAAATCTAAGGAGAAACTGAGGTTAAATCTCAAGAAGGTCGTCACAGTAAATGCATAAATTTCTTATGAAATAGCCAATACCAGCTATTGTTGATAGTGTAGAAATAATATTTGGCGAAACCTGTGCAAAAAGAAATAAGAATATTCATCTCTCGAACAATAAAAGTTGCCGAAGAATTAACAATATATGAGCATCTATTAATATTCAGCATCAGCTTGAATCTGAGTTTGTTTACCATAGCGCTTATGAAGCAAAAGTCATTAGTGACGTTTTCCATTTGATATTTCGTACACGGAATTTGCCAAAGTTCTATAGTAGTGGAGTTCTTATTTGGAAACATAAAAAAGCAGCTGTTATCCAGTTGTTCACAAATACAAATGATAATACATCAGCGCCAACTCATAACGGAAATATTCTGTAGGAATTTGTACCAATGCAAATTAATGCTCTAGCACTTACGGATTATACAAAATCCAGATATGTAAAACCAAGGGTTTCCTTGATATTTGTGTAGACTTGGGAGCTGAACATATATCATTATTGCTTTCTTATTAGTTATCCGTTGTCACACGGTAAGGTGATTAAACGTGTCTATGAAGTTTCGCTTCTTAGTCGGCTTACTCTCCGCGTATTTTAGAATTGACATCCCCCTTGGACTTACAAGCGTTCAGAAGCCTATCGGGAGCCAACAACAGAAAATCACAGGATGGAGCGTGAGGAAGTGGATAATAAGAAGTGCAAGCAAAATGGATGATAGGAAAGGTGATGATGGAGGAATTGATGGAATGAATGTTGGGGGAAACCAGAGGACCCGGAGAAAACACACCCTTACGCCGTTTCGTCCACCGCAAATCCCACACGTGGGCGCTTGTGATCGAACCCGAGCTGCCTAGGTAGGAGCCGATCGGTCTAACCACTCGGCCATGGCACCGCCTGTCTATGAAGTAAGACATGAAATGGCTACATTAATGAACGAGAAGGGTCATAAGTGTGCCGAAGAGTTGTAAAGAAATGTATAACTTCACAATGAAGTTCTCCTAGTTAGTAGATATATCCAAATAAATTCATTTACATACTCTTTCAACTTCAAGGAAGTAATGCAAATATATTATGTGAAAGTGTCAGCGCTTTGGTTATGAAAGTACAGTCATGTTATAAAAATTAATAGAAAACTGCTTTCAGACATTTTCCACGTTGTGTGAATTTATCCAGAGGGGCCCTGAGCAAGAGGATAAAAAACTGTTACCCAAGAAATTAGAGGTTGATTTACAATACCTGACCACCAATTACCACAAATACTTTTTCGCAGAGGAAGACATTCTTGGAATTGGGAAATAAATCAATTTGGTTGTACACTATCAGCCTGCTGTAAGAAAAAATATAGCCCGGAACATTCGACTTTTTTGGAAAATTCAGCCTTTATCACATTTCCGGAATAAACTTCTTGTAATCATTTTATTATTAATGAAAAACTACTTTGGATATTGTTACCATTTTGAATTTCGTAATTTTTAAAGTTTGTTACTTCTACTGAATATGCTTTAAAATCTAAATACACAAAGAGACACTTAAAGAAAAGAGACAGAAAATAAGCTCAAAAATGTTATCTCGAGAATAAAACCGAATCTGGACAGGGTTATGCAATTCAACGCAGGGGCATATTAGTCATTAAACTACAAACTGCACATATATGCATCTATATATGCCTTTTGTAGTTTAATGTTAATGATTTCGTTTCTATTATATCCTAATCTAGGTTTTCAATTTGAACTAACATCGTAAACAAGCTGTCTTGCACCCCACAGTGTGAAACGCGCTGCCTTAACACATCTTTGGTTGTAGAATCTTAAGGTAAAACTGTAGCAAGACGACACATAGTAGATCATATCATAATTTAAGTTCAACCTTTATAATTTGTATGATTTTTCAGTAAAATCCAGATTTTTAATTCTAATCAATGCAGTCCTCCCCCTAAATAAAAACAAGGTAGTGCACTTAAGTAAATTCTCCAAATACAAATGAGCTTTACAGATTGAACTTCAACTTATTAACCAATGTCTCTTTTTTATGGTGCCCTTAATTGAATGATAAGCTTTGGAGCTCCCGATTTGTTGCTTTTGACCTAAAAATTACCTTTAAGTTTCCACAAAGCTGCTTTCTGGCCATGCATTCCTAGTTTCATTTCAGCAATACTTAATTCTTCTACCAAATAGAAATAATTTTATGTTACCCGTGAGCCTTGAGGGTAGAAAGTATTGATAGAAATGGTTCCATGCAGCGGTGTTGCTTTTCACTGAAACAGAAATGAGATCTACTTTTGACGAGGTTTGCTACTTAAGGAATTAAACACCGCTGACACCTGCTGCAGTAAGGAGATACCTAACATCATTAATGAGAGCCATCAAACTGTTCTTTTCCCTGATACTCCTTCCTATGTCTTAAAGACTTTTGTGGTCTTCAGAGTCATTTCTTTACAGCGTTATGTTGTTAGAAACGACCACTGGCTGTGACAGGAATAGCACGTTACAGTACCATAATTACTGAAACCCTAAGTTGCTGCAAGCCAAATTCTTGTTACCCACCCGAACGTGCAAGTTACTTACCTTTTCTGTTCTTATATATCCCAAGGATGGTATCATTAAATAGGCATACTTTACGGTCCATCACGGTGCATTATACTCTTGATGGTTTGTTACAAAGAAAAACTTGAACTTTGGAAACACTTTAAAAAATCATCTTCTGGGTCCAACAAATTCTGAACGTATTACCTGCTTTAACCAACACCTTCAGTATACCTGCTTATTTCTATTATTTGTGCTAGCCTATTTTTGGATAGTGTTTAACGCCCATTTTTACTACATAGGCATCGCTGGTGAAGACACTGATGATACATAGAATGAAGATGGAGCACCGTGAAATACGATTGTGGGGGAAACCAGAAAACCTGAGAAAACCCACCCGTCGCCACTTTGTCAATCACAAATCCACGTGCAGTCGCCTGGGTGAGAGGCGAGTGGTTTAACCACCCTGTCACGGCGCGGGCATGTGCGAATCTATCACAGACAACCGTGAAATATGCTGTGATTTGCACTACATAATTCACTGGCACTGTAGAATTTCTCTGCATTAGGGAATTAAACACATTGAGGACCATATGTTTTTTGCCACCTTTTAATGTTTTACTCTTTGCGTATGTTTTAACATTAGATATGTTCATGTTACCTATATCTCCTTAACCACACTTACTCTGACTCATAGTTAACCAGTTGTATTACTGAAAATGTCACCAAAAACGGTAAACAGGTGATATTTAAATTGGAACTGTAATCGTTTACTTTCTTGTAAGCGAATACGTTTAAAATATTATATAAATGTTCTACTAATATTTATTTTATTTGTTTATTTTAATTTTATCTTTACAATTAGATGTGAGTTGTAAAATAACAAGGGACTATTGTTGTTTAGCATTCATTAGGTGACAGTTACATCATTAGCTGCTTTTCGGTCAGCGGGCAATCACATTGTTTCTGTGCCATGTGCATTTATTTACATCCAATAGGATATTTATAATGAATAGGGAACAGAGTGTTTCTTTCCTAGCATCCATTTATATTCATGTCACTTTTCAACACATTACTACTCAATGTGAAGCAAATTTTACTTTAATTAAAAGCACATATTATCCGATTCTAAAATGTTTTAAATAACTATATAGCACGTACCATTTCTTGAGCGCTAGTTTTACGGGGAAGCGACGGCCGTTTAGGGGAGGGGGGAAACCCCACCCGCCTGTCTTTCCGCAATGTTGTCAAGCAAAGAATGTTTCTTTGTTTGAGGCCCTCAGTCATTATGGTGAATATGTTATCTAATTTACCACAAACTAGCTGAATTGTTAAACAGAATAGTCCCCTTGTTTGTGTGGAAACTCTGGTATCTACAGACATAACGAAAATCAGCACTGAAGTCGCTAGGTATCTGAATATAGGGTACTTCATGTCTCAACTTGGTGCCTTGTGCTTCTTCCGAAATTGCGCAAAACCAACCGAATCCAAGCACCCAAGGGGACGTGCGCGCATAGTAGTACTGTTTCATTACCGGTGTAATTAAAAAAATATATCTGTTTGTGTCTACGATGTCTTACTTTCTCTAACACAAATATGTGCATAGTAATGTAGGTAGAGAAAGTGTTGTATTCTATCCAAAAATTCGATACCGAGATGTCACCGGAAGTAGGTACTTTTTTGAGAACACCTGAGTCCAAAAGAACATTTTTACTCCGATATGAATCTCTGAACACATAACTCAATAAACGAAAAGTCAATTAAGTACCAAACTTGGTATTAAAGTCTAATGTGCTTTAAGAATTCAACACGAATATTTAAGGAAAATCCCCCACTTGAAGCTACCCTATATTTGGAAGAGTTTTCAAAATTTGCGTTGATCCCAGAAATGGCTCTAACGATTTTGATTAGAATGTCGCACTATAAGTGTATTTACGTGACGAATAAAACGTATACTTTGAATTTTCCGGGAATAATCTCGGAAGTGCTCTACATTCCTCGTAACTGTTAAACCGTACGAGATAAACAAAATCTTACCCTAAAAATAATGTGGAGCTTGTTAAAACACACGTATTATGTCGTACCCATCTCTGAAGATTTGAGTATCACTTTACCCTTATTTCTCTGAACCTGTAAGACAATATGTCAGTGCTCACCTCAACAGAAACATTATTTATCCATTAGAGTATAACAGTAGCGGCTCGTAGCCAAAATATCTGGTAGGGCATAATTTTAAGATTGACTAAAATTAAAACTAAACTGAATGTTATCTATGGACGCTCTTTAACTGCTACGGTTCTAAGCGCCCCATTCTATTTTGGACGCGAAACATCGCTTAATAATGCTCAGAGACCTCTTATTAGGCTTGAGTTTTTTTTTTACGTGCCGTAAATCTACAACACGGTATCAACGACTTTACTTCCCTTATGAAGGAAGGGATAAAAAAAAAAAAAGAAAAAAAGAAAAAAAAAGAAAAAAAAAAGTCAGCCGTGTTTGAACCCGCGACCTTGAGAAGCATGTTACCCCTAGACCACGGATGACGACAGACTAAAATTAGTGGACACTAGAAGCTATCAGTAGAAATGAAATACTGATTTCTGTGTTAGCACTAACCTTTCTGTTTGTAGATGAAGTCCATCCTTTGATCCTTTGCTTGAAAAAATACTTCCATAACTCTTTGATTTAAGTCAGAAACTGAACGCGACATGTTCCGAGAAATTTGAACACGAACCGTCACCTTCACTGTTTATCATATGTCAACAACATTATCAGAGAAGTGATCCTGCTGCAAATTGATGCATAGCTCGTCTTAACGGCTGATGCACTTGAGTTTAACATTCCAGTCTTCAATACTACCTTACACAACTTTAATAGCTTATGTATGTCAATTAAGACGTTCACGATGTTTCTTTTCACCAACGAAGCTCGCTTTTCTCTCAGAAAATTATGGAAATTGCCCTTAAAGTAAAGTAGATTGTGATCGTGATATTAATGTCTTAAGCATTTTCTTATAAGCAATTGTAAACGTTACAAACCATCGCCTAACAGTGTATAGGGTTTTCCCACTTAAGGCGAGTTTTAATCCTGCGGTTTCTTTGAACGATAGCAACTGATAAATCGGCATATAATTCTGCAGTTCATTTCACCAAATTATTCTCCAGCGCATTCGGATTATGTTTAATAACACGTGAAATACATTCAAGGCACCGTTTCACACTTATCAGTTTACTCTTACTCAGCACTCATTCTGAAAACACTAGCCACTAATCACCTCTCGCAAGTAAGGTCCATTTTTTTCAGTAACTATTGATTATTTGACATTTTCCTGTTTTCAAGTGAAGCTTCAACTGTATCGTGAATCTATTTCCTAGTAAACTTAGGGCAATTACACAACACACTGCTTGTACGCCTTGAGCATTGGCGCGCGAGCGTACCTTGTCGTCTGCTTGGCAGGGAGGAGAAATACCAAGTACCAACATTGTACACTTTTACCACATAAGCTTCTTTTTGTATGTTTCGTTCGGGAGGTTTATAGATCAACTTTGTTTTCAAATAAGAAGACATTCAAGCTTAAGAACTTTTTATTATTATTTACTCTTACACGTGAAAATATCTTTGGCTAAATATTTTTATCAGGGATTTGTCTCAAACTTGAAACTGTGCTTATTGGCGGTTTTTATTTTCTCTTTGCGCGTGCGCAGCAAATGACCACAGAGGCTTTCCTGTCCTAAGAGAACCTTCCCCTCTCGGCCCCTTGAAACCCGCACCGACAAATTAACTGCATCTGAAAGCATTGAATTCTTCTGCGCGTGCGCATAGGATGACCACAAAATCGCTTATGTCCGAAAATGCGGCCGGTTACTATTTCGGACAGCCATCTTCATTACAACTGTCCAGTGTGCATAGTAGGTTTAACTTTATACAAAATGCGTTATAGTTTATAGCATTTTACCTAATAATATAATGCAGAAATTGCTGTCTGAAATTGTTGTAGGGAGGGCACGTGCCCCTGTGCCCCTAAAGGCCGGCCGCCACTGGAGTATAATTCACAATACAAAGGAGCAAGAACTGTTCTCCATCTGCACTTTAATGCGGTCCATTTAAGCATGAAACGAATCGTTTGCAGTCTGAGCAGCGTGCAGGCAGCGTCCGCACGTGGGTATTTTGACGGGAAATAACGACTGGTAACGAAGGAACGCGGCAGGACCCGAACCATGGCCAGTATAGCCGAAGCGTGTTGACAGGCTTCTCGAAGAGGAACAATTCTCGGGGGTCGAATTACATTCTGGTTCGCGTAATTGTCACTTTCAGTGTTAAGCCTGCAAAAGCGTTGTTTTGGTTTCAGAATGTGCTGTGCATAAATACATATTTTTGTGATCTCATCATTGACAGAATCGTAAATTTTAATGCTGCCGTGACACATATCTCAGGATACAACAAACAGAATGTCACTTAATAGATACTAAGTTAGGATTTTCTTCCCGCTTCTTATACGACCTAATACCGTTTAAGTAGAGTGGTAGTGAAAGCACATTGTTTCATGTATCATATCCATCGGCTGTGATGGTCAGATTACACCAGTGCATGATAGCTACAGACGCCATGGCAATCTTTAGGTGTTTCCTAAAATGATTTGTGAGGTGTACGTAAAGTAAAATTGAGAGGAAAAATATGTAACAAATGATGGTGTATGCATTGGTGTGAAGGGTAGGTACGTAATATTTTTGGGACAGGAAACAAAGAAAGCGAATTTTCTGTATTGGAGCCGTAAAATATCGGTAAGTACACGAACATGAAGCTTTCTGGAATGTGTAAAGCAGTTATGTTATATTGTACTGAAAGTTCAATTGGATACATACAAAACTAAACTGTGTAAAAGTACAGGTTATGTCTTGCGTTGCATGAAACTGTAATGAAAAACAATACGTAATTTACGTAGCGAATGCAGGGGACGGATTCTGATGACTTGCAATCTTTTTATATTTGTATCATAGACATTGTTTATCAATTCTTATTTTGGTCCTAGATAATAAAAATGCATACTTGTTGTAATATATATGTCATTTATTATTTTAGCCCATTTTTTCGATTTTATCAAATTTTCTTGCCCTTTCCGCTTTATTTAGTAATTTTATTACATCTTACAGTGAACATATAAATCGAATCCTATTTTTCACATTTTGTAGTATGCATAGCTTATCAAAGATCAGTGGTTGCACTGATCAGTTGAGAAATAAGTGCATAGTCAGGTTGCTATTGCGGTTGGCTATGAAGTCGTGTTCATTTGCCTTGAATATTGTATTATTTGAGAACTCAAAAAGAGTTAACGATAAAGTTTTATAACGACCTCCTTCAAAAACAGTTTTTATGACCTTTCTTTTCAGATTATTCAAACTACTTTTTCTACTTGTATGACATTTATACCTACGTATAAAGAAATTTATAGCATTCTGCTTACTAATCTTAATGTATTTAAAAAAGCTAGGACATTCCTTGTAATTATTGTCATCAGTAACTTTATTCGTCATTTTTCAAACATTGTTAAATACTCTAAATCCCTAAATCTGGGCCGTAATTATACTGAAACAAGTAAAGTAGTAGGGATATGGTACTAAATATCATATATTGGTGAATAAAGCAAACCCCTGTCACCGTAAGTACCGAGTAGACATAAAAATAGGTGTGTTTATTTTTTTTTTATTTTTTTTTTTTAGGTGGGGTACGGATCGTGTCAATTGTTTTGTTACTTAAGTTGAGCTATCGCCTAACATAGCCGAAACTTTGTTTAGTTTCTCCTGCACCCTTCTGCTGCATAGTTACAAAGCATGTTGGTCATTATTGACCGCTCTACTTCGAATATTAGTGGAGATTCAAACCTTTGTGTAGTGAAGGAATTTCCAGTCAACAAAAACTGAGACACGTGCGAATAATTACGTTTCGTATGGTTCATAACGTGAAAGGAGTACCACATTTTTATGGATGAAATCTGTTGCACTACGTGACTAATTTATAGCATATATTTTACACTGTGTTCACGAATAAAGGGAGAGGCGGCCGGAAAACTACCAAGTTAAGCAGCATCGGGCATGGTCACGACTCGGACGGGTGACCATCCAGTTGTACTCCGACCAGATCTGCAACACTGGCTTCCCCCACCCCGTACCTATATCCCTTCAGGTCTCCCCGCTAGCCGGCACTGCTTTCCTTGACAGCCCGCAAGCGACTGGCCAAGGTAAGCAGCATCGGGCCTGGTCCCTCTCTGGGTGGGTGGCCACTCAGATAGGTAAACCAGCCCGCGCCGGCTGCACAGAGGGAACACCCCGCCCAATTACTTTGACATTGACAAAAACGCTTGCATAAGACTACATCCTTTATATCACACGGGTAAATCCGCAAGAAAAGCGGATAGGTACCGTGGTGATTTGCCCCCGCCCGAGTACACTCGGGCGACTAGTTCCTGCTCCTGGCTCCTGGCTCCTGTGTTCACGAATCCCCATCCACTTCTTGAAGTTATATCACGTAGCTGTGCAATGCGTCGGTAATGCTAGTTTTATGTTGCAGGGATTCCAGGGGTGATACAAATTTTAATCGGCTGCGAGTTATAGCTCTGTACATATATGTATGCTTAACGTATAGTATGTGTCACAAATATAAAACTTACAGACAGTAGCTGGGTTTGAATCCGGAATGCCGCTCTAACCACAACTATATACAGGACAGCTGCGTACATGTAGTTCAATGTAAGTACCTAATGGGCACTACTGGACCACGTTATGAGTGCAATTGCAGGAAGGCGCCAGTGTTTTGTTGACATTGCCAATATTTGGCACTGCTACATATAGTATGGCTGCGGACATGTAGTTGAACGCAAGTACCTAATAGCACTACTCGACCACGATATGAATGAACTTGCAGTAGGGCGCGTAACTATTTTGATGTTCTTGTCAAGATTTGGTACGCTACATATAGTACAACTGAAGATATGTAGTTCACAGTAAGTACCTAACAGGTACTACTCGACCATGATTTGAATACACTTGCAGGAGGGCACTAAAGTTTTGTTGACATTATCAGGTATCAGAGGGGAATGAGGGGCAAAGCGACAGTACCACCAACCTGCTTATGTCTTCACATTAGTTTTCGGGAAGCCGCAACTCTGCGAATGCTTTCTTCACCTTACATTATTATTATTATTATTATTATTATTATTATTATTATTATTATTATTATTATTATTATTATTACCATTATTATCATTATTACTATTGTTATCATCATTAATATTATACCATGATGTATTATGTAATTTTACATTACTATTTATATTGCTTGCCAACATTATAATACGATACATAAACAGATTTATTTATCAACATATCCGCATTTTTCTTTTATTTGCTTTCTTTAAATGCTTAAATATATAAACATATGATATTTGTTGTTCCTTCTATTTTGTAACTGACAGTTCAGTCTTACAGTACCTAGGAACAATTCTGAAATATCTTATATTACGCTTTAACATTTTTTTCCAGGATTTCTCAAATTATTTTATAGTAATATATAGTATTAGTAAATAACTTGTTAAACATGTTTATTTATTTAATTGTGGTTTCTGTTTAAAATGTGAAAAAAATTAAATAGAAACCTAAAATAGTAGGAAAATCAAATAGTACGAAGCGGGTTTGAAAATATAGGATACTGAATTCTATCGTATGCAAAAAGACGTTTAAGAGATTAAGAAGCATATTTTCGAATCCTTTGCTAACAACAAAGGCACAACAAATAATTGTAAAGGTTGAGGCTTCTTTTAATTTTAGGATCAGAAATTTGGGTTTTGAAAAAATATTGGGAATATTGTGGTGTGCCCTACACTAATTTGGACTAGTTGTACACTCAATAACATTAAAAGTACGCTCGGCGCTCTGATTTTGCTGAAAATGTTAACGTTTGATGGGGATTCGGACTCGGGTCTTACGACAATTATCATTGGTGCCATTCTGTCACAACATATCAGCGAGTAAAAAAATGCAAAACAGACTGGCAATACGTCCCTTCGTTCTTCAACCCCGCTCAACGCTCCCCCAGAATATGTTGACTTGTATTAGCAGTTTATTAATTTTTCACCACGTGCGCGAATTACCCTGGCATTAGAACTCAGTATGTAGTACAGAGAAAATATTAACCTAATTTTTTATCACCCTTTGAGAGAGATTGGGGATCTCCAGTTCGCAACTCAGAACTTCATTTGTTGCAAGATACGTTTCAGGTCTTCTCACTGCTCTTCGGTAACGTGTCCTGTCCAATACCCTTTTAAGGCCATAAATAACAGGTGGATGACATGGGTGGAGTAAGAAAATACTGTGTGCTACGATAAGTATTTTCATGCATATTTTAATGTATTGAGTGTACAAGTATAAGTAATCATTTTAATAATGTGAGGTGTACTAGAAATATAAGCTATACGTTTTTAACTTGGTTTTTTGGAAGACAGTTTCTTGCAGTCAGACGCACTTAATTCACACCGTTTGTTTTCCTGCCCAAAATATTACAGAGATACATTCGCGCATCTTCATACTTTCTACACGGGAAAACCTTTTACTTGGGAACACTTCTACTATGTCACATTATCACCCTATACAACTGTCCTCACTAAACGTAACATAAGTAGTACTAAGAATAACATTGTACAGAAGGGTATGGAATTATTGTAGTAATTGAGTCACAAAGGCGATCTTGATTAAAGGAAACACTTCCTGCATTTGCACGTTGTAATATTCGTGTACATTGCGTAAGTGATATCTCGGAACGTGGAGTTACAAATGAGTATGTATCTCTATGTGTATGTGTTAATAAGAGCAAAACTCCTGATATATCCGTAACCTTACTGGAAACTGTATACGGAGCGATAGTTAGATCCACGATGACAACATGGAGGAGAAATATGGAAGTGGAAACAAGCAGAGACTCTGGACCAAGTGAGGACCCAATTTTTTAAAGCAATTCTGAGAGTAAATCTGGGAAAGGTCAACTGTGAAATAATGAGGAAATTCTGAGCGCATAGTGAAACGATTAGACCAAAATCATAGTAGTTAAATATTTGGATGAGTATCATTCACGGAAGCCAACCTCTAATTAGGCAATCTGCTGCCATGAGTAGCAGAGAATTTTATTTCTTTATATAGTTCAACGCCCAGTTTTTCTACACCGCAGTTGACGACAGTGGTGATACATGGAATGAAGATGGAACACCGGTGGAATGCGATTGCGGGGGAAAATGGTGAACTCGAAGAAAACTCACCCCTGCGCCGTTTTTCCATCACAAAATCTCACTTGCGGTCGCTTGAGATCGAACCCAGGTCGTCTAGGTGAGAGGCGAGAGGTTTAATCACTCAGCCACGGCACGGCCGCGCAGCAGAGAATGGAAGTTAATTCGACGTGGACATGAACAAAGAAAAGCTTTGGAAACCATTGGGGTACGATACAATTGGATGGCGGGACAGGGAAACAGACCGAGTGTTTGAAGAAAGATTAAGAACCGCCTCTGTGACATTGACAGACAGCAAATAATTGCGGTGAAGGGGAAGTACGGTCTGGACTAAAATCGGAGTCGATATGGAGCGATACATCAAAACACGTACCAAACTTATTGGATAGAAGCTCGCGCGGATAATACAATTGTTGGTGAGAATCTGCCCCATTTTCGAAGAGGAAGTGTCGTGGGCGCATATCTTGGCAACATGTGGGATACGGAAGAATGCAGGTAAAAGTATTTACCACGATCTTCACCACCTTGATTTGAGAGTTAGGAGCATGTTGGACGCGGGACAACTGAGATCTTATCAGGCTGATAGTAGGGAAGAGGGAGGAGCGATAAGAGCAGCTAAAGAGATGACAATGCTTTATATATAATGTCTTCTTTTTCGGTTATTGTTAGTCTTGTGTGTGTGTAGTGTTTAACGCCATCTTTTACTACTTGTGGCACCGCAGGCAATGACACTGATAATATATGTAATGAAGATGGAGCACCGGTGGAATGCGATGGCGGGGAAAACCGGTTAACCCGGAGAAAATCCGTACATGCGCCGCTTTGTCCACCACAAATCTCACATGTGCTCGCTTGGGATCGAACCCGGGCCGTCTAGGTGAGAGGTGAGTGATCTAACCACTCCGTCAGTTGTGTGTATGTGTGGATATATGCGTGTGTGTATATATACACACACACACACACACACACATATATATATAGTTTACTATAATAGGGCATACTAATGCATAGGAATACGGTTTGTCGTTTCTTGTGTGTTGCAAATTTAAAATGCTGTATTTGAATATATTTTTCTTTTTGTTTTGGTGCAAACTTTCTTCATTTTTTGTTTTCAATATTGTTTATTATTTTGTATATTATAAAGATACGTACAGTCTATGGACCTGTACGATTAATGAAGATCAATGTAGGTATACTGGTATTTAAATAAATAAATAAGCTTATTCATTCATTCATAGCGAGACAGAGAGAGAGAGAGAGAGAGAGAGAGAGAGAGAGAGAGAGAGAGAGAG
The DNA here is from genome assembly GCA_030762935.1 of Hymenopus coronatus. Taxonomy (NCBI): domain Eukaryota; kingdom Metazoa; phylum Arthropoda; class Insecta; order Mantodea; family Hymenopodidae; genus Hymenopus; species Hymenopus coronatus. The sequence goes on from CM060900.1 coordinate 351,397,780, forward strand.
GACCGTAAAGTCTGTCAAAAAAGCTGAAATAAATTACGTTAACAGAGAAAAAGTACTCTTCTAAATAAATAAAATAGACACAGAATTGAGTAAAATTTTATTTTCTATAATTCAAATGAATTATATCAACAGTGTGCTTGATTTTTAGGAAAAATCTTGATTTTAATGTTGGATAATTTTTGTAAAAATTCCTTAAATGAAATGCTTGTGATTTCATATTGTTGCAAATACAAATGTTAAATTGGTTGATGATTCTAATTATGAAATTAATTAATCTGAATTGAGAGAAAAATTAATGTTTTTATGTTTGTGTAAATAACTATTATATCTAGCTTACAAAGCCATAAACTGGCAGCTGTGATTTATTGTTTATATATCTTGTATACATATATACGAGTAACTCTGCCACCGGGTGATACCCACTTGCAGAGAAATAAATACATACATACATAATCAGTTGTATTTATTTACGTACTTTCACTCCAACTTCAAAAGTGAGCTGCTTCGGTTGCGAAAGCAGCTTAAAGAATTATGAGCTTTCAGATGTAATAATTCCAATAAATATGTGTTTATCTCCCTGACCTTTGTAGCAATATAGAACGTTAAAACATATTTAAGAAGTAAACAAGAGCAGAATTATATCAATTTATAGGATGTTCCGGAATCGCCCTGCTTTGTGTTTGAACAGTTCACCTACATGGCATCAGGCATTATAAGGTGTCTCTGCTGTTTTATAATTATATTAAGTAGGAGTATTGTGCACCCACGTTTTCTTGGGCGCTCGGCTCCCTAGTCTTCATTCGTAGGTTTCACGCAATTTCGGGTGCACAGAAGAACAACAATATTGAGTCATAAAGTGCGTTATGCGCCCTGGTATCTAGTGGCTTCAATACTAAGCTTTCATTCTGTCTGTAGATCCTAGATTTAACGTACAAGCACGTATGCTGTGTTTCTTTTCATAATTCGGCTAGTTAACGGTAAATTAGATAACCTATCCACCACAATGGCCAAGGGTCTCAAAGAAAGAAACTTTCTTTGGTTTACAACTCTGCGGGCAGGCAACCTCTCTCTTCTGCCTCGTAAGACTAGTGCCCAAGAAAAAGTGGCGCATAGGTCCTGCTTTTGTTTAAGTTATTTTATTTAAAACCGTTTTGTATTGGTAACACTCAAAATGTACGACACAGGTATATTTAGCACTTAACTTTGATTGTTAAATCGATCTAACACACATACTTTGTGTATTATTAATTGTATAGATTGGACCAAACACGTCCCATTACCACAGTTTTAAAAAACAACTCCGACTGGACATACATTATTAGTTGCGACTTTCGCCGCCTGCGCTACACAATTGAACCGAGTACCTTGCGCGTTTATTATGCATTTGCACCCTTTATCTGTCCTGAAAATTACTATTTATATAACACCATTGTGCTAAATTGGTGCCAAAGCTATCATTTAAAATTAGAACTTAAGAGACAAAATGTAGTTCGTATTGTTGTTCTCGTATATATTTTAATAGCATTTAACACAATCGCTACGTAATTTAATTAGGGGGCAGAACATATGCGCAGAACTCTTTCTCTGCTGAGATAAATGCTCAAAAATAAATTATATTATAGGTACCTCTTCATTTGTTTTTTAACACACATATTACCGTTCGCTGGGACCTAATTGGTCACCAGGGGTTCTAAGGAATATTTCTATTCTTAACTTGAATTTAGAAAGAAACATATAATAATCGCTCAAGTATCCCTAATCGTCTTTTATGGTGTTTATACTAAAATATACGCAAAAAGCATCTGTTATTCAATGTAGTTGCTGTAAATCGTCTTACATATACGGTGTGAGAAGCATTTTCAGTATGCGTTATATGACAGGTATACAGGTTCACATGACAGGTCCTGTTATTGCATGCAGGCCTAAACAATAGCACATTTAGGTTTTACTCAAAATACGAGACAGTCATATAGAACAAAAACAGTATTTTGTTAACAGTCATTGCTACAAAAAAGTAATATGTTCAATTCAGGCAACCTTTTATCTGTTCTTTAAATATACCATTCTTGCGAAGATTATTCTTTTCAAGATGAACATTACAGGAATGGCTTCATTACTTAGTTCCTCATGAGTAGAAGGGAAATCAGGGAATACACTGGTCTACAGCAGCAGTTAAATATTTTAAAACCTGCCGCTATACGAATACCATTGGAATTAGTTTCTCTTCCCATGGTCAGGAGTAATGCACACGAAATATTAGGGCAGAGAGGTCCCCGTTTAAAAAATTTAAGTATTTTAAAGTTGAAGGCAATAACAGGGAATATCTCGGAAATGCTTAGCTAAAAACACTATATGACATAAATGTGTGTTGTTGTGTATTAAGTTTTGGTCTATCTCTTATGGCTTACCAGTTATGCAAAATTCATTGAGAATAAAGAGGACTTCAGTGGCTGTTCCCAAAAAATTTGGGATGTGCCCTATATTTACCATGTACATTACGGCATTTTAATCAAAATCGTTAGCCATATTTTGGAAAATAAAAAATGTGTAAACATGTTCCATGTAAACGGTAGTTTTGAGTAGGGGGATTTTCCTGAAAAATTTCTTGTCGCATCCTTGAAAGATAGGGAACTTAAATACCAGTATTGGTATTTAACCAACTTCTCAATTTTGGGTTATGCTGTCCATTGAGTACCACTCTTCAAGATCAGGCGTGTCCAAAAGTACTGCTGGTTACTGACGTTTCCTCCAACTCCAGCCAAGGAGGGGAAATCTGATAGGCATGCCACACATATTGTCATATGGTGATTACGATATTCTTAAGTAAACATAAGCAGAATGTCAGCTTCACAACGTAGGAAGTATCATTTTCATGTAATTTCCAAAGGCTCCACATGAATTGTAGTTAGAATTAGTTGCTCTGAAAAACTATAGGATGTTCGCAAGAAATAGGTTGAGTGTTATTCAAATCATTGCCTAAGAATCCAGTCTCCAAATTGTCAATATTTGTATTACATTGGCTTGGCTCCACATACATTTGCGAAAAAAGCTTCTCTAAAATGAATTATATTAAAAACCAGTATCGCAAGAGACTACGCGACGATCATTTGGTTCATATATTAAGTCTCTGTACATAATCCTTAGCAGAAGATATTGATGGACTAGTCCAAAGCAATACATGTCACTGAAGTTAAAGAAAGCAACATTAGATGCACATGAGGAAGACCGTGTGTTTACAATCATTTCATTACCCCGCCTAGGGGCATTAGCCAATGCTTCACACGGAGTGAAATTAGTTAGTGTCCCTTTCAATTTGGATATGCCTGTTCTAGATGATTAGTTTTTTCGGCTGTAATATTCCAACTGGTTTTAAATTTCTAGGTCATGTTTACTGCTGGTAGAATATAATTTTTTCCATACAACTTTGAGTAGTTTTGATTATCCCATTCTATTGGTAAATTAATTTCCTGAAATGCTTTGGTAAAACCTATAAGAGCGTTCAACAGGTACTCGTGATTGTGGTGCAGTACCTCACCCTTCTGTCTCTCCGGAACAACCAAGAAGTGCATATCCGCTGTTCCACCGGCACAGTTCATCTAAAAGAATTATGATTTAAAATGTTCATTGGAGCTTGTCTAGCTAGCTTAGGATTTGCAGTGTCTTAGTGCTTTAAATCTTGGATCAATGGCCTGAGTTGCGCAACCTGTTTCTCCTCTTTCACCATTTCTACTAGTTCTAGCAAAGACTTAGTTGCATCCCCTGTTTAGTCACCGGCCGTTATGGAGTTAATTTGCTGGCATCCTTGTTAAATAGTCCGAGTTTGTTTCGCTCCTGACTGGTGCTTCACTGTGTATTCGAATTCTTGCATCATGAAGCTACTTTGAGCGAATCTGCCTGACAGGTCTCTTATTTTACTTAAGTAGTATAAACATGTGTGGTCCGTGACCATTGTTACTATTTAAGCATGGATATACTGCTTAAGTTTGAACAATACATACATAACTGCTAAAAACTGTTAATCCGAACCGTGCAATTATTTTCCGGTGAACTTGGGCTCCCTGGCGGAATGCAAAGGGATGCATCTCCTTATTGCTTGAGTGATGAATTAACGCTAACCCGATGCTTCATCCACTATCGTCAGTGCATTCTGCTTTCGCCCTTGGTCTATCATGAACCGACACGGTCACTGAAACCACTAACTCTTTAAGGCTTTAGAATGTTCCTTGACACTCATGTAAGTTTATGATCCTTGCTAGTTAATTCGTTTAAGGGTTTCGCGATTATTGAAAAATCCTTGAAGAATCTCCTATATAAACACCATTTAAACTGTCTGCTTGTTAATGACGCTATTAAATGTGTGCATGATATCAGTGCCGCCGGAGTGTTGGAATTAGTCCTGCAGAAGCTTTTTCACGTCCCACTAAATCTGCTGAGTAGGCTGTTGCTTTTAAGCGGACTTAAAATGCAATCGGTCTGAGCAGATTTGAAGCCGCGACCTATCGCGGAACTGCCTTAGCATTTGGCCTGATTGCTTGTTAGTTTTGGGATATACTGAGCTCGGATTTTACCCTTATCAAAGTTACTTACTGCTATTGACACCTCAATCCTAGGAGCTAATTTTTGGTGCTGTGAAAAAACATTTATGAGACCTTAAATTAAAACGCGCCAATTTTGTAGCATAAATAGTAGTTTTTTAAGAAATACTTTTTATGAAAAATGATAAATTTTAGAGATTAAAATTTGTAACTTTTCTAAAAAATTATAATTCAACAATGAAAGTAATCGAAATATCAGCGCGCAAAGTTTATGTGTTTAGTTTAGCGCAACAATTACAAAATGCCAACTAGTTTTCTAAAATGTTTAAACATTGAAACATTTTGATTAAGCAATAGATTTGCACCGTACAATTTATTAAATAAAAATGTCTTGTAAAGTGTTTATTCAGTTTGGATGCAATTGTAATATTCATATCAACATAGCACTAATGAAATCGCAGTTAAGTTTTCAGAAAAAAAATATATAACAGCATAGAAAATCTAAATTTCAATCCCGCTGTCCCTTGAAGCCTGCATCCTAGATTAATACTTCATTTATCGTTTACTTATACGAGTAAAAGTTATTGGCATCTAATACTGCCAGCTCATACATCGAGCCCAATAGTGTACATTTAAAACCCTTTGTGGTGTTACAACACTATTTTAATGAGTTTTTTCTCTTTTTTTTTTTTTTTTTTTTTTTTTTTGCGTTGCTGCAAAGTGACTACTGAAAGATAATGAATTTATTTTTCAGAATATCAACACAAAATTCTAAAAAAGGTATATTTTCATCCTTTTTGCGACTTTCTCATTTTTATTAAGAGGTTATAAGTGGTAAAAGGTTCAGAAGAATCAGTACCCTTAATATCGCGGGTCGATGCAGTAACCTAAGGAAACCTGCTGTATTTCTTCCGCCAGTGCTCGAATAATTGATTCGTTCCATTATTATTATTATTATTATTATTATTATTATTATTATTATTATTATTATTATTATTATTGTAGTAATAATAATTTAATTGTTCTTCACACAAGCCGTGCATAGGACAGGAGTTTGGTAGCTAGAGCCAGACTAAAACCCCCAATGCCATAGCCGGGATTTGTACCATAGATCTCCCGGTCTAAAGCCGGTGGCTCTAATCACTGAGATACCATGGCAACATGTCGACATGGCATTTAATTCCTCAAGTGACTCGCATGTTTCCCGGTAAGCCACAAGGTGATCTCAAATTATTTTGAGATGACATACACCAATGGCGACTTACAATGTCGTAAGTACTTTAAGTGCCGGGCTTCATAATTTAGCCAACTATTATGCAATTACTGTTAATTTTCTTCTTCTTTTTCTCCACTCTGTAGTTTCGTGCCGTAGGCTCCCCGGTAGGCTGCTGACCCCTAGTAAGTTCTAGGGCTTCAGTTCTAAAATACGGCGAGGGTAAGCCGTCTACGAAAAAAAAATAATGTTGTTGGTCTCTTAATCGCCTAAGGGAATATATAGCCCAAGTTATATAAAGACGAAATCTCAAAAATAAGGCTTATTATAGATTAATTTCTACCGTTGCTCACAATGACAAATGAAATCAACAAATCATACGCCAAACAAATTTTAAAGCTACGAGCTAAAGACTGAGAAAAAGCTAAAGGAAACAAACAGCTAAGCCCTTTCACACCCAGGATTCGAACGAGGTTTCTCATCGCGAGTGTCAGGCAAGTTACCCCCAAACCACAAAGTTCTCTCTACGTCCATCCTTGTGCTATTGTTTGATAGCTTCTATTTTCAAAGTGCTGTTTTGCTATAGATGTTCTACCTGTACTGAAAGTAGTTAATAATTAATAAGTAGTTAAAACAACGGTCTTTTTTAACCAAGCAATATGTTCTTTGAAATATATGCATTTGGTGTTAGCATAACAGCCTTAGGCAATGTTTATCGACCCCTTTCATAAAGACAGCTACTTATAAGTGAGTAATACTGGTTTACACATTGTATGTGGGACCTTTTGTCTTTATTTGGATAATGTTGGGCACATAGCAAACAGCATTGGGCAAAATGCTTATCTCTATCCTCTTATATGGAAATGGAGGTACTGGAGTGTACCACTGCTTATTCGCAAATATAACTCGCGGTAAAACAGTGGCGGATCTAAACGTCATCTGCGCCACTCAATTCTAAATAGATCTTCGTTGCAAGTTGCCATTTACTTAACTTCCGGCGCATTTGGTTCAAGAGATTCTTCTAATGCGACTCAGTTATCCTGCCAATTGAGTGTTAAGTTGTAGTAAGCCACATCGATTAGTGTTTATGTTTTCTCAAGAAAGGCATTCTCAGCAGCAAAAATGTGAAAAATTCTTAACAATTAACAGTTTATCTTTAAATTTGTTAACAGCGACCATGACTCACTGACAGTGACTAAAACGCGATCTCGCGATTGATCTGCACAGGCAGTGGACTGAGCAGAGATGGGAGTGGTTTGTTATACATGAAGTCACAGCGTTAAGTGCGGTAACAGTTCAACCCAATTTCTGTTTAGCCTGGCTTTAAAGTTTGGAAATTCCTAACACGTTTAGCATTTTATTCTGAGAGCTTCAAAACGTGTTTTCTAGATGAATCCTGGTAACGAAGGTATAATGCAGTACTTTCTCCACATAGCAATGGGTAGGTGATGAGGAAACTAAAACTGAAGAGGGGACATATGCCGTAATGCAGAATCGTACAAAGTTTACCATAACTTCATTTCTGTTTGAGATACCCATAACAAATTTTGCACCCAATTACAAATATGTTCAGAAAATATATCCGGGAAGTTCGGAAACATTTTATTGATTTTCAATGTCTTTTACAATATTGAAAATACAAGGTTAAACTAGGGTACATTGATTTTGAAAACTACTCTAGCAATATTTTTAAGATATTTTTCAGAAGCTGCAAACAGATATATGAGAAAAGTTGCGGAACGCAATTTTTCTAAACGTCTTAGCTTTTTTCTAAAATGTTTTATTATTTTGAAAAAAAATTTAGAACATTTTTACCTCATATATTTATATGTATGTTGTCTCCTATAAGATTTATGAAAATTCTGTTCCACAGAAATCTGTATTCTTGTATCAAGAACAACTAGGCAAAATGTCATTGCAATCCTTACATACTTTTGGAGAAACATGTGCCTCACCTAATGAAAATGTAAGTTTCAGAAAATTTAAAGACAGAATTGAGAACATTATGTACCTGGAAGAAAATGTTTAATGTTGGCCGTAACCATACTCTTATTACAGGACTTGTTTCTTCAGCACTTTTCTTCTTTAGTGGATTAACACAGCTTTTAATAACTCTCTTGTAAGCTTTTAGACGCTCTCTTGGCATTTTTGACAATTATATAAGAACAAATTAAACTTTCACTAGAAAAAACAAACTCCAAACAAAACCTTTTCTAGCACGTAAGTTTACAAACACAACAGGCATAGCGCCATCTTGCTACAGCCTTCTTGAATCAGAAGTATTTGCCTGCCTAAATAGGAAAGAAAGTTGAGTGACTGTTCTTGGGAAATACTCTCACCCAGAAAATGGGCAACCCTTTATACAAACATTTTTTAACACAGTTCGAGATGGAATTTAAACCTTAAACTTTAGAATTATATTTTTATGATGTCAAACTGATGCATAATCTAATAAACAGGAAACTTATTATTTTGAATCCAACCGCGATTTGCCTGCCAAATAGAAAAGAAAGTTGAGTGACTGGTTTGGAAATGCTCTTCGACAAAATGTGGGCTTAACCAGTGCAGCCATTTATACAAACATATTTTAATACAGTTCTAGTTGGAATTTAAATCTGAAACTTTAGATTTATATTCTTAGCATGTCAAGCTAATTATAAGCAAATAAACAGAAATTTGATTTTTTTTTTACCTCAACCACGTATATCCCCCCTGAAACCGATATTTTTTAGTGAATCGATGTATATCACAAACTTCAAAATTATACTTTAACTTTATGGGATGCTGACTTCCTGACATCGTATTCTGCAGACTGCAATTCTTGGCACACTGTAATCGAGAACCGGACTTTCCATTCCATATACAAAATTATCGCTCTATTCAAATTGCTGATGTGTGTTTCCCTTCATCCGACTTTCGCATTTCATATATGTGTGTGAGTGTGAGTGTGTGTGTGTGTGTGTGAAATGTCTTATTAAGGTAGCGTTCCATTCCAGTTATTTTTAAAGGCATGTTATCTTGTGTCAGGTAGGTAACACCAAGTTTCAAAATTTTCATTTCACCACTTTGTTCATTCGACATACAGCATGATCATTTCGGTAGGCTACAAACCGCACGGCACCGGTGCGTAAATAGCCAAGTCATATCCGACCGAATATCAGTAGAGCTGTGCGGTTTGTAGTTCGTCGAACTGACCGCTCTGTATAACCACGATCCCATGCCATGCTTCACCATGTCTATAGAAGATGCGTGACACACACCACACACACACGCACACGCACTCACACATAGAAATGCCCATCTCTTGTATGGTAACATGCACCGAGTAATTTTTCATTTAATTTTCGGCACCGCTCTGGTACAGCATGGTGGTGCAGTATTCAATTTCGTTAGTATAAATTGTTTTAAGAAAATAATTTAATTTTACGCCGCATATCATCCTGAAGGACTTTAAAGGATGAGTTATGTAATATTAGCGAGGTCTTTTATGCTAATTGGACCATGCACAATTGCACATGACGTCATTAGCGTGAGCTTAAGTCCTTCAGCTCAATACTGTTGACACTGTTACATGTGTAAAGAAGTGCAAAATACAGATTCGGAAGCAAATATACATCTCCAAACAAGGTATCGCCAGTGATATGAACTGCATACTAATGGACACGCCTGGATCAATTTTTTATATATTTATATATGATGACTAGATAAAAAACATTATTAAGGGATATGTACGCAGAACCGATAGGGATGCCTCAGGTAGTAATGTTTGTGACTCCATTTGGATACGGTATGTCTGGAAATTTTAGGAACCTATCCATGCTTGCGCCCGTTTCGACCATGATCTGAATCAGAAGTATCGCAGATCCTTCAGATCTCTCCCATCACCGCTCCCTACTAGGGTTATATAGGTTGCAAGTATCTTACAATGACCTGTGTGCAGTGCTTCGCCTCAGTGACTTGTGGCCTCATATATTTGATAATTAGGTACTGCATTTTAGGGACCGATAGAAGAACCGAATATGTTACATGTAAAGCAGAGACCTGTGTTGACGACCGAGTGCGCCGCATATTCACAACAGGTTATTACGCATACGTATCTGAACCGAGTCGCCGTTTCGCGAAATTCTTCACAAATGTTTACGTGCCAATCAGAAACGATTCACATTTTCGATATACCTTTTGAGGAATTTTAGTCTACATATCTTGACAGCAAATGAAGCTGATAAATAATTACTGTACAACAAATTATGTAAATATTACAATTGATAGTTTCTATAAATCAGTAGTATTGATGTTTACCGCCCACCCAACATCAATCGCCTTCCGCTGCCAGTCAAAGCATAACAGTAGTGATGTTAGTACAACTACATTTATAGTCGATGGTAAAGAAACGTGTCCATGCCTTTGTTTCTATAGTTTTTTTTTTATTTAATGTTGGCAGAATCCCCTTAACAATTGTGTTCCACACCTCCTCGGCCTCTTATTGTTCTGAATAAGGAGAGGGGCGAAAGCAGTGTAAAACAGAAGCATTCCTAAGTATCTAGAAGAAGGTTTATGTCAAGAGGTCTGGCACTCAAACCTCGGTTCCCAGATCAGGAGCAAAGTAAGGAGTGGCGTAAGACAAAAATTATGTGGAGTGGTGGATGAAATTGCCTCTTAAATATTGCGCTCTTAATTATGTATGAAAATTGAACGACAAAAGTCATTAACAACAAAACGAAAATCATTGCCCTTATTTAGCAAGATTATAGCTAGGGGTGTATGTAGTACCCAATATCAGAGTCAAGCTAGTGGAAGAAGTACCACCAATGGAGTTAGAGGAAAGGTTTTGTATTGTAAACAAAAGTAAGAGGATTTCATTTGTACACAAAGGAACCATATATGACTTACTTACTGGAATTACAAGAATGTCACAATTTCGCTATACTTTGACAACCTTCTTTATACTAATATTCCTACAAATTTCTGATAGTAAAATTTCCTAATCATAATTTCGAAGTGATTTTAGAAAGTTAGAATAAGAATAAAACATTCTGTAATACAGTAGGACTCCGAATCACCAATATTCAGTTCCCCTTATCGCTGCTTTTCGGTTTGTGTTTTGAAGTCGATGTAATCACGTTATGATACTTATAGATGTGTCCGATAAAACCCAAGGCGTTCTCAACGATTCTTGAGGTACTCCGGTATCGACTTACATACTTACTATTTAGTTCTGATTCTGCCTTTCCAATTTGTGGAAGAGCAATCAATGAAACCAGTTGATAATATTTTCTCCTCTAATCTAAAAGTGGCCTGGGCTCTAGACTTAGTGTATATACGCACACTAAGTGTACAAAGCAATATGTCAGTCAACTCTCTGAGTAGAACCAGGTGGATTCATAAAAGTAAGAGGGTCTGCGTTACCAAATCTTACTAACTTAACACACCTCTCATTGTAACGGCAGGTTCTTTTGTTGTCGAGTGTACACAGTCCATTCTAAACATATCACCATGTTGCAGTAACCTCTTGTGTTCTGCTTCCAAATCTGGAGGTACCAGATTTCATTCCCGGGTAAAGATGTGAATGTTTGCTCAGCGAGCATTATTCCGTAACTTACTTAGTGTCTGAAAATATGAGTGAGAGAGTAAATATGAATGTGAATTTAATGTGCGTATACACGAGTGCGTGATAAAGTAAGTTTCGGAAGGAGGGCCATTTTTACAAAATTCTTGTAGATATTTTGAGATTGTGCCTAAAAAAATACAGCTATAACATAACTCCATGGCACGACAGCTCACAGGGAACCTTGGCCTACCGCCCGGCCGCTGCATCTCCCATCTTGGTCCACTACAGACGTCATGGATGGGGTGCAGTATTGGAGGGTGAGACGTGGTCAGCGCCTCGAGTCCCTCCCGGCCGGTTAATGCGGTCCTCATGACCTGGAGCCGCTACTTCTCCATCAAGTAGCTCCTCAATTGGCTCCCCAGGGACCTTACGAGGCTGAGTGCACCCCGGGCCAGGTCTCCCAGTAGGGGAAAAATCCCCACGCCGGTACTGGGGATCGAACCCAGGTCTCCCGCTTGGTAAGCAGCTGCGCTACCACCACGCTAAGGAGACGACCAAAATACAGCTATGCTCAGCGAAAAAATTCCATGGATATAAATATGTTCATGTTATTCTTCAAATATGCCAATTCATCTAACTTGAATAATACCCTGTCTTTCCAAAGCTCGTCATTCTCTCTGATCGTTTCGTTTGTTACCCGCACACTTTGTTCCACTTCGATGATTTTCCCTCTGTACTTTTAAAATATTGAAGTTTGCCTTGTACGTCCAGACGCACATAGATGGAGAGAATTTCATTTTGCCGTGTCCGTCTCCTTTCTGCCATCAGTCCTTTATTTTGTACAGCCAGCGTCCTTTGGAGTATTTCACTTCATCAAAATCCTCCCTTCTGTGACTAGATTGTGACAGTAATTCCATGGCCTGCTGAAACTTATTATTACTGTAGTTTCCCCACGTGAAAGTATTCGTAGAAATCGTAATAATGTAACTGCGTATGAAGGCTTCACATCCTATGGGCATATTGCTGAATCAATATTACTCACTATAGTGTAATTGTGGGAATCAGTACCCCGAGTTACCAACTAAATTCATAATTCTAGGTGTTCTCGGACTTCTTGCCAGGTAAGTCCATGGATTGACTCTAACGTTTCGAAGATGGTGTACTTACCTGCCTAGGATCCCGAGAACACGTATAGTTAATACGTCGACAGGAAAGCTTCAGATGTTACCTTAAGCTCTCGTGTAGTGTAGTAAAGAAGCCGGAGCACTGATGGACCCAGGCATTATGAGTCCCTTATTTTGTGAGGCGAAGAAAGAAAGTCAGCAAATTCTCCGAGGTTTTGAAAACGTAAGCTTTGCTAGCCCCAACTTTCTGAATAGATACCCTTCTGGACGTTTGATGCCTACACAAGAGGACGGTTGGCAGGTAGTTCCATCACGTTGTTTTTCTATGTAACAGGCCAAGGATTTAAACGTACTGGAGAAGCAGAAATGTTGAGTAAGTCTAGGAGACGTGCAGCATCGTTAGTGGAGTTAGCGCTGCCTCCTGATCCGAACCTCGCGGGTTCAAACCCGGCCCACACCGATGGTTTTTAGGTGTGCTTAAAAGCGGCAGCTCCATATCAACAGATTTATTGGCATGTAGAAGAACCCCTTTGGGACAAAACTCCGGAAAACCGGCGATGCTGATCTGATAATGGCAATAGATAGCGTCGCGTCGTTTAGCAGGCAAAATAAAATAAAAATTTTGTTTTTATGCTGTGGAAGAAATAAGTTAGTATTGCTTCACTTTTAGTCTTGTAAAGGATTCAGTAAAGGTTGCTACGCGGGTGCTACGGAAAATAGAATAACCATAAAAGGATGAGATATCCCCGATATGGTCAGGAAGGGAAAGACAGCGGATCTAGTAAGACAAACGTAAGAAAAGAGAGGTACAGTGCTATTGCTATAAATGTAGGAGTTGGATTTTACGTTGCCGTCAAACTAGTGCAGCCGTATTTTGCACCCTGCGCCATGCAATGCACCGATGCACACATCCTGAAAGTCCCTGTATGCCTAATAGCCGCAGAATGGTGCTACAGGAACCTCAGTGTTTAAGAGAAAAGCTGAAGCTTGTTATTGCAGATGATTGTTCTCTGATATGTGTAGATGAATATTGACTTCAAGATCTAGAAGTTGGAATATATTTGTGTTAAAGGTTTTGCTATTGACAGTCATTTTGCAACATATGATAATTAAAATGCAAAACAACAGTGTTTGTAAACATAATCCAAATTCAACAAAATTTTATAAGAATAGTCTAATCGGTTGCATCTTTATGCTTCTGGAATCAAAATTGATGCTTATAAATTATTATTAATAACATTATATCGATCATCTAATAGTATAATCGAGAGGTTTTTAATCATCCTGAAATTCTATTGTTATGCTCAGCTAAATTTCACAGCCAGATTGTTATTTATACACCATTTTTAGTTATGGTAGCTTTTAATAACTGCTTGCGACATCCGGAGGTAAAACATAATTGGATAGTATTTTTATTACTCTAACACTAAATTATTATGATTTTAAACGTAAGAATTTTATTACTTCAAATCATAAACAATCTAAAAATGAGCCAAAATAAGTTCACCCAGGTGATAATAGAAGCACAGATGATTTTAATATGGACCCCTTTGTAGCCGTTTTAAATGGTATAAAGTGAGGGCAGTAACAGAATTAGCTGATGGTGCTACTCTGTTTAACAACTTTAATTACAGGCTTGATGTGTTCATTTGTTTACATTTAACATTGTGTTAAGAATATATGACGAAATGCTAGTCACTAATGGCCAGCAGAAAAAAAATATGAATATTATTAATAGACGCTCTTTAATTGCTATGGTTCTCAGTATCCCATTCTAAATTGGGCGTGATAGGTCGCATAATTTTACTCAGAGGCTACTTTGAGGTTCTTTAACGTGCCGTAATCTACGATACGGAACCTTCCCTTCCGAAGGAAGTCATCCTAAGGATTTTTACGCCTGAAAAAATCCAACTCCTTCCATCAGTTTTGAACCCGAGTTCTTGGGAACCAGAGGCTAGCATCTTACCCCTAGTTCACCGAGGACGATCACGTCAATTGATCAAACAAGGTAGCTGCACTGTATGCTGTATATTATGGTATGCCAATAATGCTTCTTTAATGAAAAATACCCAAAATCTCTTGAAAATTAAGAACAGGTGAAACCCGTCAAGCAAGCCCAATGATTAGGGAGCGGCTATGGGTTAGGTAAAGACTAATGTTCATTGCACATTTATCTGTAAACATAAGCAACATATGCTCTCCGAAACAGTTTTTAAACAGAGAAGACAAAATACGGGCAGGTAGCAGTGGTAGTCCCACCAATCCTGAGCAGTCAGTAAAATACCGCCCCTATGTCTGACGTGGGCCGCGCCGTGGCCGAGTGGTTAGACCACTAGCCTCTCACCTAGACGGCCGGGGTTCGATCCCAAGCGACCGCATGTGAGATTTGTGGTGGACAAAGCGGCGCTGGGGCGGGTTTTCTCCGGGTACTCCGGTTTCCCCCGCCATCGCATTCCACCAGTGCTCCATCATCATTCATGTATCATCAGTGTCACCGCCTGCGATGCCATTAGTAGTTAAAGCGGGCGTTAAACACTACCAAAAAAAAAAAAAAAAAAAAAAAATGTCTGACGTAGTGCTGTTAACTGGCAAGCCCTCTAACAATACTCCGTTTTTGATTGTGCTTATAGGCGATAATGCTACTGATACATGGAATGAAGATGGAGCACCGGTGGAATGCGATGGCGGGGGAAACCTGAGAACCCGGAGAAAACCCGCCCCTGCGCCGCTTTGTCCATCAAAAATCTCATATGTGGTCGCTTGGGATCGCACCCGGGCCGTCTAGGTGAGAGGCGAGTGGTCCAACCACTCGGCTACGGCGCGGCCCTAGATACCCCATCTGGACCCTCTACGTATGATGAAGCGGAATGAATATGACCATAGAATGGGAGCTGCCAGCATTGAGCTCAAGAACAAAAAATTTAAAAGAATAAACTGTACAATTTTCTAATAGATAGATGGATTATTCAGAATAACATTTAGAAGCCTATCTCCGTAGAAAGAAATCTCATTTTCTTGATCAACAAACAAGCAGTGTCTGTCTCGTGTTGTCGCCACAAGAATACACAATATTAAAGACGCTTCAAAGGAATCATAACTTACACCTTAAAGATGTCACCAATCAACCCGCCCCTGTGAAAAGTGAGGGTTTTATTCCAAATGTGAATATCATCAAAGCGAAAAATGAGCTCATTCAGCAGTTGCTAAAACTTGACTAAGTAGTTAACAACGAACTGTTTAGTTATGTCATTTTTAGAGAACGAGTGCATTTTTGATCCTGGAGTGTGTAAGGAAAAATAAATACAGTTGTTTACGAAAATGTAAGTCGAGGTATACATCTGGGCAGTACCACATGCGAAATCCCCACAACCACAAAGCATGAGTTGTTAAACAGAGTACACTCTCGCGCTCATTTTTCAACAGCTGATTCTGATGAACATTCATTTCCCTGGCATTATTTCGGACCGTTTCCCTTTAATGGAAGAAGAACATACATACAAGCTAGTAGTGCATCCAGGTATACATTACAGGCTTCACGCAGGGGAGGAAACTTTGGATAAATTACCACCGCTTTTAAACCGGAGAAGCCGGCATTTTTCTTCCAAACAATTAGCATTTTCTCTCATGCAGGTATAGTGGCTTGGGAATAAAAAATAGGAAAACTGGAACCAAATAAAACCCGAAAGAGTTTTAAAAAATGCACGGCAGGGACCGGCGTTTTAATTGTTAGGCCGAGCAGAGAGCGTGTTATTGATCCAGACGATGCTGCAATTACAGCAGATGGCACTGCTTGTCTTATCCTTCCTTGGCTTGACACCTTGGGGTGGCGCGCACAACGTACCACGTGCACTAGTAAACAATCCCATCACCGCCTCGCTTTTGTTTTCTTACCCGAAAGGGAAACCAGCGAAATAGCATTACTTTTTCAAATCCCACTTGAAGTTGTAAGAAACAGGACCGATTCTTATCAACGTGCAAAGACCCCGCTAACCGTAAATTGTTGTTTTAAATGTTGACTTTATGAAAATAAACCAGAGATAAATATACAACAAATTTTGTTTTAACCATCTGATATAAAAAGACTGCAATCTATAAATATCTCCAATTTTCCACACATTCATAAGAAATACCTAAACATTAATAGATAGTTCGATGCTACTGTTAATAAACACTGCATGCTTTCAAATATTTGGGCCACAGAATCGGCACAATCATGATGCTCAAATTTGCATATATGGCCCAATTACTAAAGAGTACTTTGGAAATCATATGCCGCCTCCTGTTCTTTCATAAGCTGCAAACCATCAAGCCTAGCTTCCTAAATCCACAGTGCGATCTCTCTTTAACGTAACAATGATGTAATTTTGTAATTTGTAATGATGAATTTTTCACAAAACCCCATATTAATAGGTGTCCTGTCGCTCCGTAATGTAATGGTTACCATGCTAACTTCATATGCCCAAGATCGTGAGACCGTTAATTAGCCTCGTCGTAATAATGACAATCATTCTATTAACTATATAGATGTATATAAGTAAAGAAAATTAACATTTATTAATTTGTATACATAGGAACCAAAAAGTCAGTTGTTGACTTGAAAGCTACACAGAATCCTGACGCCAGACTGCAGAGAGGGGTGAGAAGTTGCTTCTTTTGTGTAAGCCACGTACAAATTTCTTACACAGGGGCAGTCCAATTTAAAACCCACGAGGGGCCTTCTGCTTTATATTCGTAGTATCACGTGCTTATTATGACGCATTCTGGGAGATTCGCAAAGGTTTTCGGGTCACGATGGTGTCATTTTGACGGACTTTCTAACCAATCAGGAAGAAGCCACCATGACATCGTTTTTAGTATAAAAGAAGTAGGGTTCAACACATCGTGGTCGTGTTTGCTAAGAACTTGCCCGTAAGAAGCAACGTCGTTTTTGCTAAGAACTTGCCCGTGAGAGGCAACGTCATTGTGCTAAGAATCTGCCCGCGAAAGGCAACGTCGTTTTGCAAAGAATCTGTCCACGAGATGCGGTAGGCCGTCGTTCTGTAAAAGAAAACTTTGATCGCGAAGTAATGGCATGCAACTGTAAAACTCTGTCCGCGAAGTAAGATTGTTATGAGAAGAAACTGTTAGTGAATGAAAGTAATGTCGCTCACCTATTTAATAGTCGGCTCGTGATTACTTGAGAGTGAATTGTGCCATGTACTTAACGTAGAAGCAGTGTAATTGAGAGTATGTGTGAGTGAGAGTACCAGTCAGGGAATAACAGTGTACAGCAAGGTGTTTGTCTTGAAATCTCCTTATAGAATAAATAACAGTAAAAGTTCAATAGTGTTTTCTTCACAATTAAAAGATCACTCCTACAACTCCTCCCACTTGCCAAATCCACGCCACAGAGAGAGTCAATGATCATGTAAGACTGAGCAACGCCGTGGCAACCCATCCAAGAAGAGCTTCAGTACCAGGTACGTGAGTGTAGTGGAGTTGATTTGAAGTGACACTTAGGTACGCCGCATATAAGCACCCACGTTGAGGCGTAAAACCCAACAACATAAAATTCCTATTACATATGACTGTCCGACGTGCGGTGTAAACTACAAACCACCATATAAAGTCTCGTTCCTTATAACCTCACAACGTGGGGAATTAACCAACAAAAATCCCGTTACAATCGCGGGTTCAAACCCGGCGGAGGACGATGGATCTTTTCTGGCGTAAAAATCCTTAGCATGGCTTCTTTTAGAAAGGAAATAAAGCCGTTGGTCTCGTGTCGTACATTTACAACACGTAAAAGAAAGTCAATTCTAATAGAGAGGCCTCTGAGCAAAATTAAAGCGGTCTTTTACGCCCAATGTAGAACAGGCCGCTGAGGATCACAGCAGTTAAAGAGCGTTCATAAATAAAACTCCATTTCCATTTTAAATTGGTGTCCAACACAGTTCCTTGATACCCTAATCTTCCAATCAGGTGAACAGAACACTCGTGTACAAACATTAACTGGTGACAAAAGCTCCAGTTGTAGGTGATAAACCGAGGAAGTAAGGGCAAATTTATCCTAGGTGGTTGCTGAGGCGCTACACTGTACGCTAGATTTTCCTTTACACTTATATCGTACCTCCCAGTTTACAAAAGTATTATCAACAGCAAACTAATAGCTACAGCACGTACTAAAAGGGGTTACAGCTCAGTAAGAGATGCTGAGCATAATCTTTAATGTCACATAATTATGAGTTTCTAAACCGCAACAAGCTAGTGTAATTAGTGATAGAAAACATTTACTACTGAGAGTTCAACGTTAGTTGGTCTAAATTATTATTATTTTTTTATTATTATAATCATCATCATGTTTTAAATTGAAAAGATATAATTATACCCGGAATTGTAGTGATTTAAAATGCATTTTAAGACATTTTAAATAATTAAAGTTTTTTTTTCACCTTTTTACCTTCTTTAGCATGTATAAATAATGTACATAGTAGATACAGAAGGTGTTGTATTTCATCCAAAAATTCTAAGAACATGTTTTGAGAACCTCTGAATTAAAAAAAACATTTTTAAAAAAATGTTAGCGTGCGTGCGGGTATGTATGAGTGTATGTCTTTGGTCAGCATAGCTCAAAAACGAAAAGTCAGTTTCATACCAAATTTGGTATTTAAATTCAGTATCTTTCAAGGATGCTACACGAAGATTTTCAAGAAAATCCCCCTACAACTAATTACCCTTTAAATGGAACATTTTTCGAAAATTTTAATCTTTTTAAAAAAATTGCGCTTACGAATGTGATTGAAACGTTTGATGTTTTCATGAAAAATGAAATGCATATTTTGAATTTTCTAGGAATAGCACCTGCAAAGCTCTTCATTCTGGATGACTGTTGTTTAACTCGTGAACCATAGGAGACAAACAGAAACTTACTCTTCAGAAAATGTAAATCTCATTAAAACACAATTTATATCATATACATTTTCGTAGAGCTAATCGTTTCCGAGATTATGTGGTTTGTTTTAGTTTTAAACTACTTAAAAATTTCTCAAGCGGGAAGACAAACTCTGTTTCATCTCTTCTGTACTATTCCCGTGAACGCAAAGGAGAACCGCGTTTCAATTGTTTCATATAGCGAAAGCCTTTTAAACATTTGACTACCCTTATGCCTAGTGTATTCCTATTTCTCTTCTACTTGCAAGGAAGCAAGTAATAAGACTACTTCTACCAATGTTTAACTCGATTAGCATGATGTGGATAAAAAACATCTTTTATAAGGAAAGTTTGTTTGTGGAACAGCTAGAGAGTGCCATCAGCTTTTTTTATGATGCGTATGGTCATGTTTACAGTTTTTCAAAGAAAAAGCTGTTGTATACCAATAAAAATTTAATATGATCATGTATAATGGTAAAACACTTTCATCCTAATTGAAGTCAGACGTTAAGGTGAGCAAGAGGCTGACACATTCAACTTCACCCATTTTCTGGATAGCTAATAAAATTAAAATATAGCGTTCGTTTGGATGAAAGTTTCTAAGTTATTTTATCTTAAAGCTCAGACTTTTATGCAAATTTGGACTATTTTCGACTTGTCCATCCAGGAAAAATTTGTGAGATTAACACAACGAAAATAATTGAAAAGGAGTTAGCACTAGGTGTGTTAAACACGTTTTACTATTCCGTCACCAGCAGATACCTCTGACCTTGAATCGAGCGTTTCCGTGGCAAACTCGACATTTTTTTTTACTGAGTTAAGACACGCTACTCGCCCATTTGTCTTCACCGGTTCACCTGGGTTATCCGCACTCGCATTCCGTATCCATATACCGGTTATATTCTGGTTAAACTTTGACACGTATCTTGAACCCGATTTCAGTTAAGAAAGCTGTTGCATATACATGCTCACTGACAAATTTGTGGATTTTCTGCATACCTCCTCATTCACTCATTCTCAGCTTTGGTACGCACGTGTATGACGCCTTCCACTCCTACAACTCTGGCTGGTTTATCGGAGTAAATATCATATATGTTTTAGTGTTTTATATTTTGAAAGGCATCAAACATGTGCACCACAACACATGGAAGCGATAGAAGTCATCCTCAAGGAAAGTTCCATATAATGTATGGTAATATTATGAATGGTAAATGTATAAGAGCGTCATGGCCTTCTGAATACTGTAAAAAGAATTGCTATAGAACTTGTCTCTCGGAAACTAAAGTTTTTGTTTTGGAAGGCGTAATTTTTTACGGAGGCTTTGAATAGGCGTGATGAAGTATCTCATCAGAGTGATGAGTTTTCTGTATATATGAATCTTAAGGAAATATGAAGTATTCTGGAAGATAAAAGCTATGGAGTGTAGCAACGTTTAGAGGAGAAGGGGTGCTATTAGAATTAGCAACAGAAATAGGAAGTGGGGTAGAGGGAAGGTGGAATAAAAATATTAAGGTAAGGTAGACATCACAATTTGAGAATGATGAAACGTAACGCGTTTTAGACGCGAATGAGCTCAGGACCTAACGGCCCATAACTAACAGGCGTTCTACTAACTTTAAGTAAACCTCCTCCCCGCCTTCTCGCTTGAAGTTGCACGTCTTGCAATGTTTCGTCCAGAGAGAAAGTTTGCGGCACTGCTTTGGGGGCAAACATAGTTGCCTAACTTCGTAACTCATTAACTCATTGGTGTGCCGTGCAATTCATTGAACATAACGATAATAGCTTTTGCTTTGACTCTGCTTCGACAAATACCTCACTGACCAATTAATATCTCTCGACGCGCTACGAAATTTTCCATATATGATTTTGCGATTCTGAAATTATTTTTCTTTTTTTTTCTATTTTTGTACGCAACACAAAGGTAAAATCTGGTCTTCTTCTCTTGTTCATATTTTAACATAAGAAGTTTTCTATTTAAAATCGACACATTTTGCCGTATAGTTAAAAAATGTGGTTATCGCATTTCATGTTCAGGCATATTATATTATTTACAGCGTACGTGACATGTTTGCTAGAATCAATATCATAACTTACGATTGTACAATATATATTATGTTTTAGCTGTTCAGTACTGGTAATAATTTAAACCTTAATAACGGAAGAAAATCTCTCAATTTTTCCTCTTTCTTTTTCGTAATTTTTACCCGCTAGGTCTGGGTTCAAGCAACCTTATATTACCGGAATTCATCAAACGAGTCCTGCTATGTTTATTCGCCCACTCTTCTGTGAGGCTCAGAGTAAGTATATCCAAACATTGTTACTTCGAAAATTAGCAAGGTTAGAG
Organism: Hymenopus coronatus; assembly: GCA_030762935.1. Taxonomy (NCBI): domain Eukaryota; kingdom Metazoa; phylum Arthropoda; class Insecta; order Mantodea; family Hymenopodidae; genus Hymenopus; species Hymenopus coronatus. The sequence continues at coordinate 351,419,453 of CM060900.1, forward strand.
AAGGATAGGGAATATCATTATTGAAACACCACATGCATCTAAACCATTAAAGTTATAGTTTATTACCTGAAAATCATATGCAAATGGAAAAATGTTTCTGCAGTTTATGATATAAAAGTAAGCCTTTGATCCCTATTAAATAGTCTAATAAGTCTGAAAATGTTAACCAAACGGTAGAACAGACAAAAAGATAAAAATATAAAGATAAAAATTACAGCGGAATGCTACAGTTAACTCAGTTTTTAGTAAATGTGAACTATCAGTTTATTCACGATGATCAAAACATGTAAATAAATAAGAAAATATTCTTGGATTTTGTATCATAAAATACTTATCGTACTGCATATAAAGTAATGGTTTCGTTACTAAACACATACTTACTAATAATGTCATAAATTATGGAATAGTATAAACCAAATGTAATCAAACTTTTATAGCCATATAAATAATGACTAAGTGTTTTATAGCGCAATTCATAATAAATCAAGCTCAGGTTCATAACACAACGTAAAGCTCTATGTTTGTACACTAAATGTAAACACATTTATTTTTCGTTTCTTTGCTACTGTAAAACTACAAAAATGAATATATGTAATTCTGTAAGTCCCTCACTATACGGCATTAAAGTAATGCATTTTGAACATCTACATCTTAACAAAAACACCTATTATACCTTTCTGTTAAATTTAATTTTCTGGTTTTGCCTATTTGTTTGGCTTTGGGAATACGTCATTGTGATTAAGTGCCATCCATAGCCAATGTATATTGTCAACTAATAAGGACAAAGGATCAGATTAAACTACAGGATGAATTGGAAGTTCATCGCCAAACTTAGGGGGCGATTCCTAACTGGAAATGGATTACAGCATTTGACCTTGTGTCCGGAAATGCACAGTCACCGCGGTATATGGCATTGAAGAACATCAAAGAGCCCTGGCCCGCAGTAACATGACCTTATCCCATCCATGTCACAACAGATGTTAAAAGTCGCCACCATGGGATGCAATGTACACGTTCACACATCACATCATGAATTGTTTCACTCGTTCAAATGTTCCGGACTATATCCGAATATCATCACAGGCTAAGTGGACATGTTGTTGAAGAGTCCAAACACCAGGAATAGACTCACCGTACACAATACATTTCAAATATCCCCATAATTAAAACTCCAGGGAATTCAAGTCTGTTTATCGAGCAGGCCGTGCAACAGAACCTTCTCGTCCTATCCAAAGTTTAGGGATAATGTAGTTGAGGTATTAATAAATATTAATGAGGAAGTGGGTTGGTGGTTCATCATGTTGCAGCCTCAGTGCCTGTCGTATTGTCAAAGGCACATTCTACAGAAATGTTGGTAGAATGTTTTTCAAAAGGTTCAGATATATTTCTCTGTTCAGGCACTGTGGAAGAAGACCTGTTCAAGTAGGTGGTTACCAATAATCCCTGCCCAAACATTGATGCTGCGCCGCTGCTGATGTGGGCGTTTCAACCATTTCATGAGGAATTTCTATATCCCACAGATTACGATTATACAGGTTAATGATGCCATCTCTACCAAGGGTCACTTCATCGGTGAAGAGAACTGAAGACCAAAATTCCGTAATTGTTGCACAAACCAGCAACGGAATCTTTTCCATGGGAGAAGATCCACCAGTGATGGTCCCTTTCACACGTTGGAGGTGATAGGGTTAAGAGTAATTGTCCCGTAGAATATAGATAAATAATCGTCCTTTGGCTTAAATTCTGGTGGGCCAATTGCCTGGAGTTTGTAACAGGGCTGTTCTCAATAACCTGGAGAGCATGTTCCTCCACATCTGGTGTTTACACAGTCTGCGGCCACCCTGAACGTTCGTCTGTCTCAAAGGGCCCATGCTCATATAAACGTCGAGAAATTGCTCAAACGATTTCTGATATGGGTGCTGGTATCTTCCAGGTACGTGGTTTGATACATCCATGCTGTCTCTTGACAGTTTCCATCTCCCTGGTGATACGTGAATCCCATCTTGGCTTGTTACTGAAAGGAATACCGGACCATTGTGCTTCTACGTTGCCAAATCACACTATCTACAGTACACAAAACGCATGCTACAAATTATGAGAGACTAGCTGCAACATACAAAACACACACTTCAACTTATGACAGAATGTCAGTGGTGCTGTCCAGAGACTCTGAATTTCTGAACTCAAGGTAATATGAACATCTGTGCCCCAATTTCAGTCATAAATCATCCCCTGAAGTTGTAGGTGGCCTCAAAACTCACGGTATATACCCACTTAAATGGTGACGTCAAAGTTGCTATTGGGTCCAGAGGTATGTCATTGTCAGGATGCGTACTTAGCTATCTTTCAAATTACTATGGTACTACTGTAGTTCACAATTATGATCACAAGGATTATGTATTTTTGGGACTATCTTAGTGTAACTGCAACGACAATAAACCTATGCTTAGTTTTCACAGTACAGCCAGGAATTGTGTCGCAAAAGTACAGATATGTAACAAAATATGAACATTCAGGGGAGCTCTGCATACATATGTATCAACAAAGTACATTGCAATGACATTTGCAGTAGCTAGTGGCACGTTACAGAGTATGTAGAACTGGGAAGCAATGTCGCATCACACGATATCTCTACTGATACACTTTTATTATTTTGTTTTACTGTTGTACGTTTCTGTGTGATAGGAACAGTGAAATATTTTAGTTTTTATGAATTACAATCAATTAACCAAATTGCTTTTCTTCTCAAAGGTAGGTCTTGGTGGCAATTCCGTCCTCTTTTTAAGTACATACAAGAACCATTCCATCCTAATATTGTTTATCTTATGATACTTTCATCTACCCGGGCATATTGGCTCCCCATTCATCCAATATATCTAGCAGAATTAGTTTAATCTCAATCATTATCCGGCAGCATTTAAAATATATTTATGACTTACTTTGTGCTCTTGGTTTCACATTGTTTAGTCTTCTCTTTTTCCATATTTTTAAATCCTTACAGAAGCTTGTCTCGCATGTTCACAGCGTCAGTTTCCCCAATATACATTGCCACACTTTAACCAAAGTCATTAATCCCTTGCTTGGTTCTTTTTTCAACGGCCATAGAAATACTGTTTTCCTATTGCTTTACCACTGCGGTCTCTCTGTGACATCTTGGCATCAGTGCATTTTATTGATTTTGGTATTTCCTAAACATTTAAAGCTTTGAACCATATCTACTACCTTATTAGGATTCAAAAGTGTATGTACCTTGGATACGTAGAGCCAGACTGAAAAATTCAATGCCATAGTCGGGATTTGAATCACGGATGTCCTGATTTCTATCCGGTTGCTCTACCACTGAGCTACCATGGCAATACGCTGACATGGCATTTAATTTCAAAACTGACTCGCATTTTTCTCGGTAAACCACAAGGTGATCTAAAATTATTTTGAGATGACATACCCCAATGGCGACTTACAATGTCGTAAGTATTTTAAGGCCCGGTTTATAGTTTAGCCAACTATTAGGTCAATTAATGTTAAACTGAGTTAATTTTATATATCTCATTTGATTTCCTTTTACAAAAGTATGACTTCAATCCTTTAAATAATGTTTCCGCTGTTACTGTATGCGGCACCACAAAAGCTGGATATTGATGATAGATGAAGCGAAATGATAATTGGCGAAGAACATTTGGAAAGAAAATATTGCAGGCTAAGCTAAGGATACCTCTCTGACACTACCAGCTACGAGGACTGAGAAAAGCACAAAGAAAGAAAGAAAGAATGAATGAATGAAAGAAGGAAAAAATAAACAAAGAAAGAAAAAACAACCACCTCAATCTGGGAGGACGGTATTTGCAGGATTTGAACCGCAGACTTGTCCGTATCGCTGTACTCATTAAGCCCATTTGATTATATAAATAAGCGTAGGTTTAGATTGACTTTGTGTTTGTGTTTAATGTTAATACACATCTCAATCAATAGTGCTTGAAAATGTGGAATTTAGCGAATGGAGCAAATGTTTCCGAAACTTGCAGAGCGATGTGCTGCGAGCTAAACCCCACCTCGGTTACTTGGAAAGCGCATACCTATGAGGACAGTGGAGGTCCTTCGGCACAGGTCTCCGCGTCTGCGGTTAACCAATGTGTGCTGTTGTGTTAATGGGTGTTAAGTGTTTGTGAAATGTGAAGTGTTTCCCGCACTAGCATTCCGTATAGTATAGCTTAGCTCCGTGGTTAAAACAAAATGTAATAATAAAAATACCATAGCTCTCAGTTTTCATCTAAATGAAGAGTGGCCCAGTATCAGTTTTACTCACTGTTGACTACCAGCCTTACTTACATTTGTGATTTACCGATTGCGTTATATACTTTGAATTGGAGATTATTAAGGTAAAGGGCCGTAGGAGCACCACTGCACTTTAGGGGACCGATACGGCAGCGACGAGAAGTGAAAGACCTTATTCGTGCTTAAAGTAATGGATTTTCATGGAAAGCAAGAGATTGTATTAAAATGATAAAGTGCAATTTAAAAATTATAAACATTGTGACCACTAATCTGTGTTATATGAGTTGCTGAAAACCATATTTCTGAAATTTACATAGGAAATTCTCATGATCCTATATACCTAAGCTCCAAATTCTCCTTTATATCTTGTAGAAGTATTATATGGGTTATTTCTGTATACGTTATTTTTTTTTAATTATCAATATAAATAAGAGTATTGAATTCTTAACAAATTCAAATCAAATCGGGGCTACGAGAGCTCCATTATCTCGGACCTACCAATAGTTCATGTAGTAATTTTATTAGCTGTATCTTGTGTATAAGCGTACAACAAAATTAATTATAGATGTTTGTTTTCTAGAACTTAAAGGATTTAATTTATATTTTAATTGTTGTATCATAAATATTAAAAATAGTTTATTGGTTATGAGATGCACGCAAATAAGAACAAAAAACTCTGCAATCAATCTAAGTAACTCTTATGCAGTATATTTAGGTAGTATCCCAGAAATCCCTTCGCCGGCTAGCTCGGGAAGCAAGCGTTTCAAAACCTTTATCATGAAATGACACTAAAATGACTTATATTAAAAACTTCTAAAATTAATACAGCTTACAGCGATTACACTAAGACTTCGATTCTTTAATTTTTATTGACAGAGAGCATAAATAGCTAATATTTGTAAATTATTTTGCTCTTAAACGAAACTTGTTGAGAAATGAATTGCAGAAATAGTTCGCAAACAATCGATATTGAGCGCAGACAATTTTGACTTTGTGCATGAAATTCTGCTCCAAACTGAAAAGAATGGTATTTGTTTTGTGTTCTGGACAAGCATCGAATAAATGGGCAATATTTTAACAAAGATGATTTAAAAGACATTTTAAAACCATTTTGAAAACAGTTGACGGACGTTCAATACTAGCAGTTATTCTCTTACCAGCATCCTACTTTTGCTATCGCTGCTTAAGAATCGTTGAGATAAATGAGGGCATTTTTAGGTCAATTATCGGTATAGTGCTAGGGTGAAGCCGTCTCGGAGCCGAGATTTTGGTTGTCAGTTTTATTTATGCGGAAGCCTAAAAGAATAAAATGGATATGAAAAACTCATATTCAATAGAATATATGAGACCAAATATTACAAGAGACGTTTCTAGAGCAAAGTCTGCGAAGCTTGTCGGTTTTCGCGGGAATTTCATGGGGAGATGTGGGAAATGTATTGCTGCCTGAGATCATGTTCATCGCCTCATTTAGTACAAGTTAGTGTTATTATTACATTATGTCACTATCAGTTTATGTGGTTTTAATATGATTATTTTATATCAAGCGTCTGTCGTCTCCTTAACGCGATGGTAGCGCGGCTACTTTCCAGCGGGAGACCTGGGCTCGATTCCCGTTACCGTCGTGGGGAATTCCCCCCCCCCCCTGGGAGACCTGGTCCGGGGTGCACTCAGCCTCTTGAGGTCCCTGGGGGGAGGCAAGTGAGCAGCTACTTGATTGAGAAGAAGCGGCTGCAGATCAAGAAGACCGCATAACCGGCCGGGAGGGATTCGATCACGTCTCACCCTTCAGCACTGCACCCGATTCGTGACGCCTGCGGGTCGAGATAGGGGATGCAGCGGCTGGGCGATAGGCCAAGTTCCCTTGTGGAGTTAGGTTATATTAAGCGTCTAGATGCTGTTTCCCGACCTTCGCTCCTGTCACCCACCTCATGGCGAACGATCGTCATTATTATTATTATTATTATTATTATTATTATTATTATTATTATTATTATTGTTACTATTATTATTATTATTATTATTATTATTGTTGTTGTTGGTAGTAGTATTGTTGTTGTATACCTGTGTTTACTCTGAACGATCGTTTGCACAATAATTATAAATAAGACGATCATGGCAGCGTCGACGATGATGAAAATATGTGTGGCCCCTACTGCATTTTTCACCCTTGCAGGAAAGTATTACTTACGAATTATCAGCGATTTTTCAGGATCAGCAGAGAGTTGTGCGTCTACAATTTTTGTTAAATCTTAAAATCTAAAGAATGTGATGAAAATATTATTGCTATCCGAGCCACTGACATATACAGACGGAGGTTATTCAAGTTGCGGATCGAAGGAGCTCCGCCATGAGGTGGCTGACTGAGGCGCGAACTTCGAAAAAGAGACAGCATCTACGCGCTTAATTGTATACCAGGTATAAAGTAATTATATTAAAAACATATAGAATGATAGTTACACCAGGTAATAGTAACACTAACCTGTACTAAATGAGGCCATCACCATGGTCTCTCGGCAGCAATACATTTCCCACATCTCCGCATGAAATTCCTGCGAAAACCAACAAGCTCCGCAGATTTTGATCTAAGAATGTCTCCTATTGTATTTGGTTTTATAAACTATATCAAGTGTCAGTTTTTCTTATCCACTTTATTATTTTGGGCTTCCACATGAATAAAAATCACATCCACAATCTCGGCTACGAAAAGGCTTCCTAAAAATACCGTCAATTAGCTCAGCTATTCTTAAGCGGTGATAGCAGAATTAGAATCGTGCTAACAGAATAACTGCTGGTATTTAACGTCCATTAGCTGTTTTCAAATTGACGTGGTCTGACTCGGCCCCCAGTCTTCTTCTGGAGAAGGTACGTAAAAATTAGGAAATTCACCCTTGAAGAACTGCCGAATTGGCCATCCCGGGCAACAAAAGATGCCTGAACTTTTCAAGTAACTGTAAATAAATGTAAAAATGTAAAAATGTACATATCTTCATTAAGATTTATTTTCAAATTTTGAAATCTCTTCCATTCACTAATCGTGAGCACTTAAAACGTGTTTTTTTGGTCGTAAGCATTTGCATATTTTTCTCATGTTGTTTATATTTGGTATTGTGGTATTGGTTGTCCAAATGCACACAATTTATGTATGGTATTACAACGTAACATAGATAATTTGGTGCATTTAAATGAAAATTAATAAAGCAGAAGGTATTATGAAGTGTATTTTAATAATTTGTTTTCAAGTTCGCATTTTGACCACAGTTCACCACCTTGGTGTGAAGGGTGGCGTATCTGTCTATGAGTCCAAGTTATAGATAATCATATGAGCATTTGGTTTCCAGAGGAATTAGAATTTTAAAACCAACTGTTATATATGTGGTACTACCCCGACTTTTGCATGTATTACATATGCAATCATGAAGTTGCCTAAAGGAATGTCTGAAGTAGAAGATATTTTATTAAGTGCTGTTGATCCAATAATAGTCACAATGGGTCATTGCATATTAATGAATAAGACATATTAACGGTAGAGAATATTTATTGCGCAATTTTCGCACATTTTACACATGTACACACATATCGAGCTCGGTTTAGATGCCTGATATTTAATTTTCAGAGCACTAAATTGTAAAATGTAATTATTATTCACCAGAATAGAGAAAGAAAGTGAGGCATAAGAATTGCGGTCACAATGCAGATGCAGTAATATTTATGTCAATGTAGTAAGTGCTAGATGTTGCGTAATATTAAAATATTTCAAGTGAGATCAGAGGTTGCCGCACGTTATCTCTCTGGTATTTCATGTCATTAGTTTTAGGGATTTTATTTCGGAAAGAAACGTTTCGCATGTTCATATGCGTCCGTGAAATTAATTTTGCGAGATTTCGTCATATCACAAATCAATTATAAATGTCATCTCATATACCTAAATCGAGCTTCACATTGGTCCACGTTTTCCGTGATGTCACATCAGTTATTTCATCGATTTATTGTGAGGGTTGTGCTGGATGGAATCACCCTCTCAGCTCCAATCTGTCTCCACCATTTGTCGACAATTTCGACCATTCATCAAACATCCGCACCCCGGTCAGAGATAGAGCTCGATACAACAAAGCAGCTGCATTCCTTGCAAACTAAAGAAAAAATATGGATATAATTTAATGAAATATGACGGGAGCTCAAATATACTTTAAAAGCAATACCCCATCTGTTTTACTACATCTGTTGTTTTTTTTTTTAAATTAAACCGAAATATTTCTACTGGATTATTTGTACATTCAGGAAATCTCTCTCTTAATATACGTCGTCATTTCGAGCCCTACTATAGCTTAATGGAACTTTGCAAATATGTATTAGTTCTAACATAGTAGCTGCCCTTCCCGAACATTTGTTATTTGAACACCACAGGGGCAAAGTTATGAAAGTAGATAGTACCTTTGTGTGTGTGTGTGTGTGTGTGTGTGTATATATATATATATATATATATATATATATATTTGCATTCTAAATTAAGGCATTTAAAACTTTCTAATGTCATTTTAGCATAGGCAATGGGTTGACTGGAATTTCTATAAAATATGTTAACATAATTACACAAGAAACATGAAGATGAACCTTCATAAAATATATTATCAGGAACTTACTATTAAATCTTACTTTAATGTATGAAACGTAAACCTTCTAACATTTATAAAGGGCATAATATAATTAATATTTGAATCTAACATGTATTCCAAATAAGCCAATAATACTTATAGTAAGATGAATGAACCAAAATTCTGCCTCCTTTTAAGATAAACATTTTTAAGTATCAAGCTAACATCCTTAAATTCTCACCGTTACCTCTCCTTAAAGGAAAAATCTAGGATCTTATTTGAAAATGTTTGGAAAGGCAAGAAAGTCTGCGTTACTTCATTTGAAAGAATTAACTCCTATGAAATAAGTTAAGGGAACAGAACAGGGGGAGGCAAAACTATGGTCTATTCACATTCTTTTCGGCCAGCAAGTGGTAAAGAGGGGAAAGACAGGTTCCTGCATCAAGCGCCACCCTTCCCTCCCCTTCAAGCTTTAGCCGAAAAGAATACGAATGGACTGTAATCGTTTTAATCATCCAGTGAATAAAAGGGACATAAGTTTAAAATATGTTTATCTGCAACAAATATAACATGTAACACTAAAGAAAAACTTGTCAGTTATACAGAGTAAAATTCAATATTACTTTGATATGTTCATTCAGTCACGTGTATGCACTAACTATAGATTTAAGAGTAGGATTCATTAACTTATTACCCGCTTGTGTACAACCAAGATGCTCCCCTGCTAGAAACTAATTGTTCGTGTCACACCGAGTGAGGAGAAAACAGTGATGGAGGGATGGAACAGCTGTATCATTTCCTGTACGTCACTTCAGGCATTGAAATGTAAATAAATTATTTTTCAAATTGATAACGGAATCACAGCTCTCCTAGCACTGCATATTCGCATATATTGGAATGAATAGCTGTATCTTTTATGCAGTTGTGAAAGGTCTGGGCACTATTAAACAAATGAAGTAGAAATAATACTTGGGACATATGCATATGCAAGATTTTATGCTGAAATTAGTTTAAACATTTGTGTTAATAATTTTAACTAGCGGCGTATGTGTTGAATATTCTACACACTTTCACATTAATTTCGTGATAGTTGTGGGGAAGAATTGACGATTAATGTCCTGTCGGAAATGACAATTAAAAGGTGACTAAAGTAACATTAAGGTTAAAACCTATTATTTCCAAATTCAAAACACTTTATTCCAAATGAATATCATAAACAGAATCAAATAACATATATGACATCCCAAAATGCAAATATACAACACGGTTTTGTTTTTGATAGCTGTCCTTCTGTTTGTTTCAACTAAGTTGTAAATAGAGAAAGCTATCTCGCTCTCAGCGTTACCCACATGTACTGAAGGGACTTTTCCCACAAAACGTGGTACGATTCAAACTTTGCTTTCAGTGTCATCTACATTTAATTTTACCGTGTCCACCACGGATTAATTGCTCAAGAATGGCAGAAACTTATTTGTTACAAAGAAACAAACCATAATGAGTACAACTAGTTTTAAATGCATTTGTTTAGATAAATGTTGCCGTTACATTTTTTTTAAATCACCGATGGGTACATGATTTAGGAACTAGCTTTGAAGCTGAAAAATGATCTAAAATATTATATCATTAGTTTCTTTTGCCGCAATGAAGTCCAATTTAAAGTTATACGACAGAAAACTTTTAAACTGTCTTCTAGTCTATCTCTAACATGGGATCCAAGCGTTCTGCAATTGCACTTTATCTGCTTCCAAAGTGACCCCTCTAAAATTTCACTTTAGTCACTAAGCGAGCTATTTCGGGATCAAACAAGGCAAGGTAAAAGGTTTTCTTTAGTTTGAGATTCTGATATTGTAACTGTTACTATCCTGTATTTTTCAGAAACTTTTTCTTCCGTGGCATATTTAATTTTATTTAGCTGCTAATGTATTTCCTTTGAAATTTTAACATTGCTTCAAAACCTGCAGCTGTATGACTCAAGTATTAATTTAATTTTAATTTGAATGCAAACTAAAAAGTAGATATTTCTCATTTATCGCTATAAAAGTACTCTCAAAAATATGGAGCATTCTCAAAAATTGACGACAAAAATAAGTCCTTACATCATTTAAAAAGTATGCCAAACGCAAACAGTTATTTTTGTAACTGAATGACTTCCTTATTTGTAGATAGAAATAAAAACTATTTTCTCTGCGTCTAGGTATTATAATAGGTCTGAAAGCTTTAATGATAAATACTATAAGATTAATATTAAACAAAATAAAGTGCTTCATTTGTCTGTTTTCCGTCTTTAAGTATTTGTTCATAGAAAAAGTAGTTTATGTTTTAAATGCATAGTTAGGACTAACCTGAAGTTAGTTGGCTAAACTATAATTATTTCACTATGCAAAGTTTTATAACATTAAACAACTATCCTTTGTGATCTAAAATCTGATCTATGTATGAGCATGCTTTTCAACTGCTCATTTCCGCAAAAGCTCGCTTAATTTTGGTTCTGCTTCTGATCTTCAGAAAACTTCCTAAGTACAATTTATTTATTCCTCAATGACCATATCTTATTTATTAGGCTTTTTCTCTAATCCTTTGTAGCCTTACATAGGTATAATCCAAATTTCATTTTTCTTGCCCCACAGACGTGGCACATTCCTGAGATTATCTTCCATACCATTACCCTTAGTTTCCACACACGCGTTTTAAACCAGGCTAACCCTTCTGCTTCATGTTTTTACAAATTAGAATGTACGTCACCTTCTCTGAAATAGGTAGCGGATTAAGATATTTTGTTAAAACCTGAAAGCGAACTGCTGAACTATACAAACAAATTGCAGTGAATCATGGTTTCGCTTTCAGTAACATAATGATATATTGCTCTATCAATGTACTATTACAAACTTTTTCGGCACACAAAATTACAAGTCTTTATTTGTTTGTAGTGTCCTAATTGTCCAATTTGATGATTGTAACAACAATAACATCAATAATGACAACAATAATAACAGTACTAATATGCCTATTACTATATCATTTAATACATAATTTTAAATAAAAAGTGCTTTCAGCCCATCTATTTGAGGACCACAACTCGCCTGCCTACTCAACATCACTGCACATCACTGAATCTGTTATCAAAACCAAATTACCGCCTTATTGTTGCCAGCTTTAGAGTAAAAAGTGGAATGGAGAATCGAATCACCATACAAAGTGAATGTTATCTGTACTTGTGAGCGATGTGTGATTACCAACTCCGTCCATTCTCTCATAGAAGGTCTGAAATAGATTTTAAAACTACGTCTGGGTTACCCTAAGCTTTGTTAACGTATAACGTATGTTAACATGTAAATAACTGATGATAGAATGAAAAATATGAAACTTCTATGTAATTTTAATACTTTAATGTTATAATTAATGTTTATATAGTTATAACAATAGATAAATAAAATCCATAGTTAGTTTTTAAGGATATACCATGAATAAAATGAAATGTTTATCAACATTTTCCTCTGGCTTTCGTAGAAATGTAGAAAAAAGTTCTGGGAAGAGAAACGAGCTCACAACCGCGCCTTTTACTCTTAACACTATCATCACATCTGTCTCTCAGTAGAATGCACGCATTTTCTTCGAAACCGGCCTCGAATAGCCTTGTCTAAGTTGATAAGTCCTGTATTTTTCAAAACAAACCCAATTTTTCAGACTTGGTACATGATAATTATTATTATTATTATTATTATTATTATTATTATTATTATTAATAGTATTATTAATATTATTATTGTTATTGTTATGTGTATTATTATTACTTTTATTATTAGTATTATTATACATAGAAACCTATTTTTCTGGAAATATGAGCTTTTCCCCCTTTCATCAACCACTTGAACATCTGTTTACGTAAACTGACATTACCGTTCTACCAGTGCTTCTACCATCTAGATCACAGTATTTATAATGTGGGTGTATGTTAAGGAATGCCTTTAATAGAAATTTCACTTTTTCCGCTTCTTTTTTCTGTTGATAACTCAGCTTTTACCTGTGTGAATGTGAATTCATTTTTGTGATACTCTACGAGTCACCCTCCGTGGTGAAGTGGTTGCCATGTTAGCCTCTAATACCCAAGGTTGTGGGTTTTAAATCCGGCGGAGGCTGATACTTATATTGTCGGACGCAAAACTCGTTTACATGGTTTCCTTCGGAAGGGAAGTACAGCCGTTGATCACGTGTAATGTTTATTTGCACGTAAAAGAACCTCATACCTTGAAAGATAATATCCCAGGCTAAATTCTCCGTGTTTCGTGATTTCGCCATACAGGGGCGATTAGAAATTTCCTGAAGAAAAATCACGATCATGGTGACCCAATACATGTCAACATTGTGTGATGAAACTTGAATTAATGAATGATATTGTATGCAGAAGGTAAGTATGATAATGCAAGATATAGACAGAGCAAAGGATATGGTAAAAAGATGGAGATAACGTCAGAGAATTCTCGAACGGACACTTTTAGCATGGACAAGCAACAATAGTAGGGCGTACAATGAAGTAGAAAGTTATTTGCGTAACTTGCGATTGAAGTGGATTTTTTATGAGTGGAAAGATTTTCTTCAGCAGCGTAGTGAGGGATGAAAATTACATAATAATACGAGGGTTGGGGCAAAAGTCATTGCAGCTAGTTTTTTTCTTATAGAAATGTGAACGGATCACAAAGGTATATGTGTCGTGTGGAAGTTCTGCAGGCATAGTGGGTATGCAGAACAATAGATGGGGCTCTGTGATAGCTGGTAGTAGCGCACCGAGGGCTGTGGAATCAGTTGGTGAGTGTTGTGTGAGATGGAAGTAACTCGTGTTGAGCAGCGCGCTTACATTAAAATAACCGTTCTCCGAGCAAGAAATGCGATGGAATGTCACAGAGAATTAGTGGAGGCCCTTGGGAATAATGCCCCACCATACCGTACAGTAGCACGGTGGGTAGGAAAGTTTCAGCAAGGACGTGTGTCAACCAGTGATAGCAACGTTCGGAACAACTTGTCAGTGTGCGGACCGACGAGATGCATGCCGTCATCGAGCAGCTCCTGGATGAAGACAGATTATGGACGCTACTGAAGTTAGGGAGGGCAAGTGATATCAAGAAACGCACCGTCCACAGGATATTACGTAATGAGCTGCAACTACGCAAAATCGCATCGCGGTGAGTACCGCATGCACTAACGGAAGTTCAAAGTTGGGTGCGCATACAATATGCTCCGACCACCTTGCACGCTGGCAACAGAACGGCGATCAATTCTTGTCACGAATAATTGCCATCGATGAATTTTGGGCCAGGGCATACGAACCAGAACTGAAACGTCAGTCCGTGGAGTGGCGACATGCTGGATCACCAAGGAGGCAGACGTTCCGTCCGAATCCTTCCCCAGTCAAAGTGATGGTGACCGTCGCGTATGATGCCAGGGGTGTCATTGTTTGCCACTTTGTTCCACATGGTAGAACAGTGACCGCACAGTACTACAGGGACCTCCTGGTGCGACAGGTACAACGTGGCGTTCGGGAAAAACGCCCGGATCTTGTGGACAGTGCAATAATCCTGCACGATAACGCAAAAATACATAAAGCAGAGTGTGTAGGGCAGCTACTGCGACTTTGGGGATGGGAAGAATTGGAGCACCCACCGTACTCTCCCGACATTTCGCCCTGAGACTTTGATCTCATTCGAAAGATTAAGGAACCACTACGTGGTAGGCGGTTTGCAACACGAGAGGACATTGCTAATTCTGTGCGCGAACTGATGACCCGATTCACACATGGTGCGCAAAATGCTGCGGCAGTTGGTATTCAGCGCCTCCCATATCGTTGGTAGCGTGTGGTGACAGTAGCAGGGGACTGCTTTGGGGGTCCTTAGGCCCAGGTTCGTTATGTCAACTGTATGTGTAATGTCTTGTCATTCTTTTGCACCCTGAAGGCCATATTGCCCTGTATACTACCGTAATAAATTAGTGTTTTACAATATTCGGTGCTATTCATTGACCACACATGTAGTTAACACCTTGTCCTTTCGTCTGTATATGTCACATTTTCCACCCGGAGAAAAGAAATAGTTGCCATGACTTTTGCCCTAACCTTTCACAAGTTACACGAATGCCGTTTTTTCATAGACTAGAAAAAATTTACAATAACCAGTTTTATGAAATCAACAGGTAAATATAAGTGAAGTTTACGTTTAACACGCGTATTCAGCATAAACGACTGACTAGCATACATATTGTGTCTTAACAAGAACTTTCTGTTCAAGTCACTGAACCTAAGAGATATTTATTTTACTGTCACTGGATCAGAAAAATATGTAATTTACAACCATATAAGCAATTATACTACTTATATGGCTGTAAAAATAATATTATGTATTTCCGAAAATAAACTAGTAGGCTACAACTTAAATGGGGTGGGAACCTTTATATGGAATAACACTTCCACAGAGATACATTTCTACAGACTTTTCCACTACCTGTTGGTTCATTGGTGGAATGTTGACATCCCTAATGACGTGTGTGAAACATCGCTAACAGCTGTTAATAACAGGTTTTGCAACGAAAATTGTCACTACAACATGGATATGGATAACAACTAGTTTAAATTAAAAAGCAAAACGTTCTTATAGTTAGAATGCAGAATGCACAAATGTGAATGTACTTATAAATTATTGCTATTTATTGTGTTCTAGATAAATGGCTCATTCAGGCATCATAATTTTTTGTCAAAATGCCTTAGATTGGTGATCTCGCTGAACTCCATATTTCCACAATATTTAACACTCAAGATGTCAACAGTAGCAATGAACTGCATGGCGTGTACCACTCTCCTCTCAGCCTTTACGTTCTAGCACCACATTCCTAATCTTATAGTTCTCGCGCCAAAATTCTAATAAATGTATAAGACCGGGATTATACTTCTCAGCCCCAGATTACTCGCCATACAAATGTAACTTTCTAAATTGTTCATGGTTAGCTATTTCTGGGAATATGTTGGGTTGCGTATAAACATCAACAAATTCCACCTCCGTATGTGTCAGTCCGTAAAATAATCACAATCTCAAGTTAAATAATCCGTATTTGCAGCTCTTTACATGAATGTTCCAGAGATATCTTTAGGCTGTAACGATACACTGTATCGTGTATATTGGTATTATGGTACTCATTATGGTTATAGTTAGTATGATTGTTTCAAAGCGTATAGCAAAATGGAGGGATATCCATAAAATACAGCAGTGCTGCAAATATATGTAAAGTATTCGTTGGAACAGTTGTAGCTTCATAATGAATGGGTTGGGTAAGTCCTCTGTCCATAGAAGGAGGCCTCGAAGAATAGGTAATAATAAAAGTGTGTATATGTTTAAAAAAGTACGGATAGGAAATTAGTAGAGCTCGGTTTTGGGTTCCAAAGTGCACACAGTTTCGAACACAGAGCCATCAGCGGTATAAAGAGAGGGTAGTGGGGAGGGGTTTGTAGCGTAAATATCCACACGTTGAGGTATAATATGTTTCAAAAGTAGCTCATTTCATGTCATTACATTATATGCATTGTTTTAATTAATAAAGTGACACAATAAAACAATTATTTCACAGTATGATTAGTAAATAAAAATGCATTGTACGTTTACAAATAAAAGTATAAATTTTGATACAAGAAATCAGGATAATAATGTGCAGAGCTTTGAAAATACAATGAACATAAATCATCCAAGCTCACTCAGAATTTATTGCAGTGATTTACAAGATATATCTTTACTACATCGTAACAAAAGACTCCTCCTGTCACAAAAAATATGTTTGAATCATACACAACTTTGTTCAGTATCGACAGCCTACCCTTTTTTGGTTTTCGACATTTTTGAATCTGCGCTCTCTTTCAGTGTTCACTGAAAGTTCACAGTGTTCACAGCAGGAACTGAACGAAACCATGCAGTGAGCAATGGTAGATAGTGCAACACGTTTCGAAACGTGTTGTAGAAACCACACCTACTCCATCACTATGCTTTGTGGGCACCGAACCTCAATCCGGCTATTTTGTGAACCCGGACTGAGCAGTATAAACTACTCTACCGGATACCCGAATATGTCATGGGGCAATAATAAACGTTACTCTGAGAGACATCTATTCTCAGAGAAGCTTTTAAGTTAATCAATACAAAAGGTTGTTACATATATAAGGAACCAATTGCATGAGGCAATTGAAAAGTGGCGTGAATATAGCACCCAAACCAGCGTTATGACTGCACAAAAAGACAACACGAGTTGAAACGTAGCTTATTATTTCATTCATATGTTCGCAAGTGTTGTATCAACGTTTTACAGATGTCTCGAAAATCTTTGTGTTTTTACGATCCGTGGCCGCAATGTTGGGGAAATGTGAAGTCATGCCCAGGAAGTACTTCTGGGACATTAGCCAGGAAAACAGATTATTTTGGAATAAAACCGAAAATTCGTTGTGTAAGTAACAATAAGGTTAATAGGTAATTAAACAGTTGCCGGTAGATTTATTGAACTGGAACTACCTCTTAAGAGAGTGAGAGAGTGGAAGGGTGAAGAGGAGAGAGGGTTAGCCGGTTATAGAAGAGGAGGTCGCACTCCACTTTGTAACTTTCCTAAACTAGAACATTTCCATAACCGATTCCAAGAATAAACATAACCATGAGATTCTAGCAAGGCATACAACATACCAGTGCCTGTATTTTGTTTCTATGTTACAAAATGTCGTCTATTGCGTTTTGTAATTTAAAAATTTCGAGCTGAATTGCATAACGAAAGAAGTTCCATATTTTATAAAAAGAAAAAGCAGTGAATTACTACTCAAATCCACGCTATGTGTTGTGTTTCAAAGTCTTATAATATCC
The DNA here is from genome assembly GCA_030762935.1 of Hymenopus coronatus. Lineage (NCBI taxonomy): Eukaryota > Metazoa > Arthropoda > Insecta > Mantodea > Hymenopodidae > Hymenopus > Hymenopus coronatus. The sequence continues at coordinate 351,437,190 of CM060900.1, forward strand.
ATATTTTAAGCCACGTTTTGTCATTCTTCACCTTTGGGGATTGTCACTCTAGCATCCAAATACTCAATGTTACCAGTAAAATGTAATTTCCAAGCTTGTTATTTATGCATTTATAGTGAAACTATTAAGGGTTAATAAAATGAACTTTATCCTAAAAAAAATGCTATTGAGAGCGGAACCGTCCTCTTTTACTGCTTTCTGCTTTCCGTTAGGCTAGTAGTATAGATAAGCTGTTACCCTATTTCCTACCTTAAGATGAATGTCGGCTAACTCTTGAGATCATTAATACTGTCGCATTTCATCCACCTCTCAACACCGTCTCTGCAGATCTGTGTTGTTAAAAAACGGTGGACACAAACAAAAAATTGTAGGTGTTTGAGGCAGAATTTTATCTAACAGTTTTACGTGTAAATATCACATAGATTGCTCACTGGTTATCTACTCTGCAGACTATATACCTAAAAACAGGTTTTCCTTGCAATTCTTGTTACTTATATTCCACACTCATAGGTGGTCCAGAAGACGTATCAGCTACCAGCTACCCAAGGATGCCTTTGCCTGGTAGTTTCTACCACTTGCCCTGAAACCACCAACCCGCGCTGACAGCAATACAAGAAACAAACATCCGTTTCTCAGCAGATACCACGACAAACCCTTGCCGTATGACTGCACCTACCATATCACACAAGTAAATCCGCAAGAAAACCGGATAGGTACAGTGGCCATTTCCGCTATGCACGAGAAAACTCGGACGACTCGTTCTGGCTCTCGGCTCGTATATAAGTATACGTAAGATAGCACTGAGTCAGAATTAAAGTAAGACTTGAGCCATGGTTAATTATGAACTCATAAGAAACAAACATTTAACCTACTTATTCTTATTAATATATTTGCTTAAATTATATGGATATAGAGAATTAAAGACTGGCTGGTTTTCCTAGTTTTATGGAGTTCTCAGAGAAGAAGGTTAACCTCGCCGTTTATTTTAAAAAAGGAGGAAAGACACATTGATATCTGAAACTCAACATATTTTATTCATAGTAATTAGAGTCATTTTAATGGAAATTACTCTGTGTGAAGTTAGGAGATGCCTTGCAACTTTAGAAAAGTCAAACCTAAATTTTCCATGCATATGTGTATTGTATAGGCGCTCATTGACTGTTTGCGATAAAACCAAATATTCTACGAGAATCTTCTGATTTCATACAAATACTTCTTCACTGCTTCAAAATTCCGATTTTATATTAAATATATGGTTATTGCTATTGCTTAAACTAAATAAAGAAGAACAATTTAACATTTCATAGCTTTTAGTTTATGTGACAAGTGTTTCACCATGATGGTACTGCAATTCCATCAATATTCACGCTGTTAGTCACCGTTTATGTTACGTAAGGTCTATTACCGTAGACCTGTGATAATTCAAAACTAATTATTCTCTGACACTGAAGTTGTGGTCGGATATGTGAAGTTTTATATGTAACTGAATTACAAATGAGAACAGAGAATAGTAGTTTTTAGCGTAATAAATAATGGATATATGCCATCACGGTTTAGAAACTTACTTTTTCAAATGAAGCAGTTGTGAAAGTCTTTAAGAAATGTACTAATCGGTCATTTTTTTCCAAAATAGCGAATGTACCATCCTGCCTCACCCACTACAACGCACATAATTTCTTGGTGATTTGTTTTCTAAAAACGCTGTTTTGTAATTTGAGGTGTAAATCGCTTGTTTTGTAAACTAAATAATCATTAACATAGTAATAAATTATTGTAGCTTACAAGGAATTAGCAGATGTTTCATAACGAAAAGAACCTTGAATTGCTGTGTTAGGATACACAAGGAATAAAATGGCACATGTAACACACCTTAGTTGCCTGCAGCTTGCAGCTTTTTGTGACAAACTGCTGTGACTGGAATTTCAAGTTAAGTGTTGGGATTTTCTCCTGTTAGGCGTGTCTGAGTAGGCTGAAAATAAAAAGCAGATAAACGTACTGTCTGAAAAAGGTTGCTTTTGTTAACAATTAATTTTCTATGAAGAATTAAGACACAAAATCTTCATCGCTTTCGCTTAGGCAAATATGCAAAACTACTTTTATGGTGGAGGTATCGTTATAATCATTATGAGAGCCAAAATGAGAACAGCAATGAAATCCAGAAGAGGGATGTGAATCGCTGGAAATGCTTTAGCCGCCTATCAATTCGGGGCACCTCTTTTTCAGGATGAGTTATGACTCCACATTTGAAAACTGTATAACGATGCTCTTCCAGTAATTTGTTTTCAACCCGTTTACATTTTCTCCCTTTCTCCCCATTCATTATATTCGTGAAAGACATTGTTACATATTGCAAGGGTTTTCCTTATCAATACGGAGTAACGGGAGAAGCCAGCCAGGTAAAATGAATGGACTTAGTATCCGGGCTGTTTCGCACATATTGTGATTTGATGCATGTTTTTAAGTTTCGGGGTATAGTGACCTCTAGTGTGAGAAATGAGACACCGTAGCTTGATAATTCCAGTGCACGCAGAGCCAATTTGTCATGAGGGCGCCACGTGCGAGGTATCGCATCCCCCATACTCCCCGCACGTAATCACCATCTCCGGCCCATTTGTTAAGTCACTTGAAATTATTTTGTCTTTAAACGGAGCTTAGTCTTTCTTGCTTCTTGACGACATTTCGGAAACGTTGCACCTGCCACAGGAAATGTATGACCGCATGTTAGAAACACTTTTATTAATCAGCAACTTTATGCCGGGTCCAAACGTTGGTTGCTTGTCATGAGAGTTTACATTCAAACCTCGTGATACCATTCACTAACGTGCTGAATGCCTTATGAAGTAAGAATTAGCACTATAAGAGTTGTTCTTTATTACTCACGTATTGCGAAACCAGAGCTCATTAAGTGGCAACAGCTAGTTGCACGTATCTCTTCTTATTTATTAATCAGACTCCCATTAAGAAGATTAATAAAATATATGTTAGCATAATTAAAACTTGCGCTTGACTGGTAAGATGACAACTGTCCCAATATAAAATGTTCGTCCAGTTTCTCAAGGTAGGTACAATTACGTTACTGTGGCTTTTCTTAAGAACAGATGCTTGTTATTTAAATGCTTTAGCAATACTAAAAACCACACTTGTGTTTACTTTAAATGTAAATAGAGAATAACATATTTTAATTTATTCATATATATATATATAAGCGCACTGAGATGAAAATGTTGGTACCGTGTTTCTAATTATTAGCCCCAATAAATAGAGAGTTCGCGAACTCACATAGTCTTTCATAAAACCAAAGGAAACAAAATAGTGTTTTATTTAAAATTTAGAAAATGTCATAAAACTAAATAATTTATTTAAACTTCTACTATAACTTATTACAAAACTAACCCATTTTATATTGTTAAACTCATATCAGTAAAAATGCAGTAAAGTACTATTCTTGAACAAAACTAACACACCTGTTTTACAATTAACGCTTTTCAAAAAAAATCTAGACAATGTGGATAGTGAAGAAAGTCAAGAAGTAAACGAATTGTTGTAGTGTCTGAAAAACACTATAAATTACAATTAATACAAGCAACATTCTAAATTACAGAGAAAAGACAGGGTTGGACGCCTACCAGGTAAAGCCCTGTTTTATACAGGAAGCGCGGCCGCGGCTAAGAGTCCGAGTTGGCAGCAGCAGTATTGAGACAATATAAAGCAATACCTTCTTACTGAAAGCTTAAAGTGTACTATAAAAATTATATTGAAAATGCTTATAACGATAACCACTAACTTATAAGTGATGTTGAAAATGGTTTTTCTCAGTGTGAATAAATTTCTGGCATATGGTTATACAATTCCCGTGAGCAATTATATGCTTCTTAGGCGTGATTTTGGCGATTTATTCTGTGATATTTTATTTTATATGCTGTATTTTATGTGTTTTATATGAATTCTTTATACACAAACATTACAGGCTTTCAGTTCGGAGCCACCAGGAAGTCACAGTCCAGTACCGATAATTCTGTCTTCAATCAATCTCAGTGATTTGTAAGCACTGCAAGAAGCACGCCTTCTTCAGAATACATGCGTTTCAATATAGCTACCGTGAAATGTCACCAAATCATTTAAATTAAAACCTTTTAAAACTAACAAAGCCTAAGAAGTGCAACCGTGCGATCACTCATCTCCAAAAAAAATATTTTGTTTCAGATAGTGGTGACTACTCATTACAGTTCAGAATTTAAGAATATTATCTGTCTATTTACCTATATAATACATACATGCATATATACATACAAACACATACATACATACATACATACATACAAACACACACATACATACATACATACATACAAACACATACATACATACAAACACACACATACATACATACATACATACATACATACATACATACATACATACATACATACATACATACACACATACATACATACACACATACATACATACATACATACATACATACATACATACAAACACATACATATATACATACATACAAACACATACATACATAAATACATACATACAAACACATACATACATATATACATACATACATATATACATACAAACAAACACATACATACATAAATACATACAAACAAACACATACATACATATATACATACAAACACATACATACATATATACATACATACAAACACATACATAATACATAAATACATACATACAAACACATATATATACATACATACAAACACATACATACATACATACATACATACATACATACATACACATACATACTTACATACACACACACAGTATGTTGAATTGCGTAAGGACTGTGATAAACTGGATTTTACGAATAAATAAACCCAGATTTGTCCGCTTTAGCACGTATTTTGATGATTTACATCGGCCGTGTACGTGTGTCATGCAGGTAGGAGTGCTGTGCGTCGCGTGGATTTGGTTTGGTCACCGCTTCTACACGGCAAATGGGAAAGTAGGTCAGTTCTCGCCCAAAAGGCTACTTGGATCCTAATGCGGAAACGTTGTATGTACTTGAGAAATTCAGAATTTCTAAACCCATGTTACCGAAGGCTGCCCCACGTCTTACGTAACTAGCAGTTAAGTGCTGTTTTTTGGAGCTGGTGACTCTCAAAAGAACACGACTATATTGTATTACAATGAATACAATTTGAAAAAAAAATGCAATGTCTTAGCCGAAAATCGTATATTGAAACTTTGGAATTCCATATAGAAGCACTTTTGATATGCTACCTGACGACATGATCAACAGAAACTGAGCTTATCTTATTCAAGCATTAACAAAAAAAATAACATCTCAGTTAGTCCGATGCCAAAACTATAAGTGAGTTGCAATGTTGCAAGTGCTATATTTACGGAGGCTCTCGTTATACCGTTATCTATCCAAACATTTAGAGTTTATCCATATCATTTAGAGCAATCAAAGAATGGGTCAATATTTGATGTAAAATTCTAAAATAATAGAAAAATCTGTAAATGTTCCTTCAATGAATGAGATAATGAATTTATGAACAAAAACTGAAGGTAATAAAGCATAACGTTTTCCTATAATTATAAGTGAATCAGCAGAAAGAGAGAAAAATTATTTTGTCACAAGTTAAAAACAATGTGTATCAAGGATTCTCCTCGTTTAGAGAACATCATTGATTGATCGTTTCGTAGATAATTCTGATAATGTTTCCAGTTTTCTGACTCGTAAAATTCAGAATTTCTTTCTTCTTACAAATAGCCGAGCACCTGAGGTAAAACATTTTTGATTATTATGTTATTCTAAAACGAAGTAATGTACTTGCACTACAACTCTTCACAGTTTTTGAGTATATTTCCCATTATCAGCTAAGGGGAAAGGCAGAGTGTAAACATGAAATATAAATTCCATAAACGGAGCCATTTTATTTGGTAAGTAGTGCTATGTACAACATTTTCTGATGCACATAGTACTCACATTGCAAAATTGTGCACTTTTTATTTTATTTTTAACGTACACAATAGTTAAAGAAGGCATCCGCCCAACAGTTCGATATCGAGACTTTATCGGAAATGTATGTTTTTATGCCCACTGAATCCAAGAAAACAAGCATTTTAGAGAAAGGTTCAAGGGTCTGTGAACGGCATATTTCAACGTCGGAGAAGTTTCAAACTTGGTGCTTAAGTCCTGCATCTCTCAAGGATGCGACCCGAAAATTTTCAAGAAAAATACCCATGGAACATTTTCCAAAGAGTTTTGTTTTCTAAACATGCCTCCAACGATAATGATTAAACTACTACATGTTTAAGAACTTTTCAAGACAAATTAAATTTATATTTTGAATATTCTAAGAATAACCTCTGGGTGAGTTCTGCATAACTGGTAAACCGTAAGAGATAGAGAAAATCTTGGTACACAAAAAATTTGTAAATATCGTCAAGCACAAAATTTAAGTCAGATACATTTTTATTGGTGTTCAAACATTTCGGAGATATTATTTATCGATTTATGTTTACCAATACTTATACGAGGGGAGTCCAGGAATTAAAGAATGGGTTGGCATAACTAAGTAACAAAATACATCAACACCAAACTTTATTTACAATGTTAATACATTTCATAACGTAATCCCTATTTCTGCCAAGGCATTTATTGCCACGTGACACAAGGTTTTCAATGCCGATGTTATACTCCGCTACCGCCAAAGATCTGATTAGTTTTTCGTATGCACAACATTTTCGGTCAATTCATAGGCACATCACTCAAGTGTATGGCGATAGTGCAATGAACACAATGAACGTTCCGGAGTGAATTCATTACTCGTTATTTAAGAGTTGAACGCAAATTTTGACGAAAGAATTTATGAAATTCAGCATATCACTGTGGAGAACTTAATTTACTTTTTGTGTGCAAAAGGGTTCCCAACCGATGAAGACCTAAAAGCGGCAGATCATAGGAGGTAGGTAGGAGAATCAAACATCGGCGTTTAAAACTGGTACCAGATTGGATTAAGTGTTTTGACAGCAATGGAGATACAGTTGAGAAATAGAGTAAGGTACTGTAATTGTAAATAATGTTTTGTGTTGATATCTTGCGTTATTATTTAGCTATGCCAAATCATTCTTTAATTTCTGGACGCCGCTAGCACTCTTCTCAAATGGGAAGTTGTCATTTGTTTTTTCAGATTTAACAGTAGCCTTAGCTTAATGCATTTTCATATTTCCGTTTGGCTTCTTCCAGCTACCGCTGAACAACGTCGTTAAAGAAACGTGAAAACGTCTACTAGAAGCTGAGAACAAACACAAGGTAGAAAGCGAAAAATTGCAGTCAAGAAGAAAAATGGTTTATTCCGTTTGTTTTTAAATAACTTATTAATTTCTTAGTACCTACTCGATGTACAAAAGCGTTAAATGTTCTCTCTCTAGTATTTATAGGAGTTTTGCGTTAACCTAATAGTGATGCTAAAGGTAACCGTTTTGGGACAATAAAGCAAGCTTCGTGGTTGGAAAAATCGTGCGGTTAGCTGACAACAGGGGAGAACTAGTATAAAGGACATTCAATAAATGTTTTGTTACGAAAGCAACAGCTGCAGTGAGCAGAGGCACGCAGAGAAAACATGTGAGACTTTTATTGTTCCATTCAGAAACTCCTGCTTTGCTGTTGAGACACAACTGTCGCATGACAATGTTGTCTTCCACATGGCTTCAATCCTAGCGGGACTTATCGCAGATTTGCTTATACTAATTTCCATCTTTGGACGCAGACAGGAATACATCCAGAATCCACAACTTGAAGAAAAATAATATAAATTGCGTGTTATTTATGGACGCTCTTCAACTACTGTGGTTCTCAGCGTCCCATTCTAAATTGGGCGGGAAAGACCGCTTAATTTTGCTCAGAGGCCTTTTTATGAGACTTGAGGTTCTTTTACGTGCCGTAAATCTACGACACGGGACCCATGGCTTTACTTTCCTTCCGACGGAAGTCATACTAACGATTTTTACACCCGAAAAAATCCATCGTCCTCCGCCAGGTTTGTACCCGCGACCTTGGGTATATGAAGTTAGCATGGTAACCACTACACCACGGAGGGCGACACAACTTGAAGATGCACCTTTTACCAAAACAATGGGAAGATACGAATCGTCACTTCTCTTGCCACAACCATCTTTCTTAATTCAATCCTCACACTGATTCATTTAAATACTATTTATAGCGGAATATTTATATATTCATATCGTTTAAATGCGATAAATATTTCATTTTAATGAACGCAAAGGCAATACTTTTGCGCATGCTGGAAACTTGTGTATTTCTGTAAAACTTCATAAAATGAAAGGCAACGGTGTACTTTATAGAAATAGTTAAGATATTACGATTCATTCAACATTAATATGTGTCAATTCATATATAACCTTTCTTCCCTGAGACCAATTTCAATTCTAGCTGCACGATTATCTCATGGAGGTGTAGTGTAGCGTAGTAGCGTTTCACAAAACTTAACGTGGCCGAGTTGCCTCTCACCTAGACGACCGGGGTTTGATCCCAAGCGACCGCATGTGAGATTTGTGGTGGACAAAGCGGCTCTGGGGCGGGTTTTCTCCAGGTACTCCGGTTTCCCCCGCCATCGCATTCCACCGGTGCTCCATCATCATTCATGTATCACCAGTGTCGATCAGCAAATGTGATTATTTCCTGTTGCATTCCTATTGCATGAGGCGTGGTCATTGTACCAAGTTTAAAATGATGATTCTATAAAATTTGGAAAAAAAAAAATATATCGTACAACAGGCATAACTATTTATTAAGCACAATAACATTATGTTTTTTTTCTGAATTTAAAGATTATAACTTTTATGGAAATTTTAGCGTTACTTATTCATTTCTTATGTTGATTGCAAAATACGTCCATGCTGCGCTACTGAGATGTTATATTCAGCATTTCGCATTATGTATTTCATGATTTTCCAAACATCATTTAGATCTGCTTTTACTGCTTCATTAATATATTTTATACAACAAAAATAATTACTCGGTTCCTCAGTCGAGTTTGCCTCACACATTGAAAGAACTTTTGGAGTAAAGCAGTTTTCTTAAAAAAAACAAATCGATAAAACGTTAACGAGGTCGGCGGAAAATCTTGGACAATTTTAGGCAAGTAAGTGAAAACTGGAGTACGTTTTCAATACTGAAAAGCGTCTAATAAGAGGAACCAATAATGCCTTACATATTAAGGCATTCACTAATGCCACTGTGTCCGCCCACTGAGAACTTTCGTGTTTGAGACTGCAATAGCCTGCTATACTGCTTATACATTTATTCCAAGTTTTACATCTAAGCTACTTTTAAGAGGGAAACTTTAATCGCATAATATTTCTATCTTTGAGACAGTTTTTGCAAATACTTAAACATTGCTTGCCATATTGTATGCATGTAATCTACATACTATGTGCGCCTTTGCCGCTAGTTTTACGGGGAAGAAGAGAGAGTTATTCTGCTTGTCTTTCCGTAGTGTTGTCAACCAAATAATCTTTCTTTGAGAACCTCAGCCATTATGGTGAATAAATTTCTTTTTTACCGCAAATTACGTGAATTATTAAACGAAACAGTGCACATGCATGTGCGTGCACTCGAAGCTCTACAGACAGAATAAAATCATAGCATTGAAGCATAGGCGTCTCTTGTTATGGCCCAAACCTGGTAAATGTGGCAACGTCACAGCCCGTCCTATCAGCAAAGCAACTTTACACATGCTTCAGTGTTAGAGGCTCTCCTTGCTTGTGTATTTTTGTCAATATTTCCATTGTTATGGTATTTATGTGCATAACATGCCAGATGTATATAGTGCCAGGGTGCGTAAGAAATTATGATGACATAATGAAAGCTGAAGGATATATGTAATTGTTTTCGATTACCCAATGAATGCGTTCTACCGGGATTCGCTCTGTTCCAAGGTCAGATTGTTATCCATTTAACAGATATGGGGTGTGTGTGAAACATTTTCATGAAAGTTGCGTGAATTGTTTTTTGAGAAATATGCAGGCAAGGATGGAAGTTAATGTTTTCGTAAACGCGATCAAAAGTTGTTTCCAAATTTACCTTCATCTAATGTGTGCAAGAGAGATTTTAACATAATCTTAAAAAGCTAATATGAGATAAAAGGAAACAGGGAAAGGAAAAAACTGTGTTCAGGATTTTCCCAATTTTTCAGATAATGTATGTAATAAGCGCCTAAAAGGAATGGCTGGGCCTAATAATCGAATCCAGGTTTACAGTGTATAAACTATATGCAACTAACGTTCCTAAAATAATTTCCAGCATTAGAGTGAATAGGGAGCTTAGTGTACAAACATGGTGGACGTCTATTAAATGAGGTGTTAAAATGTATAGCTTCTCTAACGTGTCAAGATTTAGAAATGCCTTGCTTGGGGAATGGACTCAACTTTCATCCCTGTTAAGGTGTCTGTGGATGTTATGTTTCACTAAATATCAACAACAAAGCTATTCTAAATTGTAGCCTCCCTATAATGTTGACATTGTTGGTCAAACATGAAAACAGCTTAAAAATGATCAGTTTGAACCAATATTAAAATGCCGGTTTGATGACAAATTGAAATGAAAATAAAGATGATTGTATGTTCCTTTGAATAATACTGCAATTGAAAATACAACATCTACAAACAGCAACATACTATTACATAATAATTACTCAAAAAACAGGAAAGTGTTTTCAGAAAAATTGAGCAATAGGAAGAAATTGAAAATGCTGTCGTGAATTCCTCATGTAAATTGTATAAATGCAGTCATATTAAGTGGCTGTATTTAAACTTATATTTCATTACTAATTCCATCCCCTCTAAGAAACCCAATACAAAAGTAACCGTAAAAGAAAATAACCACCTTGTAACGATAGTCAACAGCCGTAGTGACAAAGATAGCAAAGCAGTTATTTTTCAAGCAATTAACACATGTATAGCCGGACAGCAAAAAACTAGCTGTGCGATATTTCCAGACACGGAGGGCCAGGCCAGAGAGGCTGTGTTGAAGACATGAGGCGATTCATGAACGAATCGTTCATATGAACGACTACAAGGAAGAATCGTATGAATCGTGTCAATTTTGACATGAATCGTCGTTCAAAAAGAATCGCAAGAATCGTGCTTGTCTCAACATGAATCGTCGTTCAAAAAGAATCGCAAGAATCATGCTAGTCTCAACATGAATCATCGTTCAAAAAGAATCGTATGAGTCGAAAAGAATAGTATGAATCGTGACAACCATAGCAGGTATCGTCATTCAAAAAGAATCGCAGCTTTGAAGAATCGTGATCAGGTGTTGTGGTTTGTTTTCTTTTGCTTCCACCTTTCGAAGTACCAAGCCGAACTTCAACGAAAACTGCTGAGAGCGCACAATGATGCGTATAGGGATTTATAACCACTTATTTTATTGTGAGAAAATAAATAGTGCTGAGGCCATGAGGCTAAATATAAGAACATATAAATATATAAAATATATAAAATAAAATATATAAACTACAAATATGTTTATATATAATATACAAAAGTAAACGAACACTGCCGACTATTGCCGAAGCTACCACGAGTGTCTTTATATTATTTAGGGATGAGTTATTGTACACGTGAAAGCAAGCGTTAGAATTTACAGTATCTTAAATATGATATATGCACAGCTAAATCGTCACTACATTAGCAAGATATATTACTTCAGAAAGAACATTTTACCACAAATAAGGCAATTATGCTCCAACATAATAGTTATAGTAACATACTATTCTAATATATTAAAATTATCTCGAATATTCCTGAAGAAAATAATAATTATTCTGGGTACCAGTGTTGCCTTATAATGACGTGTTTATAAAAACTACCTGACTTAGTGGCGCGTAACCGCTACAATGATGAATAATAATTACTCTGCGTATTAACATTACATAAATAGCGCCATGCAGTCCAAGTTTAGAAATGTTTTTTTTTTTTTTTTTTCAAATAATGGAGGATATTTTACCAAATATGTTTGCAATAGATGGAAAATAATATGACGTGTTTAAATAAATTAGTGTTTTTTTCTGCTAGAGGCGCTACCATATGACTATCATCCCCATGTATAATGAACGAGACAAAGAAGGCATGGCGATGATTAATGAATCGTGAACGAATCGTATGAAGCGATTCATATTAAATGAACAAATCGTAGAATCGATTACTGAAAATGAATCACTCGACCCAACTCTGGGTGTACTTTATGTCTTCGCTCTGCTCTGCTTCCGAAATTGCGCGAAAGCTACCGAATGAAGACGGGAGCAGAGCGCCCAAGAACATGTGCGCGCACAGTGTCTAAGCTGTTCCTTACTGACGTATCCAAACGAGTGATCTGGAGGAGTACTAAATAACACCGAGAGCTTTCCGACACAGCCGTTCTTTTTAAACAACATCTGTCAAATTCAGAGGAACATATGTCCTCAAGCTTATATGGCAGACTGTGGTTATTGGATAATTTTTCTATCTTCCTATGTGGCAAATAAGTGCTCAAGTAGCAGGACCTTGTTCGATCGATGAGGTAAAATCTGCACTACTGAAACGGTGCACGGATATTTGAAAGCAAAAGAAGCGTTGCGGTCGTTGGCAAAAATGTGTTACTGCTCAAACTTGAAGTCGCTTTTGTGTAAAAGATTTATATTCCTATGTAATATAGTGCGGTGCTTTTATGGCGAATTGTGTTATACTCAGTGTCATCAGCTGATGCAGATTCGCAATTAGCGGCGAATAACCGTTAACTCCGTGGCACAGCTCACTAAGAGCCTTGGCCTACTGCCCGGCCGCTGCGGCCCCAATCTCGGTCCATTACAGAAGTTATGGGGTGCAGTATTGGGTAGGTGAGACGTGGTCAGCGCGTCGATCCCCCCCCCCCCCGGCCAGTTAGAGCGGTCTTCATGACCTGGAGCCGCTACTTCTCCATCAAGCAGCTCCTCAATTGGCCTCCCAGGGACCTCAGGAGGCTGAGTGCACCCTGGTCCAGGTCTCCCAGCGGGGGAAAAATCCACGTGATGATACTGGGAATCTCCCGCTTGGCATACAACAACGCTAAGGAGACGACCGAATAACCGTTAAGGTTAACTTTAATAACTCCCTAAACAAAAAGGAGTTAGAAAAAGTTTCACTTGTGTGAGTCTGGCTATAATGTCTAAAATCAATTAATGTCTAAAATCAATAATGTCTAAAATCAATGATCTGTAGAGCGCACATGCGCTGATCGATCAATAAATCATTAAAAAAAAAAAAAAGTCTGGCTATCGATCTGTTTCTGTGAGTGTGTGTATTTGTGTGTGTGTATGTGTGTGAACAGCATAAGTCTAAAACCAAATATCGGATAAATACTGAACTTGCTTTCTGAGGTCAGTATCTTCCAAAGAAGCAACACAAAGGTTTTAAAGAAAATTGTTACCCCTTCCTGCTAAACTACTCCTTACATGTTCCAAACTTTCAATTTGTTAAAAATGACTGATCATTTTGATTAACATATAAATTTTTCATAACAAATGAATCGTAAACCAAGAATTTTCTGGGAATAAAATTTGCGGACTTCTTCAGTCAGAATGAGTGTTGTATAACGGGAAGTCTTAAGAAATAAATAGAAACATGTTATGCAGAAAATGTAGATATCTTTAAAATGCACAATTTATTTCAAATAGCCTTTTTTGTGGCATCAGCCGTTCCAGAAATAACCTTGATATTATTTTGAGTTTTTCAACAGTTTTAAATTTTTGTGGAGTGTTGTCACAACATGATGGCATGTTTACGGAATTTCCAGGCCAGCTTATGGGCATTGACTGTTTTACATCAGCCTATAAATTCAGTTTCTTCTAACCTCCTTGTATCTAAATCGGAATGTGTAATCAAACCATTTCTAAAAAATTCACTATAACATGAAATAAGTAGAAACGCAAGCAGTAGTAAGAATGGCTTATGTAGTCTACGTAACAATAAACAAGTCACCAGAGAAAGCAATGTGAATGTAAAACGGCGGATTGTTAACTGTACAAATAGAAGAATCGAAGCCTTTATGCAACTATTAGCGAAACTTGTTCATTATCCTACAAGTGTAATGTTTACGACAGAGCTGTAGGTGAAGCGAGAATTTCTATACGAGTAAGGAAATTGCATCCTCTTGGTAGCTGTATAATATATTTTGAGTACCATTCATTCCTCGCTGTTATAATCAGCTCAAACTTTTGTGGGTTAGTAGGATTTAATACAAATTAAATTATTTGTATGTTCAAGATGCTATCAATTTCCAGGATCATGTCAGTGCCCCCGGTGTGCGGGAATTTCGTCCCGGAGGAGTTCGTTTACTTGCTAGTAAATATACTGACATAGAGCAGCAGCTTTAAAAATCATAGGTCTAGGCCGTGTTTAAGATATACTGGGAGAGAAATTTTTAGTACAATCGTCAACAATTGAAAATCGCTTTTTATAGCAAATAGTTGTCGGAATCTTTGATCCTCCATAGAGAATCATCATTTTGACGCCACCCGCTTTCTTCGGGCTTTAGCCATTTAAATATCCTACAATACACCTGTTTATTAGCATACAATTTTATAAAACACTGTTTGTCTCAAATGTACATTTTCACACATTCAAAATGTTCCACGCGTCTCAGGTTTTATTTTAATACAACTAAAATTTCGCAGAATATGCAGAAGGACTTTTTATAGTATTACAGGTGACAAAACGATCCTAACAAAATATTATTATGAAACAATGATTAATTTTAAAGATTAAAATTGTTAACTTTTAAAAAATGATCATAATTCGGAAATAAAATTATTGATGTATCAGTGCGTAAAGCTTTTTTGTGTGATTCAAAGCTGCAATGAAAACAAAAATTCCACCTATTTTCTCAAATTTTCAAGCTCGTGGATCATTTTGGGAATGATATATTTCTACATAATAAAATTTATGAAATAATTGCTATTTAGGAAATTATGCATCCAACTTTAATACAAATTGGTATTCGTATTAACATAACAGCAATGCGGACGCAGTAAAATTTTCAGATAGATCTATACAAAAATATATTCAATTGAAATTTCACTCACAGTGTCCTCCAAACCCGCGACCTTGGAATCAAAGACCAGCGTGTAACCAAATGAGCCATCCAGGCCGACGTACAGTTTTAAAGCTAGGTTAAAATAAAGGAAAACCTCTTTTGTAAATATCCTTTCGTAATTTCCAAAACGTATTTAAAGCCTAACAATACGTAAATTTGATCTAGTAGGACTAATATTATAATTTATATCTTATACTTTTAGCATATTATAATTCAAAATATAACAGTAGATATTAAAATCACTGTTGAAGCACAAGTTTGCATTTTCTCTGTTGTTCTGATTTGGAAACAAGTAGATAAACTGTAAGATAATGCGGCACTAAGTAAAATGTAACCCTCGCTCTTGAAAACCACATTCCTGCATGAATCTTGAAGACTGGGAAATTTAATATTTGAATTATTATTTTCCGCGCAACTCATTACCTACCCTTGCCACTGCGGAATGCGGAGAAATTGTGTGATAACGTATTTCTTTGTTCCCTCCCCAGCCTCCTCGCTCTTTCTCTCGTACAGCTATTAAACGTCTTAGAGGCATGGGGAGGGCTTCTGCGTGGGATTAAAACTGACTGCGAACATTGTTACGGATTCCTCATAAGAGATCATCAGGCTTCAGTCAAAGCTACCACGTATCATTGCTTTAGTTCCGAAAAGTCCGTGAAACTTCGGTGCGCTGGCCGCTGCTTAAGCCCACAAACTCAAATAACGGATCATCAGGTATTGAAAATTCTAACTCGTCTTTAGAAACGAGATGGACAACCACGTCAGCTCAGCAGTTCATACCAACACGCCTATCAGTGTACCTGGTAATGCACTGCTGCATATCCAGGCGTTCAAGGAGGAAAGTAAATATAACAAATATCAATAGTCTGGTAATTATATGGTTTCCGCACAAGCTTGTGTAGGACAAGATTTGATAAGGTAGAAGCAGACTGAAAAATTAAATGCCACATCCGGGATTTTAACCGTGGATCTCCAATGGCTGTCCGGTTGCTCATACCACTGAGCTACGATGACAACATGCCGGCATGAAACTAAATTCCCCAACTGACTCACATGTTTTCCGATAAACCACAAAGAAATTTCAAATTATTTTGAGATGACATAACCCAATTGCGACTTAATAGTGTCATAAGTATTTTAAGTCACGGGGTTCACAGCTTAACAAACTATTAGGTGAATCAATGGTTGCTGTTAATTTTTCTTAAAAACTACGTGTAGGACAAGGTTGGAGCGGTAGAGTCAGACTGAAAAACTCAATGCCATTGCGGGGATTAGAACCACGGATCTCCCGGGCTCCGCTGAGATAATTTTACATCCCGACAGAGCACGCCACTTGGGTTCTCCTGGTTGTGTACTGGGGAAACATGTGAGGCAGTTGCGGAATATAGTCTTTTGCGGTAGAAGAACCGGACGGAGAGCGAGAGTCCCATGGATCAAATCCCGGCTCTGACATTGAAATTTTCAGACCTACTCTACCTTTCTAAACCATTTTTGTTGCTGTTACATCATATTCTTATAATACTTTCTCTGTGTGATTTACAATACGAGGAAAATGCGGATAACTTTCTATATTTTGTTGAAATAAGCGTTGAATGACTTAAATAATATTCCAATCTTTCACTCTTCGTTGTACACAGAATCGTCTCCTAAGAGGATGACAGCTGTATCTCCTCCAGTCAATGTTTGTTGATCTCCAGTAATTTATATGTTACTAAAACGCCAGTCAGGAAAATACATTTGGGAAGGAATATTTCCTACAAATTTTGAGGTACCTCTCCTGCATTTGCCATGGAAGTCGATCTTGGCGGCATCCATTTCCGTAAATAAAGTTTATGCGATGTTCCAAAACAAACAATACAATATGCATAATTAGTTTGTCGTTTCGGCAAAAAATAAAACATTGTTTCTTATTACACTGATAATTTTCTTTGGTGGTACCCCAAGTTAATGTATTACTTTTGACATCTACAGAGAAGATAGGCGAATAAAATATGCTCGGATGAGCCAGAATATAAACAGTTTAGGTAACCTGATATTTCTTTTTTTCAAAATAAGCGAACTCATCGCAACCGATATTCGACTTCTGTTTCTCCGGATTACCAGATAGACATATTGCCCATTACACAACGGACGTGTAAATATTTCGATTTGTCCTAATCATAATTTCGCTGAAATTACAACGTAGCCAAACAATAACTGATCACCCACACAAATTAGATTATCTTTTGCTGAATCGTTATTAGGCGTTCATATTTTTGGTATAAATAGGTATTGTTACGGAAGTTTTTCTTTTTGTTCCAATATACCCCGCTGTTAATTGCGAGTATCCGCGGCATTCCCTTTTGCAGCACACTACCTGTTGGCAAAGGTGTTGCCTCGTGTTCTATTTGTTGTTGTTGGGTTTCTATTTTCCTTATTATTCATTATATCACATTTCCATCCACACTTCCAGAATCTTAAGGAGGATAGGAAATAATTTGGGCTAGACCCACCACTAGCCGAGAATCGAACCCGGTACCGCTTTCACAGCAGGCAGAGGCTCTTCCGACTTAGCTACGGAGCCAGCATTGCAAAAATCTATGCCATTTTGTTAAATTACCCTATGTTTAACTAGAAATAGGATAGTCTAATTACTATTTTAGTTTATTAAGCGCTCAAAACAAATCATTTATTTTATTTTGTTCCTTTTCCTTAAACCGTCAAACAAAAATTAAAACCGTTAAAAAGTTCACACTGGATGCTTCCATAAACACCTGTACATTTTCTGTATCTAATAGACGGTACTTATTTCGTTCCGTATTATAAGTAACATTTGTAATTAAAAATGTGTGCTTAAATTCTGGTTTCTTTCATTAAACATTTGGCTGAAAATATAGGAAATAACTGTCTAGGAAATTAAACACCACTAGAAAGTTAATATCGTTCCCATAATGCAGCAACATTTCGTAGCGACATCAGAAGAAGAGCGCGCATTCTACTATGCAGCGAGCCCGGCCTTAATCTTAAAGTGCGATTTTCACACCTACTTGCTAAGGATACCGCGCTGTTGCCAAACGTCTCTGCATTTCAAATAGTCTTTCTGACTTAGAAAAATCTGATATGTTCCATTCACTTAACAATCTCTCGCTGTTCCATATACAAACCATTAGTATAAAGGATAATTCTTTTATCTACATCATGCTAATCGAAATAAACATTAGCAGAATTGGTCTTACTACATGCTTCCTTGTAAGTAGAAGGGGAATAAGGGAATACATTAGATTAATTTGTTAAAAGGTGATCACTCTGTGAAAAAATTCAGGTTCGATTCGCTTAGCATGGTCCGATTTGAGAAAAGTTAGGTAGTTTAAAATTTAAACCAATAACAAAAAATACCTTGAAAGCTGTCAAATCTATAAGAAAAACGTACGTTATATTAATTATGTGTTTTAACGAGATCTACATCTTTGTGTAATAAGGTTTTATATATCTCTTACAGTTTAACCGTTATGCAACATTCTGCAAAATTCACCAAGGATAAACAGGTCTTCAGAGGCTATTCCCAGAAAGTTCAAAACATACATTTTATTTGTGATATGAGGAAATTTAATCAAAATCGTTAGAGGTATTTTTGAGAAAAACACATGTAAAGGGTAGTGGAGGGATTTTCTTGAAAATCGAAAAGATCCTAAACACAAATACCAAGTTTGGTATTTAACGGTATTTTCGTTTGTGAACTACGCTGTCCACAACACACACACATACACACGCGGAACTTCTTCTAAAAATGATTTTTCGGGCTCAGGGGACCCCAACACATATTTACTATGCAGTTTTGGCATTGTATTCATGGATGGAATACAATACTTTCGTATGTACATACGTGCTAGAGCAAGTAAAATAGAACAACATTGTTTATATGTTTTTACTCAGCTTATCAAAATCTATTTGTGGTTTCAGGGAAGATATCTATACCGCTTCCATCTGCCGATTTGGAATGAATTAAACCAATTAAGTTGAAACTCGTAGTTCCTTGAGTAGTTGTCTTCAATAGGCAGCATAATATACTTATGTGTCTGATATTAGCAACAGCTAAGCCTGAGTATTTTTCATTTTAATTGTCCTTATTTGAGGTAATTTGCAGTATATAAACTTACAGCATAAAGTATTAAGTTGATATAAAAAATTGTCACTTTCCAGCAGTTAATCCAATGGCTCGTTTATTTATTTGGTTGTTTACCTATTTAGCATGGAATTTCTATGGCTGTTGATCTTTCTCGCTACCAATCATAGGAATCCAAAATACAATGCTTACAATAGTATTCGACAATGATATGTTTACATATCCAAAACAATCACATTATTCCTACATTAATGTAGATATATAAACGTGTATAACAATACGGATACAACAAAAATAAAACAGCATTAGCAGCGAATATAGGCTAATGCAAAATTATAAATGGCTGATAACCTTATAAACCAATAATATTCTTTCTATCTATCTTTCTTTTTTTCTATTGCAATTTAACGTCCTGATTGGTCATAACAGACGATGATCGAAATTGATCAAATGATCTGGGGGTCCATGAACTTATGGTTATTGGACATTTGTCTTCTCAAAACAAGGGAAACCCCCCGAAAAAAACCTTACCCTACCCAAGTTCCGAACTTAGGAACTATGTTCGAATAAAAGTTGCTATAAAATATAACTAAAGGGGCCATAATGGATAGGGACGTCTAATATTTGAGAATGAAAGAGGGATTTTGCTAATGATCTTAGCAAACTGCCCTTTCCAAAATTTCAAATTTAGGAAGAGAGGTTTGTTCAAAAAGTTTTGTTATATGAAAGAAGTTTTATTATTTGTAAGAAGTTTTATTATTTTTAAGAAGCTATCTAACGTGATTTGAAGAATATCGCTAACATTTTCGTAGTATAGCGGTCTTAGCACCTTTCCAACACATTTAGAGAAACACTGCCATGTGTACTATGAACTAACGGAGCAGCGCGACTGGTAAATGAAAACCATGGCCTTCGACACGACCGCTTAATCTTCCTCTTTCGTAAACATATGGAGCACAATATACGAGGATCATCTAGAGAGTAATGAACGATTTGACATACGACTAAATAATAACGAAATATATCGATACTAAACTCTATTTACAACGTTAGCGTATCTAACTCTATTTCTCAACATAATCATCATTGATAACAAGATATTTATTCTTACGCGTTAACTGTTTTTAAACCGGTTAGGGCAACTAAGGCGGTTAAATGCCAATATCATTTTAAAACATATGTTGATAGTCTTACGAAAAACAACCTGAAATTATAGGTTTGGAGTAACATGTAAGTATCAAAATGTTCCAAGTGACAAACGTTGCATAATAATAACACAGATATGCAGATGTAATGCAAAGTGACCCAAACACACTTTACTAAATGATGTTATTTTATTATTGAATCAGTTCGCTTGGCGCCGCTGAAACTTAAGATTAATTAATTACATGACCAAAAAGGAATAATGATAGAACATATAGTAAAATGAAGGTTCTTCACAGAATGAAAGGTTGAATAATTTATTTGGGTAAGCATTATGAGGGAGAACTAAAACGTTGCAACATTGATAAAATGAAACAATTTCAAAATAAATTGGAAACACATTTGTTAAGAAGACTATCGAAACAGTACAGCCTTAAAAGCCTCAAAGAAAAACAAGTCAGATAAGATTCAAGAAAATATTAGATAAATATTAGATTGCCCAGACAGGCAATTCGCTTACTCGTTTGTGAAAAAATTGCGCATTCTCTAAAAACCCAAATAGGTTTTGGTACCATTTATGAGTAGCTTCACTTTGTTTACAGATTAACTCGTCCCGTCATTCAATCTTGTTCCGCAAACAAAGTTTTCGGAAAATAAAATTACAGCTTAGACACCTATATACAATCAGCTATACAGGACAATGAGCTGCGGTTTCAACGGAAATTTAGAAAGGATGGTCCAACGACTTAAACCATATGGAAACTCTCAAGTAAGTTTCAACGAATAGTCACTGTTGCTGACGAGTCTCGACCAGGTCAACCTTCCACAAGACCAGCTGGCATTAACGCAATACGGGAGTCAATTTAACGGAGTCCTACATGTGCACGTTGTCTTTCAAGTCAACTAAAATTCCGTCATGGAGTTAGTGTAATACTTGTAAATGATATACACGCTTTTTTTTTTTCAAGATGGATTTCAGCACTTTGAACCCTGAATTTGCAATTGACGTAAACAAAACCCTACAGATTTAGGACACCGTTCAATTGTCTCCCTTCAATCGGAAAGTCGACCTGGTTGAGACATATGTAAGTTTCCATATGGTGTTATTCGTTGATCTATTCTTCCTAAATTTCTGTTGGAATCGTCGTCACAGCTCATCGCACTGAACATACCGTAGATGACCTGTGATAACGCCAATACGTACAGGAATAGTAAACACACTGCTCAGTGATCAACCTGTAACAAAAAGACATTCGTAAGTAACCTCAATAGTTACTTATTTTGTGGATATCCTGTATAAACGTTACGGCCATCACTATTAGTTTTCTGTAAATGCAGCACACCATAGCATGATCTTGCTAGAGCGACCCATTTTCACTCGGCACTCGTGCTTTTGCCTATACTTTAGCAATGCTAACTTTGAAACGCTGTTTTTTTTTTATTAAGATTTGAAGATCGTTTAGATTTCATGATCATAAGTTACAAATTTAATGTTACATTCCTTTGAAGAAGGAATCTCCAAATACTACCAACCACAGCCATTATAATATCTTGCTTTCTCTTAAACAGAATGATCCATCTTATGCTTCTATTTCATCTAACAATGACTTTTGAATTTTACCAATATGATTTTGCTTTATATTGATGAATACTTAAAGAAACCGCAGTTGTCAAGCTGTATTTGAAGTTTTACTTTTGCATAAACTTAGTTTGAATGCTTTCGAAAGCTAAACCGAGCAATGTTGACTAATGAATATACATCTGGGAATCGGAAAACGTGTAAACTGTTTTAGACTGGCTAAGGTAAATCCATTAATTACTATTATTATTATTATTGTTATTATTATTATCATCATTATCATCATAATCATCATCAGTAGTAGCAGCAGCAGTAGCAGTATTACTATTATATTTAGGAATATCTAATTAACTGTTATTTTGTAACCATCCCAGGAAATGTGTTGTTCCAAAGAATAACTGAAATGCCAGTTATATGGTTAGAAAGCAGCAGTCTTCGTAATGCCATTAACGTGAATATTCTGTACCTTTATAACCAGTACCAACATCAGCGCTCTGATAGAAACCATTGTAATGAAATACAAAGGTTACAACTATATACCCCTTCTCCAGTGCTTCCAAGTGTCAATTAAGGGCAACGTCTGTTAAAAATCTTCCTGCTAATCATCTGTGCTATTGAATCCTCGCAACACTATTATGAAATACACATGCCGTTTTGGAACATATAATAAGCAGCATGATGAAAGGTGAATTTAGACAATTACTACGATGAAGGATATGAATAAGCTGTGTTAAGCGAGCAACAATAGTATGTATACAGATTTAAAGCATATACATTATTAGTGGAATGTTAGTTCGCGCATGCACGATGTAAGAGGAGCAAAGAAGGGAGGGAAACCGCCTTTCTATAGTTCTACACACTTATAAACAGAGCGAAAGTAGTCAAGAAACAGTGGAACAAGTCTCTTGCTCTTGCAGTTAGGACTTAGCACTCGCGAACTACCTGGCACTTATTTTTGTTGTTACTTGCAATCCAGGATATTTTCAGAGTTGGAACGGTTGGAACCGTTACGGAACAATAACAATTTAGCCACCTCCTTCTTTCTTATTTGTGCGTTAAGGCTGCACAATGCTTAAAAATCTGATGTGACTTTCTCAACTTATTCTGCAAACAAACATCCTACAAAAGATTATTCTTCTATGTACTTCAAGCTAATCCACATAGGCATTAGCAGAATGACCTTAATACTAAGTTCGTTATTACTAGAAAGGAGCCATGGGAATAAACTAGGCTTAAGCGATAGTAAAATGTTTTAAAAGCTGTCGCTATGCGATTGTCTTTGAAATTCTGTTCTCTCTGGTTTTCTTCGTAGTCGGATTACTCTCCCCATATTTAGGACTGACACGCCTCTAGGACTTATAAGCGGGTGCCTAGGGGTCGGA
Organism: Hymenopus coronatus; assembly: GCA_030762935.1. Taxonomy (NCBI): domain Eukaryota; kingdom Metazoa; phylum Arthropoda; class Insecta; order Mantodea; family Hymenopodidae; genus Hymenopus; species Hymenopus coronatus. The sequence goes on from CM060900.1 coordinate 351,460,526, forward strand.
AACCTGTTGCGGAGCCCACGGCACATAAACTTAGAAAGAAGTGCCTGGAAGTACTGGTGTGCCTATAGCCATAACCGTGTGGAAGTGGATGATATGAAATGAAAGCGAAATAGATGATAGGAATGTGATGATGGAGCAATTGGTGGAATGAATGACAGAGGAAACCGGGGGACCTGTGCAAAACCCGCTCAGACGCCGTTTTGTCCACCACAAATCCCACACTCGGGCGCTTGGGATAGAATCCAAACCGCCTAGGTGGGAGGCTAGCATCTAACCATTCTGCTACGGCGCTACCTTATTTTACAAATGAAACCAATAACAAGGAATACATGTGTATTTTGGACGAGATGTACATATTTTGTGTAGTAAGTTTCTGTGTATCTTTTAGCGGTTTACCAGTTATGGAAAACACATCCAGAATGAAGAGGACTATTCAAGAAAATTCAGGCCATACATTTTATTTGTCATATAAATATCTTTAAAATGCAACCATTTTAGAGAAAACCGAAAACTTCAATGTAAACGGTAGATTGGGATTGGAAGATTTTCCTAAAAGTCTTACTGTTGCATCCTTGGAGAATACTGGAATTAAATTCAGTTTGGTATTTAACCGACTTTCTTTTTTGAGTAATATGTCCACAGATACACACGGAGGTTTTTTGTAAAAATGCTAATTGGGTGGGACCTCAAAACGAATATTTCCGGAAATTTTTCCTCATCGAATTTTTGGGTGGAATATAATATCTCCTCTGCGTATTATGTACCTATATAGTATATGTAGAGAAAAAAAAGAGAAATCTTCATTTTCACCCTTATAATTTTTCCGTTAGGTTTGCATTTGGGTTCAATTGTTTCTTGCATCTGTAACCTGTCTTAAAAATGATGATGTTTTTAAAGCTATAATTAAGTTACGGATAGTCTATATATTCAATGAAGATTAAAGAAGGGAAGTTGCCCATTTATTTTTCAATGTGTTCTTTAGAATACAGAAAGTCGAAGAATTTATCTTTATAACCTAAATCCGTGTCATAGTCACTTCTGATCAATGAAAGCGTTGCTGTATATGATGTAGAATTAGCTGACATTTATTAAAGTTCAGTTATTTTTGACCAATAGTTATTGTATATAAAAATATGAGGCATAAAAAGGAGTAATTTCACAAAAACGAGTTATACTTTTGAAGTATGTCTGCAATTTCCCAGTTCCATTTAAATAAAGCATATCATTAATTTAACTATTCTTCGCGACTGAAGTCACTATTCAAGCTACTCTTTAATCCTGCTGAATAAGTGAGACATAATTGAATATTGCGATTTAAGAAAATAAATAATCAGGAATACTTGCCAGTCATGATTAACCAATAATCCACTGAAATCCACCAAACTTCCACAATTTTGCGCTTATAGAGGTCAAACACTACCACTGCAATTCCCTCGCCACAGATAAATAGCACGTGGAAATGTGGCAAATAGGCCCCATGAAATATTATTTATACCGTAATATGGTCTTCGGGGCGCAGGCACTGTACCAGGTCCCCAACTCTTTATTGTCTTCTAATACTGCATTCTCATTGGTTGAGCGGGCCGCGACGTGGCCGAGTGGTTAGACCACTCGCCTCTCACCTCAATCCCAAACGACCGCATGTGAGATTTGTGGTGGACAAAGTGGCGCAGGAGTGGGTTTCTCGGGTTTCTCCGGTTTCCCCCGACATGGGATTTCACCGGTGCTTCATCTTCATTGATGTATCATCAGTGTCAACGCCGGCGGTGCCATGGGTAGTTAAAGCGGGCGTTAAACACTCAATTATCTCATTGGTAGAAAATGTTTCTTGTCTCTTATGCACATGTTGTAAGAAGTATTTCACCCTTTGGGGTTTTTCTATTGATTGATCATGTGTTGAGACGGGATAGAACATCTGGAGTTGTTTTTGAGGAAAATATACATCACCTCAAAATCTGGATAAAGCAAGTTTTATCGCAACCACCTATCTGAAAATAACAAAGAAACCCCTGATGCCTCGGAGAGATACCTTGAAAAACACCTTTCATTGTTAACGCGTCCTTTCGAGTAAAACTCAATGTCCTGTTTTCCTGTAAACATATGGCCGGCTTAAGCATGAATGTAAAGCAAGTCTATTTTGCGAAAACAACAAAAAAAGGTTCATTCATATTTCTTAAGATATTTCAATTTTCTTTTCGTTAAAATATTTTTCCTGGAAAAGGTGTTCTTGTTGTTTGTTGTTCATTTCCGGTGCTACACCACGAAAGATATATGAATCACCTCAAAAAAAAAAAAAAAAAAAAAAAAAAAGGCAGGTACATGTTTATCGCAAATATCTTCCCGCTGTGAAAATATCAAAGAAAGTATTTTATTTCACTTCCATTTTTATAAAAGGGTTTTTAGAAATATGCATTTTAAGTTAAAATTGTTATTTATCATTCTCTATCAACATTTTGGCTTACATACTATTCATTTTTGTTGATGTTTTGAAGGGTTCTCTGTAGCCAAAACATACTTTCGTTCTTGGTGTTAACAACAAAAAAACACAAAAATCAATTTCATTCCTGTTATTTACGAGACAGCCCTTTAATCCTGCTTTCTAGGTGTTTACAGAAAATTTGAGTAATGGGGCCACAACTGCCATTCATAGTTGGAAGATAGGAGTCATTTAAGTGTGCCTGTCTAACCTCCATAATATTTCTCAACGGGTGAGGTCTATTTATGCTGCATATTACTGACTTCAGCTGAAATAATAAGTAATGTACTTGCAGTATGTCTAAACACTGGCGTACAAAGTGCATGTACTATCGCAAATGCTCCGTGATGTTTTTTCTTGTATGACCGATATTTCCACCAATAAAATAAATGTAATTTAAGTACTGGAGTTAAACTGCTCCAGAACAGAAAATCATGAAGGAGCTCCGGCATAAAGTGTAAGGGAAGGTTTTATATTTCAGAAAAAATTGCATTTTAATTAAAGTAATTGGATTAATCTTTTCCGAGCAATTATGTATAACTTCAATTGCAGATTTCGAAACGGAATAAGAAAAGTAGTTCTATTAGGCACCTTGCTTTTGTAGGGAAAAGTTTATGCTTCGGTCAGAAATCTCATTTTAATTACAGTAATTGGATAATTATTTTCCCAACGATTATATGTAATTACAATAATAGAATTGGAAAGGGAATAAGAAAAATAATTATATTAGGCAACTTGCACTTTGTAAGGGAAGGTTCTATATTTCAGTCAAAAATTTCATTTTAAAGTAGTTGGATAAATATTTTCCGAGCAAGTATGCGTAATTTCAATTACAGAATTGTAAAGCGAATAAGCAAAATAGTTATACAAGGAATCTTGCTCTTTATTGTAGCTTAAAAATATTTGAAATAGATAATCTCTTCCGTTAACCTCATATTGTTTTCCACTGTGTTTAGATTCAGATTGGAAATCCCCTGCCGGCAATTTTAATCGATTCAAGTCATGTGAAAAGACGAATGAATGCGCCTTCAAACAAATCGGGAATTTTCGCTCTTTAACTAACTTAATAATAATAATAATAATAATAATAATAATAATAATAATAATAATAAAATATATGCATAGAGTTATGTTAACTCTGTTAGTATAAATGAAATCTACATAAAATTTCAATTGAAAATAATCTTCCAATGTGTATTGTCTCCAAATTAACAAACTTACAACGCAATTGCATAGTTTCGCGGTTTAATTAGTTTTAAGTATAATCCAATCTTATATGCATATAGTTCGGTTAAATCTGGTGTTAGAAATGAGATATATATTAAATACCAGTTGAAAATGACCCCCAGTGTGTATTGTATCTCCACATTAGAAAGGTAGAGCAAACTCGCGAACTCTTTGTGTTTAATTAATTTAATTGTAATCAAAATGTATATGCACAGATATACGAGTATGTCAATTCTTAGGTTAAAATTTTACATTAAATTCCAGTTGAAAATGAGCCGACAATGTGTATCATATCTACACAATTAACAACGTTAGAGTAAAATCGCGTATTGGTGCTTGATACTCAATTGCAAGACGATGTACTAAAGGTCCTACTCTAATGGAGAACCGATGTAAACAATGTTTATCACTTTCGACATCTCAAATTGAAAGCTAGCAGGCGCAGGCAAAGGAGAGAAGGGTGCAGACAAAAAGGAATGAGGAGTAAAACACGTGTAATACATGTTAAAAACGAGTCAACAGATGTTTGATCCAAGAGCCCCCTAATCACATTTCTCGTATACATTTTTTGTATAGTTAACTGTTGCTGAGATAGATTCAGTTTTAAGCTACTTCAACTTTTGTCAAACGAGATATCATCTTTATTTTTGTCTCTCTTTGTTTACTCCCAGTAAACAACTGGGACCAAATTTCAATTATTTCACATAAAGGCAGGCTTTTAAAAAAATTGACTAGAAGCAATTAATAACAAGTCTGCTAATGTTTACCTCGAATAGCATGATGGAGAGAAAATAGTAATCTTTTGTAGGAAAGGTTTGTTTACCGAACAGTTAGAGAAAGACGTGTGAATGGAACATATATTTTGTTTAATATTGTCGAAGTTCTCTTTGTTAAACCAATTAAGCAACCGATTAATACCCTTAAACGATTCCAGGTGTCATTAAATTGCCCTACATGATAATATCACTGTAAAATACGTGCTACTGACATTCTAACTTTGCGTGCTGAATATAATAAAATATAATGTTATTAGATTAAAATTCAGGATTTTATAAGTTTATTAGTGAAATATTGTTTGAAATGCTTCAAGTTACTTTGCACACATACAGTAATAACGCGTATCGTAAAGCCGGAATCCTTCATGGAGAAAACGCAAAAAGTCCATTATGAAATCTAAAACACATTTTAAACCAACGGAAATTCGTAAATCGCTTTCTTGGAAGAACAATTGTGTCTTGTGACGCAAGAATGTTACTTCTAGAAATAAGGTTAGATTAATGGTTAGTTTTCATAACAGTAGCTGCCAAACTTCCGGATCACATACATTGTCGTGAGCCTCGGAAGGTATTGTGTTTTAAATAATTGCCACGGATACAGTTTGTTACCTGTCAGTAACCCCGAAAATCTAACAATCGAGAGACCGGCCACTTTGTGTATTTTAATACGAAGCGTGATAATAAGGTACCACCAACCCACACGTCATCCTTTATACTTGGAAACACCGGTTTTCGTGTCCGTTAGTTCTTTTTAAAATGCTATGTCTTTTGTCAACGGCGGTAATGGAAGACTCTGATTTACTTTAGCTCTTTGCTACAAGAGCAAAAACATACAGAATCGGCTTCTCTTTTGAATAGCTTATATAATACTTATGTGAGTTTTCGAGCATTTTGAAAACATGTTCACGTAAACACTTATATTAACCATGCGGTGATGAGCTCTAGGTTCGTAAATGCATGATCTAGTTCAATGTGTGAGCAGTATGCTGCTAGTTTTAATTTAAATATATACATGGTTATGCACAGCAAACTATTTGCGTACACAAGAAATATCATAAGAACTTACAAATTCTTACAGCCATCACAACATCCGGTATTTAAGCAATGTCGAAGTGAACTGAAGCTCAGAAATATAAATCTGAGGATCACCCCGCAGGGGCAGTTTTAAGGAACTAATTACATGGCTCCTTGTTGACGCATAATATACCGAATTACTAAATTAATTCGGCTTTTGCCGCTTTAAAATTTAAAATAATTACGTAAGTGCTGGCCAGCGCGCTCTTCTGGCACTCGATCTAGCGGCCAAGATAAAGTAATTTGTTTATCTTGAGCACTACCTAGTAGACGTTAAAGAACTAATAAGCTAGTCAGCGGGGTCTATCAGGGCTTGAAATAGCAGCCAAGATAAAACTAATGCCTACCACTGCACTACTTGGCAGACGTTAAAGAACATACCGCGAATAGCAAGATTTGACATACCACGGAACCACATGCATGTGAAATGTCAACTTCGTTGCAGTGTGATAGAGTGTAGGACCGAGCATCATAGTTTTATGATCAAAACTTAATTACGATTTGGTACTTCAATTATTCAAAGAACGCTTCATTAAGATGCTACTTTTATTTACTTCTTTGCTCTTCCCTGAATTTCAGCAGTTTTCGAGACAACGCGTTATAAAAAGGGTTTTAGGTACATTGGTATAATAACTATATAAATAAAAATACAGAGAAAAGACACAGTTGTACGGGACAAATATGAGACCCGAAAGGCACTGTCACATCTATGATGACATCCATTTTTAGAGTAACTAACATTTAGCCTGCGAGAGGCACTGCTAAAACCATGGTAGCTTTTAGAAGCAGTTCACGTTCAAAACACCAAAGAGACTGCTCCATGAGAACGCGTAGAAGTAACTCACGTTTATACTAACAAAGGCGATGATTTGTCCATGCTGAATTCTTCAGCTCTTTAGTACTACTTTGAGCCCTCTTCAGCAGATCCTCAGAAACATTCGCCTACGATAAATATTTGCTCTATAATAGTGACGCATCAATTCGAATTCTATCAATTGTAAATGCCGAATAAGTTTAATCATTGCATATTTTCAGGATATCACCACGTAAACTACAGCTTCACATTTACTGTTACATATATCTTGTGGAAGAATTCACTGAGCATCACATACTTTATTAAATATATAACGAATTTTCAGACTTAATAGAACGCGTTGTAACCACATGGATCTAAAATAGTCGATAAATAAAAATAGCACCTACACATGCCCCATTTGACACCTACAAAAGTCGTAAATTTCAGGGCTTCTGTAATTTCGTAGTTAACAAGGCGGCTACAATTACTCTGTCTTTGCGGTTTGCTAGATAATAGATTGACGTAAATTTGTGTGCTCTGCAAGGATATCTGGTTTTCCTATTGCCACCAGCGCCGGAATATGGACTACGGAGTTTTTTATTACTTTTCCATGCCGAGATGCATTTGAAGCGTGCTGTGAAAACTTAGCACAAAAATATAACATTTATGTGGATTTTTTAAATTCACACCCAATGCGTAGAACAAAGATGACCCCCAAATAGCTAGATTTTCTATAGAGAAAATTCACTCAGAGGCGAAAAGCTGTGGCGTGGTACTGGCCCTGTAAAATGAGGTTAAAGTTTAGGCTATGAAAGGTAAGAAAACGAATAAATATTAGACTTTATGTATGTTTAGAAATCAAGTATACTTATTATATTATGTATATAAATATTTGTACACAGCACTGTACAAATACTTTTTTTATGCAATTTTCACCAATTAATGTTAATCTAAATGTATTACCTTATTTTCTTTGGGTGTTGGCTTATACTGATACCACCGTGAATCATTTTCTGAAACTTTAATGCATACAAAATTAAATTAAATGGCGTGTTATTTATGGACGCTCTTTAACTGCTGTGGTTCTCAGCGTCCCATTCTATATTGGGCGTGAAATACCGCTTAATTTTGCTCAGAGGCCTCTCTATCAGGCTTGAGGTTCTTTTACGTGTCGTAAATCTACGACACGGGACCAACGGCTTTACTTCCCTTCCGAAGGAAGCCATGCTAAGGATTTTTACGCCCGAAAAAATCCATCCTCCTCCGCCGGGTTTGAACCCGCGACCTTGGGTATATGAAGTCAGCATGGTAATTAATGCATACAATCAAACATAATTAGGCATATACATAATGTGGTTCATGATTCGGCAGTATGCAAATTTTGTTCAGTTCTTTCTATTGCATGGCAGTATGCAAATTTTGTTCAGTTCTTTCTATTGCATGGCAGTATGCAAATTTTGTTCAGTTCTTTCTATTGCATCTGCATAGTCTTTAAATTGTCATAATGACTGTTATCCGATGATATTCATATTATTATAGACACTCGTTAAGTGGAAGATCGTAGTGAAAAGCAAAATCAATATACATTCCATTTTCTACGGTTATGATAAGCTGGTTTTTATGCTAGTCACTTCTTTTAACAGAGTGGAAGCTCTCTAAAAGAAGTCCTGCATTTCTGTTTCATCTTATCTCCAAAAAGTGTTCAGTTACCAATCTTAACCTAAAAAATGAACATATGCATTCCACCGTACACATTAACATAACATTAATCACTACTTGAAGCTAAAGTTCTTAATAAATAGATTTTATATACATGTATGTGTATAACTTATTTTTTGTTCAAGTATGTGATCCGAGAACACTAATTTTGCAATTCCAATTCGTCTCGGAAATGTTTTGTTGAGGCATTTACCAAAGCTATCGCACAGAACATTGGGTGCTCAGGCATAGACGGAAGCATTTGTATTTTACACTATAGCGCATAAATAAACATTCGATAATCAAAAAGTTAAATTTCTATCATGCTTTTCACCTTACAGCAACATTAAACTAACAGCTGTGCTAGCCCGCTGTGTAACAGCTCCATTAGCAAAAGGGTCTTGGGGTTGGTTACCTTCAACAACAACTTTTTCATCCCTATCATACTCGTCGATGTCGACGTCCTCGACAATTTTCACGGATTAAATTATTATTCTGCTCTGGGTCCATTTCAATTACTGGGCAATCCATCCCTTATATATGTCGGCCAGGAATTCTTGTATCTTTCGGTTATGTTTTAAAATCCAATTCTTTATTCTTACAAATATTTCTTTATTGTTTCATTTATGTAGCCTTTAAACTTCTACGGTCATATCGGGGGCTTTGCTTTAGAAACAATTTCTGGTGATTTCTCGCAGAGTTGTAGGGTTTTTTTTAACGTTAGAATTTATTATTAAACGCACACACACGCACACACACATTCACTCTCACATGCATACTTCCAGACTCTGTGAGAGATATGGGATGATTCCGGTTAAAAAAATGCTCTCCCCCTATCGGGAATCGAAGGGCGACTTCTCGGTGTGAAGCCAAAACTCTGACCACTTAACCATAGAGGAAGTCAACAAAATGTTGCTTTCCTATGAAGATACAGATTGCCGAATAGGCGGAGTGTTGAGACCATTCGCCTCTCACCTAGACGGGCCGGATTCGATCCCAAGCGACCGCATGTGAATTTAGTGGTGGACAAAGCGGCACAGGGGCGGGTTTTCTTCGAGTTCTCCGGTTTCCCCCATCATTATATTCCACCGGTGCTCCATCTTAAGTCAGGTATCATCAGTGTCATCGCCTGCGGTGCCATTGTAGTAAAAACGGGCGTTAAATACTACCCAAAAAAATTGCCGAATAACGCATAAAAGTGACTAGCGGCTTTAAAAATGTGCTTTGCCTTAACAGCTCGTGCCAGAATAGCTCTGTATATTCCCTTTTCCGAGCTCCAGGCGTTACAATCCGGCAATGAATTTTCGCATAATAATGCTATATTGTTGTATATGACTAAAGCTCTAATGGTCTGTCGAACTGCTGTAAAGTAGAACATTTTTGGGTTCATGGTTACGAATTTAACTTACGTTTTGGAGATATTAGGGGTAGCTCTTAAACTACAGAGCTAACATGAGAAATATTGGTCACATTTGTGACGATTTATACAGGTGTTAATGAACTACACCGAAATAATTTGCGAGATTGAGCACGTAACTGATATAAGTAATTTGAGATCGGCAATGCATGGTCCCCGGATAAACATAACGCAACTATATAGCGTTAAACGTGTGGGTATCAGGTGCTGATAAGTCGGTGTTAAAGCAAAGCAGGTTGAAGAAATGGCTTAGAATGTCTTTAAAACTGCTGCCCGAGTATAGGAATATTGATTTTAGCAGCTCATTACTAGCGTTCTCAAATTTTAATGTCACAAAAATCTGCAAAATCTTGAACTAATCACTTGACAGTGAGACACTGAGAATTCATTACCTACGTTCTTGGGTTATGTAGCCTACTCTGGGGGCGTTTTTCATCTACTCTGGTGGTTTAATGCTTAACGCGGAAGACGCTATCCCACAGGCCATGGGTTCTATTCCAGTCATGGAATAACCGTTTTTTAATATTATTTTTTTCATTCCAGACGAAGTGCCGCGATACGTGACATACTGGCACTTCAGAAACTTATAGCCCGTACTTCGAAATTTCAATAAACAGGCCATAAGTCTCTTATCTCAAACTACTTATTTAAGTAATCGACATATTCTGTGAAATTATTTCGGTGTAGTTCATTAACACCCTGTATAGTTCTAATGCATGTCATTTACACACCAAAAATTTAACCGTAGGATAAACTTTAAGAATGTTAATAACAGAGTGGTATATTGGAAATCGTTATTCTGTGTTGCAATGAAAAGGGACATGCAGTGCTCAAGAATACAATTGCGAACAAATGGAAAGGTCAATATGGTAATACGATTTCTTAATTTCTTAAAATGCATTTTGCTTTCTCTACCACGCACAATATACATAGTAAATGGAGAAGGCAGAACATTTCACCCAAAATTTCGATACCGAGATTTCATTGGAGATACATGTTTTGAGCAGCCCTTAATCCAAAAATAGATTTTTTAGATAAAAAGATCCTTGTGTGTGTCTGTGAACAGCATAATTGGAAAACGAAATACCAAACTTGGTATTTAAGGCCAGCATCCTCCAAGGATTTTACAAGCAGATTTTGAAGAATATCCCCCAAACTACCCATTAGATGGAAATGTTTTTGGAATCCTCGATTTTCTCACAATTATTAACGATTTTGATTATGCACCATATATGAAGAATAATTATATTATAATTAAAATATATATATTGGCCTTTCTGGGAATAAGCTCTGAAGCTCTCTTCATTATGAATGACTATTTAACAAGTGGTAAACCGTAAGTGCTAAACAAAGTCTTACTCTCTTTAAAATGCACAATTTATATCAAATATTTTATTGGTAGGGCGGAAGTTAACCATTTCCGTTATGTTTCTTGTTTTTTCTTTAAATGTCCGTATTCTTATCCTATTCGGCTAACACCATATTGGTTTGAAACGAACATTATGGGGAAAAACAAACTGGCAATGAGTACATTGATGGTTGCTGATTCATACATAAACAGTACTGACTTATTTTGTATACAGTGTAGAGAATGGTAAAATAATACAAACAAAATTGCGTTTTAATTACATTCTTTTACGTTTGCAATGATTTCGTTAAAAGTTAGGTTACATCGGATAGAACGCTTTTGAGCTGCAGAACAGATGTTCGTCACGCAAACGAGATCTATATTTTGACTTGGCAAAAGTAGTTGTGTTCTTCACACAAATATGCAGAAGCAAACATAGTCATACCTTTAACCACAATGAATATCATTTGCATGTGCTTTGCAGATCAATGCCATGTTTAGCGTGGCACAAATATTTAAAAAACATCATTTTAAACGGATATTAATTTCAGTTGCAAATCCAGCCTTACGTTTAGAGGTTTACCATGCATAGGACTTACAAAGGGGTCAAAATAATTTCCGGCAAACTCTTTGGAGTTTATAATAAAGTATACTAATGAAATCCCTTGCATTCATTTGTATTTCTAAGGAACTGTAAAGAGGGCAAAGGATATAGTGGTCCATCTCACTTCAGGAATACTTTAATTGCATTGTACATTTTACTTGATTTTTACTCCTCACTTGTTGGTTAAGATAAATTAAACTAACCGTCCATAATACTTTATGTGGAGGCTTAGAATCTTACTTGACGACTTTCCAATTAGAACTCTGTCGCTCCCCGGCTCTGCTTGCTAATATGCTACGTCATACTTGGGCGTATACCTGTCATGTGCACAGAGTTTCTGCAGCAACATCTTCTTTCGTATGCGGGAAGGAACTACAGTAAAATACCCTGCCTAGCTTTAAATGGTGCAATATGTCTTCATGGGGTGTATATTTAAATAAGGTATGTAAGTTCTAATAAATAAAGCTGTGTTGGATTTTATTTTGAGGGCTTTATCCAGCTGCTAATAGTAGACGTTGAAATGTTATGATCTTTTCGCATGCATTCATGCAAGAAATGTACAATACCAATGTTCATGCTACCGAGCTTCCTTTTCACATTATTGGTTGGCCGCGCATTTCTTCCTTATTTTGCTAAAATAAAATGTGCTCCTTTATTTACAGTTTGCACAAAGTTATGAAAATAAATAATATAGAAGTAATGTGCTGTTTAGTCATCAAATCGTCAATTTTTTCTGGATACAGATAATTCTATGTATTTCAAATATAAAACGTAACTATTGACTTTTGTGCAATGCTGTACCTCAGTGAGTTAGTAAATTCACTGGAATAGTTCCCAGTAAACGTTTAGGAAAGCTGAATGTTCATATGTGATGCTAATGATAATGGTACTATTACTGTTGGAAATGTAAACCGCGGTGGGCATGATCTTCTCCCTTGTGGTCCCTTTTCCCCCCTTTCTTTCCACTTTGTAAATATTAGGCATAACGATACGACGCAGACTTCAAAGTGGGCACTGGCATGGTCGAGCGTGTCACATCGGCTGTGTATCTATTGGGCCATGGAGGAGTTCCTTTGTAGCCAACACTTGAAGCACGGAGCAAGCGAGCGACACAATTATTTGGTTATTGAACCGTGCACAGCTCATGCGGGGGTAGCTTCGGTAAAACGCTGTAAACACTTTGGTGTGGGAAGGTCGAGGCGCTCTAAACAAGTAGAAAATTACTCTATACAAGGGCCCATATTTAGTTATATCAGTCAACTAACCTCAAGTATCCCATCATGTTTGTATCCTAACCCGAATTAATACTTTTGCTGTCATCAGGGATACATTTTTGTGGCATTAGACCAAGTAACTATTGATATTTATGACACAAGCGCATATGTTTGAACTTTAATGTGGGGTGAATAAGTGCAAATAATTTGATGTTATTAGAGAACAATGCGTATAACATATAAATGTAAGTAACTTTGCTGTCATAGCAGTGACATAAATGAAGAGTAAATTTCAGGGTATAATTTTGAATGACCCTACGTTATTTCTCTTTTGTGTTTACATACATCACGAAACGGCTGCTCTTGTGATTTTGCAAAACTCGCACACCGCCGACCTGCATTCGTGTTACTCACAGTGAGAAAACGAGGCACCGATTCAGTCGCAAATTTTCCTTTACTTAATGAATGGCTTTACATGTGCTGAATTAGCAGATGTTCATTTAATTTAAGCCGCAACTGAGGAATGCGCCACTGTTGCGACGGACTGTATCATCAGCAATTTCTAAATTGTTATCTTCCCAAAAGACGAACGTTCACTGCAATCTAAAAAACGTATCTGTGAGACAGGTTTTCTTAGTTCCCGATTTGAAGAGTTCTCTAAGTGTTGAAGTTAAATCTACGGAATGCCGTTTTTTGGCCCTTCAGGCCTGAAGAAGATGATTCGGAAATTATGGAAACAGGAAACGGTAGATCGGAAAATTCGAGGGATGTAAGAAACCTGACCAATATTTGCCTGGAAAGCATGAAATCCGATGGGTTATTTAGGTTAGGTTAGGTAGGTCGGCCACGGGGATCAAACCCGCGACCTCCCGAATGCGAATCTCAGAGGAAACCGCTTGAGCCATCCCTTTCGGTTCCTCAGAATTATATTATAAATGCACTATTGGTATGAAAAGGACGAATATTCCGGAAAGATAATTTAAATGTTCAACATCATGTTCGGTATTTGTTTTTCAGGAATGCTTTATTGGAAAAAATAAATCCTTGTATTAATAATACAGTGTTTTTGAATAGTTCGTAACGTTTTGAAAAATGACTGAAGCTTTTTCTGTGTTATCAATTAGGCTGGAATGGCAGCAATCAATGAAATACTTCTATGCATTTTTCAGTGACCCCATGTATAAATTTGAACCATGACAAAAACAGCCTAAAATGTTTACTCTGCAACTATGTTATGTTAAGTTTTTTATTTAACTATAATGCCTTTAAGTATGTTTATTTCGTTAGTAGTAAATTTAATTCTACAGTTAGTAAAAATGTAAATAAGTTAATAATATCAACAGTGATACATTCAACGAACGCTGTATTTGTTTATTATTTCGGGAGAAAGTTTATTCAATATACATACTTTTTGGGAATTTGCAACATTGATGTATCGTTCCCATTTCGTACAGTAAAAGAACAGATTATTGCAAGGGTGTAAGGTAAGTCCTGTGCTATTCACCGACGATATGCTAACAAAGACAGAGAAAATCCATAATTGTTTCCCAGCGATTAACCATATGGCAGTCTCCTGGTTATTATTTGCAGATTTAGTCTTAGGTACGAACCATCTCAGCAATTGGTCTAAAGCAATCCCTGCAGCCAAGAGACACGTACCATAATGAATGGAACTTGAAGATAAGTCACGAGAAGTTTAAGAAAGGGGCATAATTGAGAAAGTATGAACAGTGGAATAAAGAAGATAAAGGATATAAAGTGGCCAGTGATTGTAGGTATACATTCATAATATAGGGTTAAAATCATTGGTGTTAGAAAATATTGAATATAAATATGAAGACTAGATGGTGGATAACTAACTGCGGATGCTGTGTACAGAATTTATCTTTATGGAAGTTTTAGACTTACCAAATGCAACAGCAAAGGAGTTTGCTTAAACAGAAATGCTTAGTATGGGAAGGAAAGGTGATATTACGGAATTCGTTCTTAAGTATTGCTACATCATAAAAAATCTAGATGAAAGGACAAATGGGTGGAGTTACAGTATTCAAACACACCAGGGTAATATGGATTGTGGGATATTTAGAAAATGAGAGAAAATAATGCAGCTGGTTTTTAGATAGGAGCAAGGAGAAAATTTTAAGATATAGATATACTAAAATTGCCTAGCAACATGAGGGAAAAAGGTCATTATAATCGATACACTAACGACACATGATTGGAAATATGTGGTTTAATTAAATAAAGAGCAAAGAAAGAGCATTGCTTGTGAACGACAGAGTGTGTGTAGACTAAAACGGATAAGAAAAGACTTCCAACAGAGTCAGTGTCCAATATGTGGAGGAAAGGATGGTATGAAACATATATTTTCTAATGTAAACGGACAGTATTTTGGGGGAAAGAATTATAGACGGGAAATGGTTAAAATGAGACAGACTGAACGTAGCCTTAATTAAACTCTTTAGTAAAGATAGTAAGAAGGTGAGTGGTATTTGGTTAAAATAAAAAGAAATTGTTCTTGTCTATTAAAAATATTCAAATGGAACGTAAGTTTATGAGTTATTAAAATGAACCGTTCAACATGACTATTTTAACATGGTGCACATTATATTATTATTATTATTATTATTATTATTATTATTATTATTATTATCGCTGTTAGCATTGAATTAAAATGTTTTAGATATTAAGAAAACTTGTGTGTAAAAATGGCAAGAAAACAGCTTATACTGATGCATGGCCATATTCTTTATATTTTTGCTTAGTAGGATTAATAATAATAATAATAACAATAATAACAATAATAATAATAATAACAATAATAATAATAATAACAATAATAATAATTACTACTACGAATAATAATAGTAAGAGTAACAGTAATAATAATAACAATAATAATAATAATAATTACTACAAATTATAGTAAGAGTAATAAAAATAGCAATAATAATAATAATAATAATAATAATAATAATAATAATAATAATAATAATCTCGTTCTAGCAATGCATTAAATTCAGGATTTTTATAATAATATACTATAGTCGGTGGAAAATATGACACATGAGATGAAATAATAAATAAGGACATTTCGGATGGAAACGTCTCAGGCCTAGATTTAGTGTTCCTTCTCGGCATTTGAGAACTACCTGTAAAAGACCCTCAATTAGGAAGGAGGGTCCCGGTGGAGTTTGAACCATAGACCTCCCTTTCACGAGTCCTTGTCTTAACGACCTCGGCTATTTGTGCTAGCAGTTCCTGGCTAAACGGAAAAAGAAAGCAGATGCCAAAACTTAAGGAAGAAACCATATTCAATCAAACCTACTCCAGGAGCTTCATTTGATGCACCTGATAAACGTTTAACATCTGGGGCTTCCAAAAGCAAGCTGTTCGCACGAATCTACAGAACGGAGAACCTGCAACGAGTGGTCGACCTGTAGTCAGTCATGAGCGCGAGGGGGTGGATGATATGTAATGCAAACGAAATGGATAAGAGGAAAGGTTATGGTGGAGCATGGTGTAACGAGCGGCGGGGGAAACTGGAGGACCCGGAGAAAGCCCGCCCAGACGCCGCTTCGTCCACCACAAATCTCTCATGCGGGCGCTTGGGATCGAATCCGGGCCATCTAGATGGGAGCTTTTGTTCTTGTTTTTTTGGGGGGGAGTAACGCCGGCTTTTACTACCTGTGGCACCACGGGCCAGTAGATGGGGGGCGAGCGGTCTAACCACTTGTATATTTTTCTTGTTATGGCTCAAACATCTGTACAGTTATTAAAATTAAGCAGTATCATTTACCTTTGCGACAGTAATTTGTTATGAATAAAGGCTGTGTTACTAGCTCATTCAATTTGAGTTTTATTTCCAAACCGAAACTGGGAACTCACACACACGGAATTAGGATCCATTTTTTCCGGAGGTAAATATAACACGTATTAATTTTTTTTTCCTGCTATTCCCGAATGAATATAATATTCGGGAGATTTTTTGAAGTGACAGAGTTTCAATTTTCCGTAATAACAATGTAAGATATTTTGCATAATTTAAGGACTGCTGGTTTACTCGTAATCTTAAATTGAAAAACGGTACGCGAGAATAGGGCAATTTCCCATGCATATATTATGTTAGTATAAGTAGATTCTAACCAATTTCAGTGAATGCAAGCCCTGTGTGATGATATAAGCCTAGGTCACATCAGTGAAATACTTATGCTATGATAGTGTGGATTTCATTTTGTGTACTTATAAAAATGGACATGGCTAAACAAATTAACAAACATTGACTCTACATGGTCGTTAAAACCAAAGAAAAGTATGGTTGTGAGTTTTGGTCCAAGTTCAAGTAACTCAATATAGCACTGCTCCATCAACCTCACCGTTTTAGACATCATGGTATTCTAAGTTAGTAACATATTGTATGTTTTATTCCATTCCTCTAAATATAGGGACTAAATAGACACAAAGGTTATAATCGAAGAAAGGAATGTCAACATCTCAGGATTAGAAATAGCTCTAACCTCTAAAATCGAATTGCCATAATGACGAGCTCGTTTAACCAATGATTCACGTTTTCGCGCGAGCAAATGTAGGCATAGCTGGACTGCTCTGGATTTGGCGTATCGTACATACACACGTGAAATGTGGTCCCAAGGGAGGAAGAGAACGTTAATTTGTGCTTCCGGCAGCCTACCTTCTGAACCATGGGACATAACATTAAGCTGACACTACTACCTCCTTGTGAAATGTGCCGTGGAACTAGCTTTCCTGCACGGCGCAGCAATGTGGTGCCACATCACTCGCTTATTATAACCCGCACAGTGCCATAAGCAGCGCTTGTTTGGTAACGGTTCCACCTTGTTTATTCCAGCTCTTGAAAAAGTAGTGTTGGCGGTTCCGTATAAATATATAAATAAAACAAATAGCTAAATTTTGGCATTTACCACAACAGTTGATCCTTTGAATGATTTTCACTATGCCACGTAAAATAATCATTTATCCCTAAAATACATATAACGTTGCATTCATTAAGAGAGGTTAAATAAGCCTTGTTAACTTAGCCTGTGCCATTCTAATAAGCTTAGGCATAGGAATGGGACACGGACGGATGAGACCTTACTTTTTGTTGCTTATTGCACCTATGCCCCACTTAGTGGTGCCCTCAGGACGGAGGGGTCAGCTGACAGGTTAAACGTGCGGTTGGAACCAGGAGCAACGACAAAGCAATGATAGGTTCGCTACAGTTTCCAGATATAAGTACCCCTACAGCTGGACAGACAAACAGGGGACCCCGTCCCACACAGGATCCAACATCTCCACCAGAGGTGGACCTCATTCCATCAGCCAACCGCAGTCGGGGAGGAGAAGTTCACTACACATCCTCTTTCCCTGCCACGCCACACTGAGCACCACAGTCGACACTTGCAACCTAGAAACCAACGGGCTGAAGGATGAGTGACAACCAGTGAGCACTACATGAAAGAACGGGAATTCGGGGAATGAAAGATACCTAATCAGCGACCCGGGTAAACTCATAGTTCAGGTAGACTGGCCGCAGGAATCAAATCCGCGACCTCCCGAATGCGGATCAGAGTCAAAACCGTCTGAACCATTCCGCTCGATCAATACAATTAAGAATAGCTTCTTCTGCTCGTAGAATACTATTTTCCAAATTATAAATAACCAATTCCTCGTGCTTTTAAACAGTAATGTGTATTTGTGAAATAAAAGTTTGATCTAACACGTTATCTAGTTGTTGCCACCGAATTTCTATCGCTGTATTTGGAAAAATGCATTCGCTTTGCGAAATGGTGTTTTAAATTTGTATCTTTGAATAGTCAGGCTTTGGCGAACACATATACTTTAAAAAGTATGGCCTCATAAGGCAATGTCACTACATTACCTTTCTACCTTTTAATAATAGCAAGAAATGGTTAAAAATGAATAATCTTAGATTACTATAAAAATGGATATCATGGTTTAAAATCGGGAATGCTGTCGCAGACTTTAATTGTTCTTAAAGAAAATAATGTTCACATTTTAAAAAATATGCATATATGTAACCAGGCATATTTAATTCTGAGATATGTCCATATATCAGTTTCATTGGGTAGGTAAATATTACTAGCAAAAACCCCATATAAATAGCTTCATGGAGTGTGACACTAAATTTAGGAATAAATGCTTGTATTAACCTTCAATATGCACCAGAACTTAAAAAACTGACCAACTCTTTTTCTGACTTTTTTTTGCTGCCAGACATATTTTCTGTCACACAAACATTTAACCCTATGTAAGTTGTTTTCTCCACACAAGACGAGTGTAGGATAAGGGTTGGGAAGATAGAGTCAGACTGAGAAATCAAACATAATAACCGGGATATGAGCAGCAGATCTACCGGTTACCGTCCGGTTGCAAGTAGCAACAGAACTACCATAGCAATATACCTCAACTGACTCGCATGTTTTTGGTATATCACAAGGAGATTTTAAATTAATTCTTGAGATAACATATCCCAATAGCAAATTGCATCGTATAAACAGAAGTCATAGTTTAACCAAGTTAACCAAAATTGTCGTAATGATCCAATTCATTGTCCATTTGCAATTACGTAGTTTTATTTATCTACATTTCACAGCTATTCCTCCATATTTGAAATAGGTTGTTGTTCTTATTATTTTATGTAATAATAATAATAATAATAATTATATTAATATATATAATATTATTATATAATAATTATGTTAATAATAATAATAAAAATAAAGATATAGTCATTCTACCAGTAAATAAGCTGCGTAATCATTCTTCCAGGTGTAGACCTTATGATTTGCTAACGGCCCCAAGGAAGAGCTTTTTTCTCACTTCTTCCTTGAACGTCCCAGACTTTTCTTCCGTTTTGAATAGCGTTTTTGAGATTCTATTTTTATTTTCTCTAGCATGTATTTATAATGTACATAGTAGGTAGAGAAGACATTACCTTCCACTCAAAATCTCGATACCGAAATTCCACCGGAAATACATGTTTTGAGCGCCACCGAATAAAGGTAGCATGGTCATGTGTGTGTCTGAGGTTAATTCAAAAACGAGAAGATAGTTAAATACCATACTTGGTATTTAAATTCAGTAGCTTCCAGGGATGCAACCGAACGATTTTCAGGAAAATCTCCCCACCCAAATCTACCTCCTACGTTGAATATTTTTGAAATTTTCGATTTTCTAAAAAATGACAATCTATTTTTATTAAAATGCAGTATATTAAAATATATTTACATGAAAAATAAAATGCATATGCAGTACTTCTTGGGAATAGCTCCTGAAGCTCACTTTACCCAGAATAACTTTTGCGCAACTGATAAACCGTAAGAGATAGGCAAAAATTTACTGCAGAAATAAAATGCAAATCTGGTTAAAATGCACAATTTATATCATATATGGTTTGTTGTAGAACTAACCAGTTGCGATTTATTTGCTGTCATTGATTTATGTTTCAAAATACTTAAAACGTTTCTCAAACGGGAATCCTCATCCGTTTTATATCGCTTTTATTTTGCTCCTGGCCATGGAATGAGAACCGAATTTTAATGACACTCGCATAGCTTTATGTTTAAAAAAATTGAATATCAATTTTACCTTGTGTTTTCCCTTATTTCCCTCCTATTTGTAAGGAAATAAGTAATAAGATGATTTCTGGAAATGTTTATCTTGATTAGCACGATGTACATAGAAAAATGGTCGTCTCCTTAGCGCGGTGGTAGCGCAGCTGCCTACCAAGCGGGAGACTTGGCTTCGATCCCCAGTACCGGTCTGGGGATTTTCCCCCCGCTGGGAGACCTGGACCGGGGTGCACTCAGCCTCGTGAGGTCCCTGGGGGGCCAATTGAGGAGCGACTTGATGGAGAAGTAGCGGCTCCAGGTCGTGAGGACCGCAGTAACCGGCCGGGAGGGGCTCGAGCCGCTGACCACGTCTAACCCTCCAATACTGCACCCCATCCATGACGTCTGTAGTGGACCGAGATGGGGGACGCAGCGGCCGGGCGGTAGGCCAAGGTTCCCCGTGAGCCGTCGTGCCATGGAGTTATACATAGAAGAATATTCTTTTGTAGGAATTCTCTGTTTTTAGAAGAGGTAGAAAAGGTCACGAGAATGGAACACATCAGATTTTTAGTCATACTTTGCAAAAGTTAATGTCAGTGTTTTTAGTACTGATGTAAGAGCTCCTTATGTCTGTGGTCCCGTCTATGTAATCCGCTGTGAATCTCATAATCTTCAGTTCGCTGAAGTTATTCGGCGTTCATCCATCTTTCTGAGTGTCTACGATTGACTACCATAGCAGAGGACAGGTCTTGCTAACGTTTTATAAAGCTTACGAACTATTTTGTTTGAAATGCAAAACGCAATAGCGATTTAAGAGCAGATGCACTGCAAAACCCATTAAACATCATATATGATATAGAAATATAAACATGACAAATTAAGTGGGCATAAGTGTTGTCACTGAAAATGTTAAATTCCTCAATGCATACTCGTGCATAAAATGCGGTCCATAATATTACGCACCTGTTTTTGTTGGGAGTAGTAATAAAATCTCGCCCCAAACCCTATAAGCGGGATAATTTTTCTCCGGAGCATAATTTTAGCTCCTTGATTGAAGGGTATTTTAACTCCCCTAAACGATGGAGGAACTGCCGAAGAATAACATTACAACTTAAACCTTGTTTTTCATGTTAAACTACAATTTTCTTAATATCCTTACTGTAATCTTCCTCTAAATGTTACTGATAAGCCTTCATATATGTAAATCTACGTAGCTGTTGTCCAGTTTAGCGACATATGCAAATGCAATCTTTACCACTTCCTATAGAATGCCAATTATGTTGCAGTTGGTGTACCTTTTCTTTGAGTATCAAATGTAGAAACATAGGGAGCGTACGACCAACGCCTATATCTCACGATTATTAACATAGTTCATTGGCAGCTCTTATGCTCTACTTGTATTTCAGAACAGACGTATAGAGAGGTGATACCGGCTGGCAGGGTCCAAAGTTTGGTTACCTGAAGGTATAAACTATATAGAATGAGGAAACATTATTATATTTTGGAGAAATCGGCCGCTTTTTATGCACGCGAATTTACATGTCTGCCCCATCGAGTGGCAGTAAGCGACAGTAGCACCAGAAAGCTTTTGCAGAGGATATAGCTCCTTATTCTCCAAAACTCCTCCTCTTATTGGAGGAGATTCTTAACTCACTTTTATCTGAGAAGAACCATAGTAGTAAGACCTTACCGTGTCTGGTCGTAGTGCAATATATTGCTGATCTTCAGTTACAAGATACTTGGTAGTACTGCATTTGAGTCGGCCTCTCTATACTTATCAGCACCATTCAACCGGAGTTAGGCTTGATCGTATTTATATTGATCGACATCTCTTTTGCAGTGTTGACATTTGTCCGTCTCAAATTTCTAAGCACGGTCATTGTTTAGCCTGGATTCTAATACCTGCAGCTTCGCTGGCTTGTGACTGTGGTTATTGGAAGTAGAATGTTTTATGTGACACGGAAGTCTATTCTCTTTTTGAAAAGGAGTGACGCTGCTGCACGTCCCAAAACAATAACTTTATCCCCATAAATTGATATGGTGGGTCATGGCTAAAATAAATATTCAGCATTTCTTCACAAGTATTTATGATAAACGTCGATAGCAACAACAGTATAAGCAATATTTGTGGGCTTACTGAGAAATTTGCCCCAACATCAGACAGCGTGTAGCTCGCAGAGAACTGAGGTTCACCACACTAAAACTCGCTTTCTCTGATTGCATTTGGAGGATTTTAGCGGTACCCAGGTACGGTCCCGTGTTGTAATGTTACATGGTTAACAGCCCTCTTCATCATTTCGGTCAGGAACGTAAGCGCACGAAGCAGAAGTACATTCACCATATTCATGACAGCTATGGCCCGTATATCAGTGATTCGCCTGGTATCCGTTAAGGTCCTTCACGATTACATACTTTCAGTAGCTTTACTCTAAATATTCTTACACTTCCTCACATGATGTTAACACCTCTATCACGAATAAATTTTCTTCATCATCCCTGTTCTGCCTGTGTTAATTAAACGATGCTCTGGTTATTTGCATAGACACGTAAGTCTCTAAGAGTAAATATCTCTTTAGCGGTATCTGATTGACATTTTGGCGCATGTTCTTGATATTTTTATTTAAATCCACCTCCACATTTTCTCAGTTACAATTCCTATGCGCGCACTCCAAAGATGTAACAGACTATTGCCCTCTAAATACGTTTAGCTGTGACTACAAGTTATTATACACTTCATTAATTAGTGACACACTTTCCTGCCGTTATTGAGCAGTCTATTGCACGTTGACGCAATATTCTGCATGGTTTGTATGCACGGTTTCATTTCGTTAATAGCGCTCATCTTGCAGAAGTTAGTAGGATGTTCATATCCGTAGACTTTGATGATGCATGTGATCGTGTCTCCTGGAAAATCTCTTTATAACTATGACTGAACTCGAAATCCTATTAAATACCGTCGGCATTTACACCACATCTGTGTGCTAGCCCCTGCTACAGTTTTAGTTAACAGGGAAGGATGCAAGGTTATGATTGGCAGTGCATTTCGCTGTGCTCTTTTTTGAGTCTATTCTGCTGTGCATGCGACAGTATCCTCTCTCTAAGACTAGCACATGACTCGTTTCTTTGCCGATGCTGTGTCTAAGACATGCATGCTAAAGGATATTCACATGGACATTGAGGACTATTGTCAGAAATCATAGCGATTCTTAACCTCAGTAAGACTAAAACTGTGGCTCTTTGTCCCATCACCCATTGTGCACCTACTTCACTGTCAATTTCCACCTTTATAAAAACATAATGTTTGACATTTTTCTGCCTCATATTATTACCACTATTCAAGACAATTGGAATCGCATCGTGGATAACATCCGCAACTTCTTATATGAAAAGCAGTACCGTTCTTTAGACCTTATGCAACACATTCAATTAGTGAGTAACTATACCTTATCTCGCACTTGGTGTCTCAGGCAGCTACTATCACTTCCTCGCATGTTTGGTGCTAAACTGTAATCCTGCACAGAATGATTTGGAAGAGTCTTCTATTAAGAATAGCCAGATAGCAACTACACTCCCTGTCTCTCTCTCTCTCTCTCTCTCTCTCTCTCTCTCTCTCTCTCACCCTGCTGGTGATTTCAATGCTATTCGTGCACAACTAGAGACCGAGTGCTTTTGAAAACCAATTGGAAAAAACTGCAAGGCTACGTCGATCCCTATAGTTGCAACATTCTTATCAAAACCAGAACCCACTAGGTCTTCGAAATCTATAACCCAAGGAACTCCCGGAGCTGGCTATTTTTGTAGTGTTTAGCGTCCAAGTTTACTACAAATGACACCACATGCGATGACACTGATGAAACATGGAATGAAGATGGAGCACCGGGGAAACGCGATGGCGGGAGAAACCGGTGAACCAGGAGAAAACACGCCCCTGCGCCGCTTTGTGCACCACAAATCCCTCATGCGCACATAAATGGCTATTTATTACCCAAATGATCTCTTCAATGAGCCAGGAATAACCCGAGCTATCTGTGGCTCTGCTATGTCAGTTACTGACTACAAAGATAAACCCCGCTGACGATGAGTGTGACGCAATCTACAACATTCTGTCCGCACTACTTTAGAGTGAAGTATATGACATGAAGTATTCACCAACACTATCCTCACTACATCATATTTGGTTGAAGTCGTGCCGGATTGTGATCTCTGTGAACGACCAGGTAGATTCTGAATCGTTTAGAAACCTGCCAATCTTCTAATCTTTGGCTACAAGCGCAGGATGACGTTCTTCCTTTCCGAACTTCCGTAAGGCTTACTTTGAGCCATCATCTGTTGGTGTCTAACAACAACAACAATAATAATCATAACAGTAACAATAATAATAATAAGAAGAAGATCACAAGAAGGTGGTCTGTTCATTATAATGTCATTTTCTTCACAGAAGAAAATTTTATCCGACTGCAGAATTTCATTTACAACAGAAAATTTGTAGAAGTGTCACTCGACCACTATAGAGTGCACTTGGGAGGAGGGCGCCACTGTGTTTGTTGACATCCTCAAGCGTAAGGAACCGAGGGGGCTAAGGGGAAGGCGGCCAGTTGGAACGTACAGTCACACAATGAAAATATTGCTAACCTATTGCTGTCTTCATACTAGACATTTCGGAAGCAGCACCTCTATTTATGTTTTCTATCCTGGCTGTACATACGATGCCCCACACACTTATTTCATAATTGCTTAGCTCCTCTTACCATCAAACGCATTCACATTGTGATCGAGTGATATCTTCTCTTGCTCTGTGCCAGGAAATATTGTCTACGTTACGGAGTTATTCTTAATGTATACAATTATTTTTTATGAAGATACTGAAAATGCACGTGAACTCGAATACCTGAGTGAACCAATTAGTGTATTAATATCAACTTATAAGCATAAAGACTGAGCTCTCAGCATTAACAAGTGTGCAAAGGGTATATAAACAAACCATGAGCAGTATTTTGTGATAGAGGGCCGCTGAGTTTGGGATGGCATCGCCTCATTTTTCGGCACTGTATGGGCTGTCTTCGCAAACACATGCCTCATGAAACAATCACCTGGTTTGGAACTCAGAAAACACTTTTATGCATTAATATCATGTTTCTACATATGATCAATATGGTCATGATATTTTACTTTTCCTAGTTCTCAATAAATCAGGGACCATCCTTCGAATTCATAAAGAAATTAGACCGACTAAACATTAGCGTTTATAGTTTTTATATTTTTACAACTATTGTTTCATTTTTCGTATTTGTTGAATGAGTAAATGTAGTATACTTTTCAAACTAATATTTTCCTTTGCGAGGATATATTTAAATAACAGAAACATAATATATCGCATATACAGTTATATAACATTTCAATTCATACCGGTGTAATTATATAATAAACACCACTCTCACTGTACAGGACACTAGAACGTGACAGTAGTGACTGCAAATATTAGTATTTTTAAATATACTCTTAATTAATTTTCCGATCCATAATTTAAATATGTATACGGCAATCTGAAATATCTCCTGATTAAGGCAAAAATAATGTATCTTAGAAATGTTTTAACAACTTATATGCATAGTCATTTTCTAAGATATTCACTTCATTCTTTGATGCGCTACTCTTATGCACTGCCTTTTTCTCATGACATATCTGTTTGTTTACTCCATTAGTTTAATGTAGAGAATTTTGTAAACTTTGTGTAAGCAAAAAGAGTATTTTCAGAAAAAATTCAAAAACTTTATCACTGTGAATAATTGATGTGCGCAGGAAATAGGTCTATAAATTCAGCAAGAGCTTAAATTGTTCCTATTTTTCTTCTTTATCAGCCCCAGTGTAATGTTTAATTCTTGCATTCCTTGTCTATTCCAAATCGCCTCTTCTTGATGAATATTTTTTCACACATTTAATGCTGTAATGTTTGTAAGGTTGCGAAAAGCTCTGTTTGTCAATTAAATACCGAGTTTTCCACTCAAATTTAGCCCCGTTTTCCATTTTTACATCATATAATGAGTAAATCCATTTCATTCAGGTGTACATAGCACCAAAGAGCTTTTCAGGTGGTATTTCTGCACGGTTCGATCCCCAGTACCGGCGTGGGGATTTTTCCCCCGCTGGGAGACCTGGACCGGGGTGCACTCAGCCTCGTAAGGTCCCTGGGGGGCCAATTGAGGAGCTACTTGATTGAGAAGTAGCGGCTCCAGGTCGTGAGGACCGCATTAACCGGCCGGGAGGGGCTCGAGGCGCTGACCACGTCTCACCCTCCAATACTGCCCCCCATCCATGACGTCTATAGTGGACCGAGATGGGGGACGCAGCGGCCGGGCGGTAGGCCAAGGTTCCCCGTGAGCTGTCGTGCCATGGAGTTATAATTTCTGCACGGTAAAATGCACATCTATATTTTTTCTTTAGAATCATCGTGTATAGGTTTCAGGCTTTAAGGATTTTATAATGGCTTGTGAAATCAAGAACCGCAGTTGTTTGAGGCATTTTACTGCCGCTGACAAGAGATTATTGGAAATATTTCAATAAAATAAAAAGGATGCATCTTTGCGCTGTCGTAATAATTATACGCAAAGACAATGCGAAACTGTCCAATTACCAGGGACGTGGTGTTGTCAATACTCATCCGCCTCGCCATCACCTAGAAAGGACCTATTTTAGGACATACCACTTGAAGTGCATATTCGTAAGGGATAAATATGTTCTCTTATTATAAGCATTTCACGGATTTCTACCATCCTTAGACGAGGATCGAGAACTAAAGAGAAAACGTACGTCTTTGCAGAAGGTGTATCGCGCATCAATTCCTGGCACAGCTTAATTTAGCTTAATGTTTTATACAGTGCCAAAGAGATGTCTCTAATTTTCAACCCTAATTCTTTAGTAATCAAATACTCTCTTTGTTAAAGATCAATAGTAAAGAATTTCTCAAGTTGAGAGCTGATGTTGACTGGATAGTAAATGGAAATTTCACTAAGGGTCATCGTAATTCACATTAGTCTTTGTTATTTCTTCTACCACTTGTGCTTGATTTCCTTCTTATCATGATGCAAATGCTTATTAGCGTCAGTAAAAATGTACATTATCTCGCAGATGATCATTGCGATGGAATGCATTTTACATTGATACCGAGAAAGATATAGGGAACAGCCCAAAGCTATAAAACCTATACGCACATACAACAACTCCGTGTTCTTCTATACAAGCAAGAGATAAACCCTGCTCTACATGGAAAAACCGAAAAGGTAGGTAACACTTCCCTCATTTGGGAAGTGCAGTTTTCGATCCCCGGCAACCGTCCATTCTGTCCAACGGATGTTTCGCGGCTTATCCGGGTTGGTAGGTAAATGCTGAGTGGTTCATCTTCTACCACCACTTACCTACATGTCCATTATTTCTTCTACTTACTACTTCCTTATCATCTGTTTCAAGGTTGAACAATCAAGCGACGCTCTTCGGTGATATTTTGCAGGGAAATGGCTTGCGCTACGTAAAGGTTTCTTCCTGGCTTCGTTGCTGGGGCCTCATCCTCAGGACCTCCCTCCGGAATCGTTCAGTTTGGGAGCTCCATTACAATGCACTGGAGGTTCAGGGTTTTGTGGGAGTGCGGCAGGCAACACCGTATGCGTTGTATCCGGAAACGATAGGAACTTCGTCCATGCTTGCGCCGTCGTCTTCCGGATTTAGTCATCCTTGGTCTCTACTCGCCCCTCCATCCCAGGGGTCATGTAAGTCCCAGGGATAACGTGTAATACTGGGACCTAGTGGTGAGGGACCCTTCCGTGATAATACTATTTTATATGGCACAATCAACGTCCCATGAATTCTTATTTTTAATTGACACAGTAAAATGATGTGCAGTAATAGCTTCGGCAAAAAGAAGGATATTTATATTTTTATGAATGTTATACATTAATTTTTAAACATTTTGTGCAGAATGCGTGGTAGCCTATACTTCAAAAACATAATACTGAAATATGCGGTCGATTTGTTTATTGATACCTCAAAATCACTGCTTATGAATCTAAAATGTGTTTCATGGAGCAGTTTATTTCCATCTTAATACAACTACCGGACAGTTAATATCGATAATGTAGGGCAACCTGCGGTTTACTACACATAAAGCCAACTTCCACGTCATTGCTCTTTACCGGACGTTACGCTGTGTCGAGTGCACAAGGAAATGGAAGGTTTTCCCACAGTCCATCTCACCTTCTTCTGCCAGGAAACCGTCGTTGATGCTTCGTTGTACAATCCGTTCATAAAGTACAAAGCACAAGCGGGTTCATTAAATATAAGTCTAATTTCTGCTATGTGGAAGCAAACTGAATTTTGGAGGGCAAGTATGTTTTCATCTCGGACTCCTCTTCTGCTTTCGTATTTGTTATATAGCATAATTTAATTTCCAAAAGCGTTTACTCATAACTACTAAATATCCATATATGCTTGTAGTTAACAAAATGTTCCTACAGACGCGAAGACCTTTAAAATGCGAACAGAAAGAAGTAAAACCAACAGATAAAGTACCCATAGCCGTTGATCCATCACCGTGCATATTACAAAAAATATATAACTTACAATACAGCAATTTGTTTCATAGGAGCAGGAAAGCATATAGCATATTTATGTCGTTAAAATTGATTAAGGAGCATTGGGTTCTTTCGGAAAATGTCTAGCGTGTATGAAGTACCGTGCGTTCAAAAACAAATATTTACTGATATATAAGTACAAACAACTGAAAAATCTCTACAGAAAACAAATGCACTAAAGCAAAAGCCTGTCTAAGTTTGACTCTAAAAAGCACCTTATATGGGGAAAACGAAATAAGATATAAACAGATCCTTCTCTGAAAATTCACTTGTTTTTAAGTACCAGCATTTTCATTTGCGCAGATGGAGTGTTATGAAAATTAAAAATGACGCATCCTACATGCTACACCCCCAGTGCAATTGTAAGTAAAACACAAAATTTCGGTCTTATGTCATCAATAAATTTTCTTCGTGCTTTAAAATCTTGCCTATCGCCTTATTTGGAAGCCGACATTGAATTATATCAACTCAAAATAATTTTAGAGATTGAAGTAAGTGGTTTAACGGGAAAACCCCGATTTATTTGGGGGTAATGCCATGTCCGCATCTTACCAGTATAGAGTGGCTAGAGCAGCTGCGTGAAAACCAGGAGAAACGTTGTTCAAATCGCGGCTGCGGAATTGAAATTTTTGGCCTGAATGTGCTTTTCTAAGAGCGGAAGATGTAAAATTTCTCAATCTTGAATAAGCGGTAATGAATCTGACGAATATTGCAAATCCGATGTTCCAGTAGAGGCCTAGAAATTTAGTCGATACATACTTCCAGCTTCAGGTGTTCTCCGTTCCTGGTAAAATATCGATTGTAGATTTGGCAGGAGACAGTCGTAATTCACATTCAGAAATTCAATGGCAATAAACGATGGCTACATCGCTGAACCAATATGGAGTGACCAAGCACTATAAGATTTTGTGTAAAGATAGGTATTGTCAGAAAATGAGGATCTAAAATGTGCGGACATCCAGAGAATATATTGTATATCGGAACTGTGGCAGACCGGAGGACTGAACAGTATATCGTCTGGTGTTCGGACATATATGGTGTGGTATCGCATTAAGTTATAGAGTCCAAAGAATATAAGTTCGAAGGAAGAAACTTCCAACCCCGGTTCGCTTTCTGCATCCCGGGAGAAACCCCATGGGATTTTCAATTAGAACGCAATGCGTTTTTACATTCCGCCCCTCTCCTTCTTATACAGTGACAGAGGTATATATGCCTCTTACGGACGTCAAAAGACTACCGATGCACCTCGTTTAGAGTGAAAGCTTCTAATCACCGTCTTCTAGCTCTATAGGTTAGTGCCAAATGACACTGAGGTGTCTAACAGCCCCATTGAGGCTGTACCACCCACTTACCCGGTCGTCGTGGATTTCGCGAGCCGTTGCCCCACAGAGTCCAATGCGAACAGCTCGCTGTTGGGAGGAATTTATGTATTAGGCCTGACGTACTTCTAGCAGCCTCAAAAGTAACAGGGATATTAGGGCCTGGCACACCAAGGCAGTTGAACGAGACGCAACACCTCCCTTCAGGTAGGTCTGTCACAAGCGGTTATCTAACTATTTCTGTCAACGTCGGAATTACCGCAGATACCAGCCATTCACAGTTCTCATACAAACATAGCTGAAGGGTTCCGAACGGCACCCTCTACGGAGAGGTGCAACAAACTGGAGCAAGACCAAGTTTTTCAATTTTATACTATAACATAGAGGGTATTTTACTGTCGTTTGAAAGTTTTCGTCATACAGGAGAACAACGCAATTGATCGATAAGAAATAGCATGATGAAGATCCTACCCAGATTTGACAATTGACAGGATTATATTACTGGTTCAAGTCTCAGGAAAGGTGAGACTCTGTTGAAGATATGTATTAGAATCAGCTTGGCTCAGCTTAGGTGTTTTCCTTGGATCATAAACCTCCCATCTAAACATATTCTCCGGCTCGGTGAATGATGAGTTAAGTCGGTTCTTGAAGATGACGAAGCTATCCTACAACATAGCGATCGGGGTGCAAAAGTTTCTTCTTCGGTTTATTCATGAAACTCCATAAGCTTGGGAGGGTTTCTCTTCAGATATTTTGGTGCAATTGTCACTACAATAGTCATGCTTTCGGCATTTTTAAAAGTATTTCACAGCAGCATATGCAAATCTAGGCCAAGAAGTTATTTCATGTGGAGTCGAGTCTGTGGAGAGTCTGACTATATGCTGATGTCTGTTAAGTATCGCCACAGCAAGAAGTATAACTATTGGCTTCTGTGGAAAATAAGACGGCGCAGAGTCGTGCTGAACTAGAGCAGAGCTAGCTAAGATGAAAGCCTGGAAATACCCCTATTCTTTTATTCTTTTATCTGTATATAAACCAGTCAGTTCGACAAAGATTTCACTTAGAGATATACAACTTGGAAAATGGCAGTCGAAATTTCGGCAGAAAAATGTTTGGAAACCACGTATTTGGGGGAATCTTCCAATGGAACTCTAAAGTCAAACTCGGTGACCAAACATCAGGTCGACAGCAGAGAGCAACTGTTTAGGTATGGAGAGAAGAGTGGAGAGCCAGTGTTTTATGAAACCAATTCAGATTCCCGGATTAAAGAGAGCAATGGAAACAGCGAGTATCAAGTTCCCTCAATAAAGAGTTTCTATTAGTATGAAGGGAAGGATAATTCCACGGTAGGAGGGTCTACACAAATTACTATAGGCGGCGAAGTACATGGTTATTTGTGTTGTAAAAAGCATATGAGAAAAATGTCAAGATCTCTACTTCAAAATGGGGATGTACATTTCTGCGAGTTTTATTGCCTTTATCTGCCTTCTCTGGCACTAAAGTTTCCCGCGGGCTAACCTGCACTTAAGCATGCAGTTTTCTTCGATGTTGGGTAGGCTAAGAAACACCTGTCTTATACTACCTGGATTAGGAGTTAAGGTTAAGGGGCAGAGATGGGAAGCCTGTCTCTTATACTCTTGACTGCTGATCTTGACAGGCTTAGCGTTACGAGGAAGGAACACGATATATTCCTTATTGCTGTCAGATTAATTTTCATTCCTAAATCTATTTGTTTTTCAGACTGCCTATGAAATAACGAAACTTTGCCACTTTGAGATTCCTAGGATTCATCCTTGTTAGGATTATTTTAACCTTGCTTCGAATAAATGTTTTTGTAGTTTTAGATTACTTTGAAATATTTTCAAACGTTTTTTAGTTTGCAAGTGGAACTACATTATTATTATTATTATTATTATTATTATTATTATTATTATTATTATTATTATTATTATTATTATTATTATTATTATTGTTATTATTATTATTATCATCATCATCATTATCATATCTTTTTGCCTACAGTTCTTCCGGAATATTGCTCATATAGCCTCAACTATTTTTGTTATAGTTTCACAATTATTTATTTCTCAATTTTTTGGTCCTTAATTATCGCATTGATGATGTTACCCTACCAGTTTAATAATGGACACTCCCATAGAAATTTGGGTAACTTTCGATCCCCGTTACCACAAAAACTTTCTTTTAAACTGGATAAAATGTAATAGATGGGTCTAAAGCGTTTAATACTTTTAACTTTTGAAATACCCATCATTTTATATTAAAGTTAAAATATCTTAAAATCTCGTAAATATGTAAAAATGTTGGGAAATGCACATAAGTTTGTGAAACAGGAACAAAATGAGGTGAAAAGTTAAGCAACAGATCAACTTTGCTGCTAAATTTTTTCCATATAATATATCACCCATTAAGCAAGGATAAAATTCAGTGGTAATATTAACGTTTCACTAACTCATAATGTACCGCCAAAATAAGGCTTGATTTATTCAACATATCCATCCGGATGACTGTGGAGCGTGCATGAAAGGGCTGCAGATAATAAAATGCGGCTCCTCTCACGCCTGTATGAGATCTCATAGTGTTGCCTAATAAAACAGGCAGAAGCAGATCGAAAACTATGAACGTTTATTTGAAAAAAAGCTGCCGCAGAAAGAAAAATTCGAAAAGTATCGGAACTGCAAGCTCAGTTTTTTTTTCAGCCATCGCTGCTTTAAGGAAGCAGAGGTGGTCTGTGAGTCGAGGTGTGGGGTGAATAAATATTAGGGATGATGGGAGAGAGCGTTAGGTGTTGTGGAGTAGAAACTCGAGACTGCAGGGTGGAAAAGAACACGGGCTGGATTGAGAGACTTGTTAAGGAAGCCTAGGTTCAGGCACTGGCACGGGCGAAAAAATGTTCTTCACACTGGAGAAGATGAGGCAACATTTATAGGTGCGGTAGCATATAATAATGAGACAACGAGGGATACACTCCCTGATGCATGGCTGACGGTGCAGTAGCTAATGTTCAGGAATTTGCCTGCTGATTTCGGTAACGAAGCGGTCAATCCATGCGGTATTGTGAGTCATAGCGTTGCGAGATGCACACAGTTGCTGATAATACGCTGCGAATAATCTATCAGTTTCACAATATACACTAGAAGTGGAGGTTTTCAGCAGCATTTACTACAATAGCTTAAACATTGCGTTCAAACGACAGCCGAAACTTAAAATCCGGTTGCAAAATCCGGTTGCAGAAATAACTCTTCTTACATATATTATGCGTTTGCAATTCTCGCAGTTGTCTTATAAGAATTAAACATTAAAAATTTTGCGGAGGTTTCTCGTCAGAGATGTCGTAATAGCTTTTCTCTAATATCGAGTTTCTTCTCTTTAAGAAATCGGTGTCTTGTCAAGAATAAATACCAATTCCTTAAATCGTAGTTACAATATTACGAAGCGTTTCTGTGTGAGTCGCCCAAACATTAGAATATCCGTATCTATATAATCATGTTACTTCTTTGTCACATAGGAACCATACAGGAAATGCCTGTGAGAGAAGTATTCGAGTGTTTTGGCATTATAACAGCACCAACACATATTAACAGTAAAACACGTGAACTCACAGCATATTATGTTTTGTAAAGCACAGATTTAGTAATAACTGATTAAGTGGCATACAAGTAAAGTGAAATTGCAGGGAATAAAGAACCGGCTAGAGAAAGTGCAGTACAGGACAAGCAACTCAGTAATACAAAAACGAATCAGTGCTTAGGTTCTTTAGATCTGGCATATAAATGTTAAAATAGAGGATTAGGAGATACAATGAGAAGGCAGATGACAAAACACCTTCAGGAGAGATATAGGGAGCTTCAAGCTTTGAGAGGCCGTAAGAAACCCACCCCTCCAATACCCCTTCCACGTACTTATACTTTTAGACACTTTTTTTTTTATTACAGTTCCGTAGTCTGGTCGGGACTCCATCGCTGTATACCCCTTTTTCCTCTTTTTTGCAGTTTTCTAACCTTTACTCTGTGTTCTGTTGGATTACCGTTTTGCTGTTCCATATACACATTTTACAAACATATAAAAAACCATGCCCAAGGCGGGACTCTAACCCACGATCCCCTGCGCCACGAAGTACCAAAGCGAGACACTTTAGTGAGCGTGGCCGTGGGGACCGGCGTACCATTCACTACACAACGACTGACAAAAACTATACAGATTGTCAGTGGCTGTTGTGTAGTAATGAGCATGATAAACTCCAAACAGCGGTATCACTTTAATAATACTTGGGAAAAGGTCCTCTTTTGCATTCAGGATGGCAATGAAGCTTATTTATTGCATCATGTGAAACGTAATAATATCAGGCGTCATTTACACTCTTCACATGCAAATAATTACAACTATGTCATCTATCAACTTGCAAACCACTTTATAATTTAGATTCTTTTGAAAATAAAACGCCTCATCTGTATGCAAATTGCATATTTATTCTGTACAATCATTACAGAGCATTTGAAGAACTTTCTGACAGCTAACTGATGTGGAATTGGTCACACCACTATTTTCTAATCCTTTGCAATTGGAATTAGTTGCTTAGAAAATAGTATTCATATAAAATAAAGGGAAAACAAGGTTCAGCACTCTACAGAATGTTGCCAAAACGACCTATACACTAATTTGAGAGATTTTTCAGACAGCATTTTGACCATGTTTGGTTTGACTTATATTTTCAAACATCTGCTTTCGGAATTGAGCTATTCTAAATCTCATTTGCGTTATATATTAGCCACCTTTGTCTCTTCATGCCCTTTAGCGTACACAGAGTTAAACTCGATTTATGTACCACTGTATAGTTTGCAGGTTATAACTGGGTGCCCCACTGAAATGCTAATACGAGTAAAATAATTAATTCTACGGCAGTGCAATGTGAAAGGAGAATGAAGACCTACCAACGCTCCTGAAGTGGTTCCCTGTCCCTACTTATCTAAAGTAATATTTTTATAATTATACATAAACCTGTTCTATACATTTCAGGAATTATAGATCCCCTATTTGTCGATATGCAGTTCGTATCACTTGGTTGTACAGTGTTTTGTTTCAATATTTATAAAAATTGCATCTTTTGCGAAAAAGGGAAGAGCAAAGAATGTTAGCATGATAATGATTTTGAGTTTTCCGATCCATTTTTTCTTGCTTTTATAATGTTCGCTTAACATAATAAATAACCTATATATTTTATTGACTGATGTTGCGAATGAGTGGATAATCTTGATTTTGGCATATGTATACGGTGATAAATGTCCTATATAACTAATCAACAGTTAGTTTCTTAAGAGCCTTCTACTCCAAAGGTCTGATTTATGACCAGGATTTGTTTAGACGCACAGATTTTTAGAGCATTTTGGAAAGATCAAGTTTGCCAAACCAAGCATGCTGTTTTGGAGCTCCCTCCAAGATATAAAACCAGGCGTATAAACGAAGTCTTAAAACTTTTACTCACTGGATGAACCATCTATCAGTTACTAAGACGTGATGCGGTTTTACGTCCCTCTCTGGAGAATTATGAGCATACTTAACATGATAAGCGCATGTTTATTACTGAATATTTCGGTGGATATTAAGGATGTTGAAAACTGGGTAATACTCGGAATTACGTTTTGAAATTTAAGTTGTTTGTTTTGTGTGAGGGTTTACTATAGCGCTACAGATTCCAGGAAAACACACAAAGAAACAAGTGGCTCAGATGAGTGGCATTGTTAGTCTTGACATAGATTTGCCCAATTTGTCTCTGTTTTGGACATGATCTTAAACCCCAAGTCATTAAAGATGGTGAGCTAAATATGTGAGTTCTTAATTTACTGCTGGGCAGGAAATGGCCTAGTACGTTTTAATGCAGTGAAATACAACGTAACACTATCATCACAGTTATAACAACCGGGATAGAAGATCATGATATTGCATGTCTACGTCACTTTAAGTGAAAGAGTGACTGGATGGCTTCACGAATCTAAGAGCTGAAACCTCCACCGACAACGTTATGTTATAGTGATATTGTGATGAGTTGCATGGCGTAATAATAGTATATGCAAATTGAAATGTTACAGGAAGAATAGCAAAATTACGTCGTTCTTTGGTTTGAATTTAAAAAGGCCTTAGCATATTTCAAAGCGGGTTCACTTTGTAGTTGTTGGTCTCTTGATGTTCGGTGAACGTAAAACGGATGTAATGTGTAACCACCTGTGCACAGCAACAGTGGCCAATCTGTGATTGAGTTACAAGGAAGTACGGAAATAACTGAGATACTGTGGATACTACTAAAACCCTTGCAACATGTTTCTGTCCGTTTATTAAAGAAGACTGACATTTTTTTTGTTGGAATTCTTACTTGCAAGACATGGATGTGTCATATAACTGGAAATTGTAGATGCAGATCTATGTTTATCAGATGTCTTAAAATAAATCGAGGTCACGTATATAGGTACTATGTAAATTGTATCAGCTATATGTCTGTGATCTATCTGACCTGATTCAAGTGTTTGGATCAGCTGGATAGGCTAAATACACACCTACTTTGTATAATGCCAACCTGGCCAGAACACTGAGAAGAACTCTGAAATCATGAATTTAAGTTTGTAATTAGCTCCCTTTGTTTGCTTCACATTTTTAAATTAACCTCGTAGTCCATCTTTCTTAACAACATATGAACAGAGAAAATAGAGACAATGAACGCGAACTCTAAAAGAAAAACGAGGAGATTACCCCAAAGGGTAACCTTAACAATTGGTTATAAATAGCATGTAAAATAAACAGGATAAAATAATATTGGTTAAATTATATAAAGCCTTTGTTTAAAAACTTGCCAATTTAAATAACAGTTCTTTATTTAATTTAAAACACAGGTCAACTTAGCAGAGAGGGAAATCCTAAAACTGGTGTTAATTGCAGTTTAGGTTTTACCCCAGCCTCCGCACTTTGAAATATCAAAAGGCACCCCTGTGTTTTATACTTAAATATGGAAGGGTATTCAATTGCTTATTTCATTTATTTAACTTGTTTTGTTTTAAATCGTTTCCTAGCAACCTGCATTGCTTTAATTGTGCAAGCCATTTTAAGCGCTTTTTGAGTATTAAATTCTTGTAAAATGGTGTATTTCATTCCACAGAAAACATAAATCATATTTATATATATATATATATATATATATATAGCTGAAAGCCGCTGAAAGCTACTGTTTTTAACGAGAGACATCCTGAGAAGCAGTAAGGCACCGTCATGTCATACATATAGTACATAAACTTGAAGAAACTGGTTCATTGTGCAATAAAGTAAATAACCTGGAAAACTCGATGAAATGTCTCAAATTGAAATATAAGTTAATTTTAGTGTCAATTCCAATAGTATTTGCTGTAACAAGCATTTCAGTTGTTTTCACACATAAAATACTAAAAATAAAGAAATGTTATCCTTAAAAAATACAAATTCACAAACAGTTCAGCGAACAGATGTTGATAGAGGAGTACAATTTTGTGAACAGATGTCTCAGAAAATCCAATATGATCCAAATTGGACGCAAAATGTTTGTTTTAGTTTTTAAATGTGTAAACAGACACAATTGTGACTAACTGGCACAATGTAACTTGTGTAGTTCTTGAAGATGTTACTCAGTTTTTCCAGAAGATCAATGTATGGACTGGATTTATCGGGGATACTATTGCTGGAAAAGGCTATACCATTTTACTAACCTTTAATACACAGGAAATGCTCAATATGGTCTTTGAAAAGCAGAACAAACCAGGTTGCTAGGCTTCGATTTAGCACAAAATATGTAAAATTAAAGGATGAGATGAATATAAAATTGAACACTCTTTCATATTTAAGTATAAAAATATTTAAAATTTCAAAGTGGTGGGGGAAAAGAGGATGAAACCTAAATTTGAATAAGTATCAGTGTTAAGCTTCTCCCTCAATATCTTACTTGCCGTTTGTTTTTTTGTTTTTTTTTTTAAAGTAAATTAACTTTAAATACATTCTTATTCAGGCTCGGCGGCTTTTCAATGAAAATCCTGTAGAACTGAGTGTCACAGCCGATGATGGAAACTGTACAGGGAGTTTCGCCTATACTCCCGTTTCGTGCGCACAGAATATAACAACTCTAGCAGAAGATCGTTTGCCACCTTTACAAGATTTTAAGTCACGTCCGTTCTTTTGCTTTCACACTTTCAGCGTGTCTTACTCATAAAAAGAAAAGGAATGGAAGATCCAGTTAAACCTGTAGTTAATCACCAGGAAAGTGGTACATGTTCTTGGGATGAATCTCTTCCTTGAGTGACCCCAGCAGTACATTAATCAATACGTGCCCGTTCTTAAGACTTGCTGCCTCGCCTCGGTGGCTACCCCGTTGCTAATGAGTAATGAGCAGCTTCCCGGCTTTTAAGGCGATTACAATTAGACTTTAATTAATTAAAATTGATCCAAAATTAATTTCACATTATGTTGTTGGGTGACAAACGCGTGGGACGACTCATATTGGGGCTTATGCACCGCTACTAGTCCTTTGATCCTGCCGAAGGAAGCTGATCGATTTACTTGGTTGCTGCTCTTATTGCAAGGGGTTATTGTACTATGGCATAGTTGATGCACCTGCAATGTGCGGATCATCATTCTATTGCAAATCCAGCAATATGACACAACTCCCCTCACAATACCCTCATTGTACTGAAGTGTCGAGATGTTCTACGTCAAACATTTGACGTGCCTTATCAGGTACTTCACAGAATAAATACATTAAGGAAATGTTTACATAGGGGGGGTGTTCTTAAACCTAGACAGGTAAAGCTATATAGAGAACGCAAATTTACTATTTATTAAACATTAAAAGATCTCAAACAAAGGTTACTTTTTAATGTGGAGGCATTATTTAAGTGACTAACAATGCACTTCACTTTCTACCCAAGCACTAATTGCAGTTGACACCTGATACAGCACAATATTTTCAGAGGCTCCATTGTAGTTCACAATTGTGATCCATTCTCCCTTCTGGAGTTCCCATGTGCGTTCAGAAAGAATTTAGCCAAACGTTTTACGTAGTGTTTCGAAAGATATAAACCATTAGCTGGTATATTTGCTAAAGGTATGGTGAAGCATTACTATAAGGGGAAAAAAAAACTTGAAACAGGAAATTCAACTTATTTTGACACCTAGTGAAGTAAGCTATAGGTAAATATTCGTGATCTTTACAAGTGAGGTCCTGAAATGATATAAATATAAACTCTTCAACGCCGTGAGACTTCGGAGTTATAGCAATTACCTTACTAGGAAAGTACTTAGATTACTGGATGTTTATGTGCAAACAAATCACAACAGTGCACAAAAATAAAATTTAGCGTCGTAATTTTTACGAGCCTTACCTATTATCTACGGTCAACCTTCCTTGTGTAGACCACAACCAGAAAGGGATTCTGCCAACATAAAATAAACAAAAACGAAAAGTATCGGCTTCTTTTTTTTTTTTTTTTTTTTGCTCTCGGCTGTATTTTTACCTAAGTGATAGTGAAAGTAAAATGTTAATTCTTCACATTAACATGACTTTCTAACAAAAGTTTATTTCTTTATTTCTTTATTTTTTTTTGTAGCTTAACGCACTTTAACCTGATTGGTCATATCCGACGATAAATGAAATTGGTAAAATGGTGCTCAAATGATATCGGGGTCCATGACGCTTAAAGTTACTCGACATTCGTCTTCTCAGGATAAGGGAAAACCCCGAAATAACCTTATCCGGGTAACTCACCCTAAGACAGATTCGAACTCTCGACCTGTTGAATGTCAGGCAAACATACTACCACCACGCTACCCAGGCGGGCTTTGTTTATTTTCCTATTTAGTGTACTTTAATGAAGATAAACCCTTCGAGAAATAGCTCAGTTGCACATTCTGTTATAGACAACAAGAGAACAGCGATAGCCTAATGTTTTAGAACTGGACTGTTTACGCTGACTATTTACGCCTTTTCCGTGACACAGTGGATCTCAAAATCGGAAGCTTTAAAAATAGCTTTAATATTGAGCAATTCCAGCCATTATTAATGGATACCTTGGAAATGGCTAAAGCAATAGAAAAAGTTCATTGAAATAAATTCTATGTTTTAAGGAAATCTACATTTTTTGTGCAGTACGTTTTGGTTATTCTTTAAAGTTGACCAATTATGCTAGTTATTTGAATTTTTCAAAAGAAGGGGACGTTACAAGTAATTTCCAGAAACTTCAAGAATGCATTATATTGTTCATGAGAATATGTTTAATCCATGGTTTAATTAAAATCTGTGGAGCAATTTTCCAAAAATACAAAAATTAACAGAAATAAAAATATTTCATTTAAAGGTATTTTAAGGTGACGGGATTTTGTTGGATATTTTCATATCATCTTTAAAATAAAGAGTTAAACATCAAGTATGGTATTTAGCGGATATTTCCTTTTCGAGTTCTGCTGTTTACAGGCACACATATACATAAATAGACTCACAGATACGCGGATATACAAACGCAAATACGCACACGTGGATGATATTCTAAAAATGCCTGTTTTTTGGATCAGGTCTCAAAATGTATATTTCCAATGAAATATCAATAACTGGAACACATACCTTCTTTAAGTATTACGTAGGTGCGTCAATCTGATGCAGCTCTGCTCGGCTGAGTAAGATTACTCACGAGTACGCAGCAACAATCCTCTCTGCTTGGCGAAAAGAGAGCGTAATCACATTCCGAAGGACATAGTTGAAGTCCTTACGCTTCCTGTCACCTCAGCCAACACATCATTCAGGCCTCAGGTCAGCTTGCCCC
This sequence comes from Hymenopus coronatus, assembly GCA_030762935.1. NCBI lineage: Eukaryota > Metazoa > Arthropoda > Insecta > Mantodea > Hymenopodidae > Hymenopus > Hymenopus coronatus. The sequence goes on from CM060900.1 coordinate 351,501,529, forward strand.
CCAATGATGAGTTTTGTTGCATACTGCGGGCAGACCCCTGTAAGTTGTTAGTACTCCGGCGCTCTTTGGCGCACACCCTGTTGAAATAGCCTGATGTGCCTGATAGAGAATGCAAAATCACTATTATGATACAGTGAAATGAGCCACTTTCTCTCTTGCTATGTGCACTAGAGCTCTTATGTTACTGGATTCCAGTAACCAACAACAACAACAACAATAATAATAATAATAATAATAACAGTAACAATAATAATAGTGATAGTAATAAATGTAACGCTTATAGAATTTTTAATACTGTGATTATATAATCTCAGTGAATTTTATATATCTGTAAATTAATTATGTATTATAACAATTAAGTATGATGCATACATAATGAAGTTAGGAAACTGCATGCCAGGACGTCGTTTACAGATTTTAGGTTATTTTATTTCATATATATATATATATATATATATGTTAACTTATTTTTGTTCCCAAGTGCACCTTTTCTTTTCATGAAAACACTAGACTTCTAGCCAATTGGTTTCAGAGCCTATAACCAAATAAACGTAAAAGCTACATTTTTGCCTTAAGAAGCTGGCATGGGCGCAGTTTTGGGAAATGGGGTGTTAATCGTGTCCTTAGAAACTGTAGTACTACACCAGGCAGGTAAAAGAATTAAATTTTGAGCAATAGCACTTGTCTCGCTCGCTTCGCCTGTCTCCTCCTTCCTCACCTCCGCGCCGTGCCGAGTCGGACTGATGGTCGATGCACAGCAGCTCGCCACCTCATTTTCACGCCTGACATTTTACGCATTTGAGAGACCCTGGAGTATTGGGTAGATAGTCATCTCACTGGACAATATAAAAAGATGAACGAAAAGAACAGTAATCCATCCATCCGCTTATATTACATTATACTTTTATTATGGCAGTTGTTCACTAAGAATTTCCCTCTGTTAGTTGCTTTACTCCCTGTTATTTTCTTTTGTGTTCTTGTAAGCTTACCACAGTTACATTTATACTGTATATCGTTTAAGGTTAAAGTGTTAAATAAGTCCTTAAGACTTTAATTGCTGGGAGAAATAAGTAAACAGACAGCTTTACAATTATCTCTAAAGCCTACAAGTGAATTTCGTTTATAGAAAACGCAGAGAAGCTATTTGGAGATACAGAGAAAGACAATAACGTCATACGGATTATGTATTGTTAAAACATAAAATGTATAAACTTTACTAGCACAAAACATCTAAATCATTTTATTTTTCACTTATTATGAACTACATCTTCAGTCAAAATATGCATATCTATAATAAGCCAGCACCAAGCTGATGAAATATGAAAACAAAATCTCTAGGTAGAAAGTTTCCTTCATTTTGGCATGATATAGTGGCAGTTTTTTATGTGTGGGAAGGGATCCGAGCACGTAGGGAAGCCACCACCCAGGGGTCCAAGAGTGTGCCTTAGCACCGCGATGTGGGAAATCCATTAGCTGAGGAGAAGTCGTTTAGCGTAATGAAAGTGTGTTGGAGGATAACATCAAGGGGTTCCCCCTTAACTCTCTAGTCAAAACGATAAGCTACACGTAATTAATTTGCTGACTGGGGGTAAGCAATTCCAAACTTCTGGAATCTTTTCCGTTCTTGAGATGCAGTCATAGTTTTGTTTGTCATTGAACCAATTACCCTTTGGTTAATCTGCATTCATTTCCTGGAAAAATGCACGGTAAATCTCCGTGTTTCGAGGCGCTGAAGCATGTTAAGTTGTGTTCGTATAGGTACCACATCTTGGTAGTTTTCAGATAAAAACCAACCTACCAAGATACTAAAATTTCAGAAACATTTACTGGTAAGTTTTATGACACTACACAGTGCGTAAGTGGTTTTTGATAGAAATTATAAAAACCTGGTTAACGTTTGATAATGATAACAGAATATATATTTAAGGATTGCAGACTAACTTTCTTATCACTAAAATGTTTCAAGCACTCCTATTCTAATAATTCATTCGTGGTCCAAAATAACACCTGAAGACATAATGAGTTGCTGTTCTAAATAATGAGAATTACTTGTTTATCATATGCAATAGCAACCACAAATATCCTTTTTCACTTCTCAGAAGAGGAGGCATTCTTAAAGTGTGAGTACTCAGAATAACGTGCAACACTATCTCGCTATGAAATTCTTTGCCGACATATTTACTTACTAGTGCACGATGAAAAATATTCTGGCTCCGCTACAAAATATTTCTCTCTATAATGCATCATTAAGTTCGTATTCTCGCAGTTCTTTTAAGACTGCATTTATTCGGCGTCGGATTAATTGCGTGTACATTAGTTGCCATGTTTTTCGGATTTATTAAGGTTTATATCACATTCCTAATGATTCAGGGTGTCTTTAGAATACTATACGATGCTTAAAGTAAACTGTTAAGATTGTAATAAATGTTGATTTTACGCTTACTACACCATTTTCTTTTTTTCTTACTAATAATACAAGCAGTAGTTCCATTTTACTACAATTTTAGGTTCATGTAGTGCAGAATAAGTAACACTCATGTAATCTGGCTCCCTGTTCAATAAAACAGCATGAATGGTGATCATGGTGCTGTTAGTCTAAGAAATGGCCTTCCTTTGGTAAAATTGTGTTATTCCAGAGCATAATTAGTCAATGCGACCGAATCATTTCAGTTATTTCTGATACACTCTCAAACCTAGTAACAGTGTACACATATAGCTGCAGAAAGTATTGGAGCATAGGACGATAATATAGAGGAGCAAATATCTGGTAATGAATGACGAAGCACATTCTTAATAAAAATGTTATTCCCAATTGTTAATCTTTGTTGTCAGAATTTGTGAATAGACTATAATTGCCGCATTCTATTCATATTAGTCACAGTGTATTGAACGTTCATACATATTCATAACTTTAGAAGTATAACCTAATTTGAAATTTGCTGAGTCCTAGGAACTGTGGGATTCGAATATTTCTTTCGAAATGGTAAACTGACAACGTATGCCGTTAAGAAGTGTAATAAATAATTGTATACGAAGAGGAGTGTAAAAGAATGTTTAGTGGATTCTATTTTAACTATATTTTTAGTACAAATGTTTTTCCTTCACTGTGTGGCCATTGCACGGCTTCTCGCACGTCGGGCCTCCACCGAAACTGGTATAATATTTCCCTAATCGCTTCAGGTTTTCATATACAATCGGAATGTTAATAATAATAATAATAATAATAATCATAATAAAAATTAAAATAACAATTCACCTTGTCAAAAGATATATTGGAAACGTCTTCTATTCACACGGTTTTGAATCGCTTAAGGAAATATTTATTCACACTGGTGAATTCAGTATAAGAAATTGAGTGAATTTCACGCCTATGTATTCTTTTAGTTCTTCCAACGTATGGTGCTTTGCTGCGTACACTTGAATTTTCTTGCGATCATCATAATCGACTAAATGGCTGTTAATGGATTTGAACGAAACTTAATATTTCCTCTCTGACGAAGTCTGAGTCCATTTATGTTTCGTCGCAAAATAATAGATATTTGAGTATGGCGAAACCAGATTTTACACACGCAATTTCCTTGCATGACGCAAAACTTGGTGTGTAGTAAATGCATACAGAATAATAGGACATTTTTTTTTAACACAGAATAAACGCAAAGCGGTACAGGAATTGCTTGCTCACGCCTAGTTTTGAACTGCTGACTGACGTAGAATTATCAGTCTGAATACCCCTAACACGACCTTCCTACCTCAGATGCATCTGAAGAACGCATTACTGTTACGCAATGATTGCAGTACTTGCCAAATGCTTTAATAGGAGGCTCAGCTTGAAGTTTAACTGTTGTAGTGTATCTGTTTTCTGTTTTGGAAAACGTCGAGATGTCTGTTCTTCGAAGGAGCGTAAATAATATCCTGCACATTCAACTGACGGATGGACTTAAATGAGAAATGATTTGCGGTACCTACAAGTCACTTCTCAGTATCATCTAATTAGTTGAGCAATTAGAGTTGGGTTTAGAAAATCCCTCTTTCCCCTTGTTGTGCAAGCAAACTTGGAAATCAGGGAAAGAGGGGGCATTCACTCCTTTAGTTCGTCTTCTACCTCATAGCTTGAAGGAAAGTTTGACATAAACTTAATAAAAATAATAACAATAAGTTTGACACTTCCGCAAGTTTCTAAAAACGTAAGTGCTATTTAATTTTGCTTCAAATATTTCTGTGTGTTTAGCAGGAGGCTGTGTATGTCATAACTTTACTACAAAAGCTTTTTCACCTTGATACTTTCTAGCCAGTTTACCCTATCTTGTACTAGAGGATTATTACATCCCAAATTACCTGCGCTGATTCGTATGCACAACAAACTAGAATATATTTTATTTTGAACTCCTTCATATTAACTTATCAACTATAATTTCATAAGCCCCATGTAATATTCGAAATAATGCACCGAAAATTCTGTGATACGTGAAAGTAAGATAAAAATCATTGCAATACTAATCAATTTAAGCACCCCCGCCCCAATATACAGGAGCTTTCAGAAATCATTTTAAACCTTAAACAGTTATAAATATTGTAATATTTGAGATCGTAATAAATAAATCACATACTGGGCAAACAATGGGGCATTATAAATTATAGGTAGGATGTCTTGCTTCTTTCTGCGACACCATGCACAGCATTTTTATGATGGTGTCTTGTATAATTAGCAATTTCTTGCGAGATAGCATCTTTCAGTTGCTGTCCGGTTGTTGTCGGTCTCGGTGGCTCAGTTGTTTAGGCGCTGGCCTTCTATACTCAAGGTAGCGGGTTGAAACTTGGCCCAGACTGGTAGTTTTAAGTTTGCTTAAAAGTAGTAGCCCTATATCTGTAGATTTAATGGCATGTTAAAGAACCGTGGGCCAAATATCTGGCACACCGGTGGCGCTGATACAATCCTGGCAACTGACGTCTCCTTAACAAACAAAACAAAAAAATATCCAGTTCTTGGATGTGTGAGGAAACCTTGTTCTTTAAAATAACTCTAAAACCAAAAGTAGATCGGATTGAGATCTGTAAATTGCGGTGGCCACTTTGCTGGAATGTGTCTACTGATGACACGACCACCAAAGACCTAGATAATTAACTGTTTTGCAGGGACGTAGATAAGAAGCACCTCAGTAACAGTGACCTTAGGTCTTCCCGATTTCTTCTCATCGGCAACAGAATTAGTTTTTCAAACTTACGAATACTGCCAGTCTCCGTCCCAACTTGAGCATGGGTGTTTGTGTGTTTGTAAATGTGTGGTTGTCTATTTGCATGTATCATAAAAAGAAAAAGTTAAATAGATTAACAAACGAAACGTAAGAAACTGAAGGGAAAAAAGAGAAAAAAGGGATACTGTGCCAGAATCCTGAGAAGGCTCCGGAACTGTAATTATATAAAAATACAAAAAAATAAAAATAAATGCAATATTAAAAATAGATCTAAATGTTTTCAAATCTTGAGGAAAACTCCTCTTGCTTTCATAATAGCATTTAATAAGCTGTATTATAACATTGAGTGATAGAGCCTTGATTTGTAGCCTACAAATTCTTATAGCAGTATGAATAAAACTACTAATGTTATACTCAACAAAACTGTACCCATACCAACGGTGAACTAAAAAAACAAACAAAGAAACTCAAATCCCATTGCAAGCCCAGTGTTTTTTGTTGTTCTTTTTTTTTCCTATCGGTGAAAAGCATACTACCTTCAAGCAGCCTTAGATCAATGTAACATATTAAATAAAACATTTAACTTTCTTTCATTCTTGTGATTATTTAATAACGTAATGAACATGCAATTTAGTGTGTAAGATACAAAAATCTGATGTATACCGTTCTCATGACTTTCTATACTTGTCCCGCAAACTATTCCTACAAAAGATTATTATTTTACCTACACCATAGTAATCGAGTCAAATATTAGCAGAATTGGTCCTGCTACCTGCTTCCTTGTAAGGAGAAGGAAAACAAGAGAATATGCTAGGCTAAAGCGATAGTAAAAGCTGGTCGGTATGTGAAAAGTTCGCCTCTGTTTTCAAGTCTACGAGTGAAACAGAAGTGATTTGAAACGAAAGATAACTTCCTGTTTAAGAAAAGTTTAAGTAGTTTAAAATGAAAACCAATGGCAAAGAATATCTCGGAAGTGGTTAAGTGTACAAAAATGTTCCCATATGTAATTAAACTATATGTTTTAACGAGACCTACATTTTTTTCATGGTAAGATTTTGTCTATCTCTTGTGGTTTACCATTCATAGAAAGGTCATCCAGAATGAAGAGATCTTCAGACGATATTCCCAGAAAATTCAATATATACATTTAGTTGGTTTTAAAACTGTCTTAAGTATATGTTACTTTAATCGAAATCATTAGAGCTTTTTTAAAAAAAAATCAAACTTTTCCAAAAATGTTCACTGTAAAGGGTGGTTGGTAGAGGGTGATTTTCTTAAAAATCTTCGTGTCGCACCCTTGGAAGACGTTGAACTTAAAATACCAAGTTCGGTATTTAACCGGTGTGTGTGTGTGTGTGTGTGTGTGTGTGTGTGTGTGTGTGTGTGTGTGTGTGGATAGCATACACTACCTGTTTCTAAACATTCACTTAAGATGAAATATTGCTATTGGATTTTTCGGTGGAATACAATACCGTTTCTACCAGTTCTGTGCACTGCATATACGTGCTAGAGAAAGGTAAAAATATGATGTGTTACATTTCAATTGAAATTCCAATCTCTTTGCTTTCCAAGAGTAAACAAACTAGAAACGATAAGAAATATGTCTTCTCGTTTAAGTGACTAAAATTGAAAGTAATAATCCGGAATACCTCGAAAACGGTTAACTCAACAAAAAAATGCATTTAACATATATTGTGTGTTCTAATGGGATCTACATTTTTTGTTTAGTAAGTTTTTGTATATGTCTTACAGTTTGTCAGTTATACTAAAGTCATCCACAATCAAGAGTTCTTCAGAGGCTATTCCCAGGAAATCCAGGATATAGATAATATCTTAAATATTCAGTACTTTAATCAAACTCGTTAGATCCATTTTTGAGAAAATAAAAATTTTCGAAAAATGTTCTATGTAGAAGGTAGCTGAGGTGGAGGGATTTTCTTGGAAATTTCAGTGTCACATCCTTGGAAAATACCAAACTTAAATACCAAGTTTGGTATTTAACGCCTCCTTTTGTTTTTGAGCTATGCTGCGCATAGACACACACACACACATATACACACAGACAGACACACACGGACATTTTTCTAAAAACCCTTTTTTTATTCAAGGGGTCTCAAAACATATATTTCCAGTGAAATCTCGATATAAAAATTTTGAGTGCAAAACCTTCTCTATACACATTATACCTGTACCGAAATAAAATACTCCGTAACGGCAGTATTCCTTCTATTCCGGTTATGAGGCTCAAGAAATTAAGAATCTTTGGCTCAACACGCCATCTGTAACAATTAAGAAATGTGGTTTTAGTTGTGAAGTGAGGTACCGTTCTGTCTTTATATATTTAGTGTATTGTTCCACCGGCGATAGACTCAACAGCCATTGATCAAATTATGTACAGGTGCAGTACTGTTTTAATAATATGTCACTTATAAATATGTGATATACTGTTATAAGAATAGTTAAGCATTTCAGTTGCATTTTGCTTTAAGCTCTACTCTTTTCATTATTTCGATTAATCAAGACAGTACATGGTTATTCAGGAAATGAGCATATTTCACATTTTTATTTCAATCAAACCTCTGAGGAGGGAAACACATTGCACACATTTCTGGATAGAGGGAAGTACCAATCTCAGGTTTGGAACTTACATTCAGAGACAATCAGTGCTGATTGCTCTTTGATGGATGATTAGTAAAGTACAATATTTTGTGTACTGCAGTGTGCTGGAATGCATACTGGATACCAACAATTCACTTCTGAAGTGGATTCAACAGTTTACAGGCACCAAAACAGTTTATAACCAACAACAACAACCGATTTGCCTATGGAAAAAAGTTGACAATGTTTTTATGTTAAATCCATATAGCCTCAACAATTTTAAAATATTTCACTTTCTTACATCCATGCATGGATGTGTTTTTCTGCATACCACAGTTTCTTTGATATAAAGAGTTGAAAATTGTTTTTTCACTTTGAACATATCCCTATATTGTTTGTAATAGGTTGAGCATTACTTTTACTTTGTTTTTACACACATTATCAGTAGGTCTAATTATCATGGAGCATAAGCTAATTTATTACATTAATGTATATTTTAATTTCTTCTATTGTGACATATAAGCTTCCAGCCAAACGTTCTACGTATACATATTTGTGTATATTAAAGTTTAGAAATTAAAGCATACACAGAACAAGAATAAAAAATAAAGATAAATATTATGTGATAATTTTGTTATAAGTGACCACTTTTGAAAGATTTAAAGTCTTTCAACATTTGATGTCATTTCAAAAACCTTTCATATCCACTAATTTCATTGGATAATACATGCTTCCAATAACTTTCACAATAGCTCAATATATATTGGACAACAAAATAGTGAGTTTTCACATTAGTGGGTTTTTCATTATTGTCAACTCTACTATTATCATTAACAGCTCTGTGTACAGGAGTACAAAATACATACGAGTAAGTACTTAAAATATATTCATTGTACGTTTCAACGTCTAGAAGTTTCTAATTGAGCTCAGTGCACTATTTAAGCGTTTGCGTGTGTGGTGGTATCCTAGGAATTCGTCACTTTTTACTTTCTATTGCCGAGTACCATGTGCAATGTACATAGTAGGTAGAGAAGGTATTGTATTCAACCCACAAATTCGATAGCGATATTTCACCGGAAATATATGTTTTGAGGACCCCTTAATCCAAAAGAAAAGCATTTTAGAAACAATTCCGTCTGACTGTGTCTGTGGGTAGCATAGCTCAAAACCCAAATGTCCGTTAAATACCAAACTTGGTAATGAAGCTTAATATTTTCCATTGATGTGTACTGAAAGTTTATAAGAAGATGCTTCACTCCTAACTATCTTACATTAAAAAATTCTCTAAAAAATTATTTTTCCCAATAATTGCTGACGATAGTGATGTAAATACCGTACATTAAAGATATTTAAATTAAAAAAAAAAAAAAAAAAACCTATCTTGAATTTTCTGTAAATAGCCTCTGAAGAGCACTTCATTTTAGATGTCTGCTGCATAATTGGTTAACCGTAAAGATAACACAAAAACATGCTACACAAAAATGTATTTCTCGTAAAAACGCGGTTTATACCATATACATTTGTATGCGGTGTTAAGTGTTTCCAATATATTCCTTGGTTTCAAATTTATAATACTTAAACTTTTCTCAAACGGAAATTTGGTGCTTTTTCTTTTGTTTTGCTCCTGTATATGCAAAGAGAACCGAATTTCAATCACTTTTTAAATATTTGACTGCAGCTTTAGCCTAGCGTTTTCCTTTATTTCCCTCCTATTTATAAAGAACTAAGTAGTGAAACCATTTCTGCTAATGTTTATCTTGATCAGCATGGAGTAGGTAAAAGAATAAGCTTTGTAAGAATAGTTTTTTTAGAGAATAGGTAGAGTAAGTTATGCGAATGGAACACATCCTATTTTTTACCTAATAAGCCATGACATCACAAAACACAGAACTTAAACGTAACTAACTCTTTGTTAAACATGCATTAGTGTAAATTTTGCTTGATTTAAAAGCTCAGGCTGAAATAAATGCTTATTGCAATGTGTACACAAATAAACAATTGCACATTGTACAATTATTTGGAGAAAGCCTTGATACAGGTACTCTGTAACAGTTGGATAAAAAAATCAGGTAGACCCCTTCATTAACCATCATTCTTCCTCATGATTTTAGAACTACTGTAGTAGATCTAATACCTTTAGCCGTATGAATAATAAATACGTTATCACCTCTAAAATTGTCTCGGGTGACGCAACCAAAGACCTTGGAATTATATTAACTTGACTCACCGCTGGCGCTGGTGTGCTGTCGCTAATTGAAACCTCTCGCGTATCGGTAGATGAAAGGCAAACGTGCTTTTTGCCGTATGTTCAGTACGCTTAAAAGGCCTTAAAATTGAGGTGGTTTAAGGGTATTAGGGTTTAATAATTAATATGGTTCGCTTCTATGCTGCATAACTGTACCAATCACTGGAAAAATGGTTCTGAGATCACTCCATTGGTAAGAATAAATTGTAACATTTGTGTTCCAAATTCATTCCTATTTATACTCGTGGGTTTCCTCAGTCACTAAGCGAATGATAATTTATTTTAGGTTCCTAATACATAAACTAGAATTATTGAGAAAGTCGTCAGCTGCTCCGACACATAACAAATTTGTGCCATCGAAATATCACAGGCATTTTGCGAAAAGTTGTCTTCATGAGAATAAAGGCAAGATGATGCTAAACCTTGACACAGTTCCTTTAGTATTTATTTTCCATTGTTATCTGACAAAGGTAACGAGAACGCTAACTTCATTCTTATAAGTATTTTGGATATGTATTATTAGTATTAGAAGGCAGCGTTAAAATATGAGATTCAATATTATAATTTGTCCTAAATAAAAAAAAGCCGAGATCTGGATAAATTTGATTTTTAAATATGTAATTTCAGACTGAAACACGACCCCACAGGGTGGAAAAAGGAATTTTGCAAAAGTGTTAGAACATAAAGAATCGATTCTAATTTTAATGTGTTTATAAATTATTGCAGGAAGCACTGACCATACTCTCCTGTTGTGCATATTAATATACCTATCTTATCTATCTAACTCAAATATACCATAAATACTGACAGAACATGTTTACTTACCGTATCGAATATAGTTTACTGAAGAGGAATACAGGTACCTAATTTCACGTTTATTTTATTTTTAGACTGTACATACCATCTCTGAAAATCTAATATCGCGTATGTTTTTTTTTCTGCTATATCATTTTATTTATTTGTTTGTTTTTATTTATTTACATGTGGCCTTAGGTAATACCGTTGTATTACCACTTTGACCTTCTATAACGACTGCTTAAATTTGAGGTGTACATTAAAACTGTACTTCTCGATTAACTTAACACACATTCAGTATTGCATTCATACTTCCAGGCTCTTGAGTGTGGGGAATAAGAATAGCTTCATCAGCCTAGAATCGAACCTAGGATATTTTTCATTTTTAATTCAGCATTTGACAACTTTACTGCAGAGTCACTCTTAAGAAACCGTCTTTATAATTCTTGTTGACGAATTTGTGCATTAAAGTAAAAAGGAGAAAGTACATGGAATCACTGACAGGAAACTAGAAAACAGAATTAAAGCTGAATTATGCTCTCTGTGGTGCTTACATCCTGTCCGTAAAACAATGCAGATATGATAATGTTTTGTTCAGTTGTGGGATGAAATTCCGTATCGTTAATGAAGTGAGTTTATTCAACTCCCAACAGGATATTCAAGGTCTAATCCCTGGCCATAGATGCTGACGATCATAAAGAACGTGTTGTCGCAATTATTTCCTACTCAGCCATCCTTAGGACGTAGTTATAGGTGTTTTTCCATTACAATTTCCACCAGACTTCTTCATATTACGACACTTTATCTGGTCTGTGCAGCTAGGCGTGTAGGGGCTTGGACGCAAGAAACAATCACATTCTCTGCTGACAATTGAGAAGTTCTATTCACAGCAGGACGATGGAGTTTAAGTTTAATGATTGCCTCAGTTCTTTAGATTTCTGGCATAAAAATAAATCCCGCGGTGAAAAATTTCGACAAATTAGAATCATTAAACTTAGTAACAATAAGCCTCTAAAATCATTCCGGTAGCATACAAATCCGTCATCTCGAATTCCCTTTATTCACAGTCAACCACAAAATCTTGCTACAAACCTCTTAGTTTTGTGATATTCGTTCAATTTTAGCTTTTATTTTCCTGCGTTTGCTCATGTGATTCAGGAAAATTGTCATGAAATTTGGGCGCGTGAAAAGTGTAGCAATTGCAGCAGTTTTACAGAGAAAAGGAAAACAAAACAAAACATTTTCAGGATTTTCTGTCTGTAACTGTATCCTTCGTAAGGGATGGGTACATCAAGCTGAATGATAAAATAACGAAGTCACAGAATTTCACATCTTTCTCAATAAAACACGCAAAGTATGAGGCTGTGTTTGAGTCTGTACTAAACTGATATGTAAATTCGCTCATATACCCAATATCTGCTTTCCAGCCAACGAACTTTAATATGAGACGGTAGAGCAGTTTGCCAATCGAGTGAGATGCGTGAAACATCTGCAACAAGACTTATGATGGATTCCAACTGACGTGAAACATACCGACAAACCAATAAATCCTATAAATCGTCGATTCTTTAGAAACATCGTTTCAGCAAGAGAGAAAAACTTTCTCACTGCAACTGACAACCAACGCAACGTGAAGGAAATGCTGAGACATGTTGGTGTCAGCATTATAGCAAATATATCACATAAATAAATACACTGAATTGTGTAGCCGCTGTATGAATCACAATAAAACTAAAGCTATTAGAATAAGTCAACCTTTGAAAATAACATGGAGATCGGATAATATTAAAACTAAATTCAGCTATACCTTTAAATTCTTAGAGGTTCATTACTGAGCTAATGATCTTCTTTGTTTCCTGGCTTCTTTCTTTCCCTCCTTGTTTCTATTTGTTCATATCTGCATGAATGGGAATGTTTGATGATTGTTGACCCTCAAACAATCCGGTCTGCCGTGCCAGAACAAGGAAAAGCGTCGAGAGAAACCTGATTCGGCGAACTCACTCCAATCTAGATGTGTATACATGTGTATATTGTGCAAAATGTAATCACCTAAGTTTTCAGCACATTAACAGAGATATAGCAAAAAAGGCTCGACTTTAAGCAATGAGGTTACAAACCCCAATATGAATTCCTTCCTTGATAACTATAAATAAACTGTTGTTATATCATACACACGAGATTCCTTGCAAAATAAGGGTCCAAAGGACGAATAAAATGACTGCATCAATGTATTTCGGACTGCATGGGAGAACTTCACAAGAAAGGATTTAGCGTAAATTTGGTTGTACTACAAATGAAATAAAGAGGGTTCTGTTTACTTTGCTATAGCGTTATATAACATATTCCTCTGTACTTTAAATGCTTAAACATAAATTTGATGTCTAACATTAACTAAAAATGTAAGTATTATCTTATTGTTTTATTGCTCTTTTTAAAAGTCGATGAACTGTTGTTTTTGTACTTAACACTTTAACATCAATCGCTTCAAACTCAACTTTTCCATAAGTTATTATTGTTGATATACACATGTGGGAGGATTTAAGGCATATTCAGTTCGTAGTGCTGTTAGACTATTAAATTCAAATGTTAAGTTTTCTTCTCTTTTATTCTCGCATACATTCTAGGACATGGAAAGGCAGCGGAAAAAAAAAAGAAAAGTAAAAGCGCGCGTGTAGTATGCACGTGTTTAGGTACTATCAATTCTCTCTCCCCACCACTACCCTCTTTCTTAAATAGTTTCGTGGAAAACAACTTACTAAACAGTGTTTATGGCACAGTGACATATAAGATGCGTATTACATTTAAAATGCTTGTAAGAAATGTAGAGTATTTAAAGAGAGTGCCAGGGCCATTATTGCTCTTACTATTCACTTCTATATGCTGAAAAAGGAGAAATAAAGCTAAGCGAGCACACACACACGGGCATTTTTATAACGATACTAATTTTAACAAACCGGCATTGTAATATCATTTCAATATTAATATTTTAGGTTTATGTGTATTAGCGGAAAAGGCGTAATGAAAGGTCGTGAAGTAATAGCAGGAAGTGCGCTACAGTGATCAGCGATTGGTAACTACTATTTAAATAGACACACAACTGTACACGGTGTATAAGTGTACGTCAGCTGAGGCTAACAATACCAGTGCTTCTCTGCCACCAGCTTAGCTACTGTTGTGAGTTTATCCATAACAGCAGGAATTAAGCACTTATGATCTAAACTGAACGGGTAGGCTCAAGCTAAGGCACATCTGCCATTTTGGCTCAAGAAGACCTTGAACAGGAAAATCAAACTTCAGATTCTCCTTAAGTAGCAGATAGTTGTAAATGGAAGTTAATGCATGCTTTATGTAATTTAATGCTGGATTTATATCCATTACGGTATGCTGTTGAGTACCAATATATTCTAATAGAATTCATAAAAATTGCCGATTTCCAACTGATGATTCCAGAAGAGCAATTTAGCTCCAAAATTGCAGTTAAGTCGCGACACAGTTCAAGATCTGCGAGGAAACTATCATTTTTACTACAAGACAACTTAATATGTATTTTCAATTATTCCGTTGAACATTTATATTTGCCGGCTGTATTTAAATGGAACACAACAAAGAGAACTAAAATCTAAAAGAAAAAAGATGTAAGTAAGTTATATCCATAATATTTTGTAGTTCTGTAATCCTGGCCTGTGCTCGATATTATTAGAATGTTCACACAAATATAGGCCAAGGTTGAAATACGGATACGTGCTAAAATAATGTATTGTAGTTCATCTGAATTTACTCTATTCCTATCAGAGTTTAGGAAGTATTAATTTCAGAAAAAAGTATAATGATGATCAGTTGTCTTTTTATTTTATTCGATTTGAGCATGTATAAATAGGTAATGAAAATATCACTTAGTTAACGACCTAATTAAATTTAAACACGAATTGATATTTATGAAAATGTTACCTATATAAGCATCCTGTTAAATTTAACGAAATTCATCCAGAAAAGCATAATATTAAATATAGAAGTAATACGGCAGTTTTTAATATGCCACTATTTTTCTTTTAATTCAATTAATTTTGTATCTGCTGTAAATTAGTATGCCTTAAATGCTAAAGGAAGCCGTAAAAACCTAACCTGAAACACAGAAGAAAAATGAAAATTTCTGTATCGGTGACTACTTCAATTTTATTTCAGAGAGTTTTGAAATCGCGGTAAATCAATATGCTGTAAATCCTTAAAATATCTGTTAATAAACGCTTCTCTCACAGGTTTATATTCTCCCGCAAAGAGTTGTTCACATAGGTATTAGTCCAAATCTTAGTGAATTTAAAGAGGGGGTGTGGACTAATAATTGCAATGAATTTAATATATAAATAAACCAATTTTCAGAATCAGCATTCAGTTTTGCTGTGACTGGAACAGTTTCTTTGATGTAGGCATATATCCTATCCGTGAAAGTGCCTCCAGTTATGCCAAAGTAATCTCTGTTGAATATAATGCTAAGCACAGTGAATGAGGACGTATCTGATGGGAACAGATGTAAAAAAGCTTGATTCTCCTTAAAATTACACGTGTTCATGTTTATTTTTATTTACTGGTAACGATAAAGGGAGAACAATAAAGGCATTTTATGAAGGGCCGACTATAACCTTCGGAACCATAATGGTGGACGAGTATAACTCGTGTTTGGAGAGCCCTAGCTCAGGCGGTAACGTCAGAAATTCAGACACAGGTGACCGATCATTCTAATTGAGTGTTGCATTACGTTTCCCTTGGTTGGTTGGCGAATCTTGGGAAGGTTTTTTTTTTTCTCTCTCTCTCTTTCTTGCCTACCTCAAATTTTACTTTTCCTCTCTGCCTCTCATTTGATTGCCTTCTTCATATTTTAGGCTTGCAAGATCAAATGGAGTGGACGATGGTCTGCAGCGTGTAGTGCAACTTTATGTGGAAAATATCCTTTGGTGATAACATTGTTTCAGCCCTAATATCGAACCTTTTCCTCGAATCTGTCAGTAAAGTTTTTCTATGGGTATGCAAGGGGCACATCCTTGGGATCCACTACCCTTAGGGACCGGATTGAATTGTGATTGCCGCCACGAGATCTGATTGCTCAGCTCAGACCTTCCTCCCGAAGTTCAAAAAGACGTAATTGGAAAAATATTGACCTCTGAACTAAACATTAGCTAGATTATCAACCTACACTAGACCTTCGTGTATCCTTGCCTCATCAAAATCAAAAAGACTGGCAAATAGGTTTATGATTAAATACCTATTATGTTAGAAAATGCATTTAATAAATACGTGCATGTCTTGTGAATATTAATGGCAGGTATCTGCGTAAAAAATATGTATTTAATTTCCCGGACCATATTTTTCTTAGTTGCAGTTTTGGATTAAAAATGCTGGTAAAACAACGGGTGTCGATTTAAAAACCCGATTAGCTCTTTAAACTCGACCTTTTCTTTCTTTCCTTTATGTTTTTAATTGAAGCATACATGTTACAATACGTGGGTCATTTGAATATTTCTACGGTTAATCATAAGTTACAGCATCATTTCCGAGCAGTTTTGTTTTCAAAACCATTTTTTTTTTTTGGAAGTATACTTTGTGCAATAAATGAGTCACTATTGAACAATGGTGAATTTAGCGTGATACAATACAGGAAACATAACATTTGGAAAGATATGAATGGAGCTGAAGTTCATAGCCATAATAGAAGCACTCTAGGGCACTCTGCACTATCATTTTTAACCATTTCGAAGTAGATCACAGAATTTAAGGCACCCATGAAACTTGGAAGATGATGTACACAGCGGAAGCACGAAGGCTCCTACGACAATAGAAATCAGGAATAAAGAGTGTGAAATTGGCCGGGAATTCCGTGGCATCGGTTTTTTGGAAAGTCAATGGTGTGTTACTGTTTATTTTTCCCCTGGGAAATCCATCATTGGAGCCTATTGGCTAACCTTCTAGTAGGGTCGCCTTCTTTATTTGGTAGCACGTTTGTGCTACAACCATAATCCTGGCTCACCCAGTAATAGAAATAACTATACTGTTTATATAGGTACATTTCGGGTTCGTTCCCACTGATGTGTAGTGGACTTAGTAAGCGCTACATCGTTTTCTGTTGCCAACTCGTTCACTCTCCGCTGCAACCCACAATCATAGGGTATTCATGGGGCATAATGTGGTGCGGGAATGCGGGGCATTAGACTATATTGCCTCTTAACCTAGCAGTGAGAGTATGGCCACGACTTTCGCCATATAAACAACGCCATCTATTGTTTCATAGTTAATGTTTGCTATGTTCACTTGCGGTCATCCATAAGCTGAACATTAGTAGATTGCACGTGGCTGTGCTGTATTTTAGTTGATTTAATCAGATGAATACAGGTAAACACTGACATGTGGAAAAGCAATCAATTCTGTCCAGTCATTTTTATCACCATCATTTTTAACACTAAACTGAAAGGAAAAGCAAACTACCTTCTTGGCATACGAGCTGTTAAACCAAAAACGATTTTATATTATGAATCTCACCAGCAGCAGAGAATATAACTGTATGTGGTTGTGATATTATAAACGCCCCATTTTGCTTTCTTTGAGTTTTATTTCGTGGAAAAGGTGTGCTGAACATCCATTGAATAAAACAAAGTTTGGGTCATTTTAGCATCTTCAGAACCTTCCCAATAAACATAGCTTATATAGCATAATGGTAGAGGAATTTATCATGAGCGTGCTGCGTAAATTTGAAAGTAATTAAATGTTAATAACAAAATTGACGTACTGTGTTTAATACGTTACAAAAATGAAATTGCAGCTACTTATAACTTAATGAGCCACACAGACACCATCCATACTGCCTTCTGGACTAATTAAGGGCCGACACTATGCCAGAAAAGATCGGATATAACAAAGAAAAATATAATCTTCCATTAAGACACATTGCTTTCCCTCACACATGTGATTGCGCTATTATAAAAATCAAGGAAGTGGGCCTGATTTGTCACATCTACATAATTCCCTAGTACCTAAACTGAGAAGATCCTTGGTGGAAAGAACTGTATGTCAGATGACCTTTTTCCCACTTATATGTGCATTAAACATCTAAGGTCATATTGTTGAATTTTCCTTTGCAACAACAATGATGTTCACTCGTTCACTGGTGTGTATCTTTCGGTTTGTTTACGTGGGGTTACATTTTTAAGCACACACACATACACAAAACACACTTTACGTTCTCACTCATTGCACTGGTGTTAAGGTAGACCATATTAAACATTAGAAGAATTCAAAACATCTGTGGCATAAATATGTGCTTCATCTCTATAAACTTGTAATTGGCCCTCATACATTTGGATGGATGGAATGGGATGAAGGGGACGGGACTGGATGTACCCTGAAACTCAAAAATATATTGTGTTATACTATATCTTTATTATTTCTAGTTAAGGATTTGTAGACCATTAACTAGACTCTTACTTCGGAGATATTCTAAACCAATCACTACTCCCAGGTGTGTGTGTATGTGTATGTGTGTATGTGCGTGCTATCGAGGATTAGGTGTGATGCAGCTTCTTCCTCTTCACTTCATAACTTACAAATTAGGTTTACCACACAGATGCCAGTGGTATATAGGTGGTTCATTAATTTACATTGACCATATGTATAACGTTGTCAGAAAAACTGAGATAACATGTTCGTCGTTTATTTGAATTCCTGTTTAAAGATGGAATGAAAGTTAGAAAGCGCTGTATCGCATGGGATATTTTGACGCAATAAAGATGTACGGATAATAAATGCGAGAAAATCTAGTTTGAAACTGATGACTATATATGTCAACGTGTGCAAACACATATTTAGAAAATCGCAACGTGTGTGTTAAAAACTTCCCGCAGATTAAAGTGGACGTTTAAAACATCGTTTGAAGTGTAAACGAAAGAATAGTAATTTTTAAAAGTTTTTAGCTGTGTCATATGGGCATTCCCTTAAACAAGGAGTCTGTTGCCTGAAGTGTCTGCTGATTAGAGTGTTTAAGTTATAGCCGATTCCATGCGTGTGTTTACATTTGTCTCTCCGTTTTCTTTTTTAATTATTACTTTCCTTTGAGTAATTTGTGATGTTTCATAGAAGTGTGTAAAAGATACCAAAGAAGCTACCTGAAAGAGTTGAAACAAATTCCATCGTCTGAGTATAAGAAAATGAATTATAAATAAAACACGACAAAAACCAATTATGAAGTTGCTGCAGTGTATCTCTGGCCTAGTATAGATATTTTGGATTATCATTCGGCCCTCATCTAGTTTGATGCAGTTTAAATCAAATGGTACTGTTCAATTTAGAATGTATGCCGGTATACCAGAGGCACATTTTATAATAATTTTAGCGTAGTATACAGCAGATATTCTAAAATTCTATAAAAACAGCACCTCTGGTTTCAAAAGTATTTTCGGTGGTATTCTTAAATGAACATTCGTTAAGTTTGTATATAATGTAATTTCCTAGTAACTACAGAAACAAACACCGCATTTAGGCTCCTTTAAAACAAACATATCTGCACCAAAAGCCTCTGCACTATATTTTATTTCTCCCGATCTGCGAGAGTAGTGTGATTGTTAATCTTTAATAGTGTAACGACTGGTGGTAGGTTCTTTACTCTGTAGGGGAAATAATTTATATGAGCAGTTAAAAGCAGTCTATTGCTAATATTTACCAGAGTACTGTGCAGTTGTTAATGGAATAGGTATATGCATACCCTATTCCTCACAGGAATGTATAAATAACAATGACGAATCTCTAATTCAGTGAATGATATGTGATCAGTTGATCACCACCAGTACTTAATTTAATCCCCTGGATTATTCTTTTATGTTTGGTTCCCCGCCCTTTGGCTCGTGTAAATAGTAATTAATTACTTGACAATGGCATTCATCTAGATTAATTTTGTTGCTTCAGACGAACTCATTACACTCATTGCGGTGACTGAAAGAAATAATCATTGTCTTTCTCGATGATGATGTGGTTCCAGTCATACATGGGCAGATTTACTTAGATAAGGTATTCCTAAGTCCAGATAGCTTTACTTCCACAATTTAATTTGCGTAATCAATAACTAATTTCATTTATTTATCCTGTATTGTTAAAACGAAGAAATCTCTGACAGGAAAGCAAAGTAATTTAATCAGTAAAGAAACTTTGCTCCAAGTATGTACTTTCAAAAATAATGACAGGCTTTGGGATATTAGATAAATTCTTCTCGTGGGCTTCTGGGTGGCATTGTTCAACTTGACTGTAATAGTACGAAGATCTGACGGTAGTTGACCAAGGCGCTGTTTCTGAAACCTTAGTAATTCCTTTTCTGGAAGTAAGCACACTGCTGTTTTAGGAGATTATAATGCTATCACCATTAATGTGGTTTTATTTCCTCTAGTGTAATAGTACAGAAATTTAAAAAGTGGTGGACGAAAGAGAAAAGCACTTTTCTCATTCCACAATCGCTATACAAATAAAATTGTGACATGTTTATCTTCTCTACAGAGTGCTATGTACTATATAGTGGGTAGAGAACGTATTGTATTTCACCCAAACATTTTATACCAAGATTTTACCGGAAATTCATGTTTTGCGGGCCCCTGGATCCAAAAATTACTTTTCGAAAAAAGTCCGCCAGTATGTCTGAGTGTTCGTTTCAGTGTGTGTGGGGGAGAGGGGCAACGTCGCTCAAAACGATTAGTCAATTAAATACCAAACTTGATATTCAGGCATAGAAATCTTTCGAGGATACGGCACGAAGATTTTAAATAAAATCTCCCCAAACCAAACTACCCTTTACGTGGAAAAATGTTATAATATGTTGTTTTTCTCAAAATGGCTTTAACGATTTTAGTCAAAATACCATGTATTAAAGATATTTATATAACGAATAAAATGTATAACTTGAACTTTCTGGTAATAACCTCTGAACACCACTTCATTCTGAATGACTTTTGTATAACTGGCAAACCGTAAGAGATAGACAAAAACTTACTACACAAAACATGTAGAGCTCGAAACACAATTTATATTAATTATACTTTGTTGAATGGAGTTAACCATTTCCGAGATATCCCTACTTATTGGTTTCAATTTTAAAATAATACTTTTCTGTAACAGGAAATTAGCTTTTTTGTTTAACTCCTGGCGATGCGTAGAGAACAGAATTTCAATCACATAGCAACCAGCTTTTTTAGATTTTATCCTATATAAACAAGTGACGAATTATTATAAATGATATGAATGAAACTATATCATTTTGGAAATGAAGGCGACAACAGCTGGTATCCGGTGTAGTGCACGAATTAACTATGTTTAGTACGCTCGATCTCGGCGGCGGCGGACAAAGCGCTGTCTGAGTGGGTTTTCTCCGGTTTCTCCAGCTTCCTCGCTATTCATTACACAACCTTCTCCATAATCACCCTTTTAAATATTTTACGCTGTCACTTCATATCATCTTGTTCCCCACTCTCATACCAGGCATTGGGCTGATGAACCATCCTAGCTACTCTGAGATCTAGAGTCCATCTGTTCCTTAACAAGCACCTGACCGCAGGCGCTGGCTTGTAAGTCCTTCATATGAGGAGGGTACATATAAGCCGGTCACCATGGCCGGGCTCGTTAAATACCTGGTCTTGGTGCTTCCTGGCGCAGGAGATCGCGGGTTCGAGTCCCGCCTTGGGCATGGTGTTTGTGAGTTTGTAACTGTGTATGTATTTGTAAGGAAAAAAGAAAACGGCAAAGAAATGGGAAAACAACAGAAATGTAGGGAGAATGAAAAAAAAACTGATGTATTCCATTCACATGAAAAAAAAAAAGAAAGAAAAAAAAAACAGAAGGAAAAGATGCTTGATCCAGTGGCACTCAAATAGACCCAGTATCCATACAGGAACGAGGACATCGAAAAAACATATTGGTTAAATGTCTCTACGATTACAAATTAACGTAAGTGACTATTGAAACGCAATACATGATTTTATTGCAGGATTATTATTTGCAAATGTATACATAAATGGTTTTCAAACTTTTACACAGGACACCGCTGCTTATAAGGTTTGTAATTTTATCACAATGTTTGGTTCACATTTTAGAAGTGACTATGGTATCCACTGTCAGTTGCTTACAAGTTTCGAATTAGAATTAACACCGTTGCACTGTCTGTGGTTCAGTATGCAGCAGGAGTGAGCGTTAAACACTGTTTTTTTTTTTTTTTTTTTTTACAAAATTGAACAGAGGGTATATTTTAATGTGCGTACCTTTTCGGTGGCCTGCATTTGTATTAAAGTTGAAAGGCAACTTTAAGATTTAAAATAACAGTTGGTGGTGGTACAACACGCTGGTAAGGGATTGAACAGGATAATTTAAGATTTCTCTCCTCAGATAACCCTGCCTTATTCCATTCGAGCATTTCATTTCAGAACTCCCCTCCCATGTTATTTTACTTGTGGAGACAGTTAAAATATTTGCTCAGCGAATGGTTCTTCTGCATTTTCCAATGTTCATATAATTTTAGTTAGCGTCTTTGATCTTAAAATTAGCGTTGTAGTGCAGACGTTCAAATACACCTATAAGTTATATTTCAAATTATGGATATTTACTAGTGCAAAAATTTTGCCCTAGAGTATACGGACTTCCAGTGGGTCTTTTTATTTTTTTTAAATCTTCGAGAGTTCATGTGGCACTTTGTTGCAATAGTTTCTAATCACACATTTAATTTATTGATTTTTAGAAACAATAATTATGGAATAACACGGCCTCTACCCGTTCCCATTATTTCAAATCTCGTGGGTTAACTGCGTAAAACATTTTACTCTTGTATCCGATACTGCTTGATAGTACTTGTACTACATCATGCTAAGACTGAGCCAGGTGGCTCAAGCGTTTCGTCTGAGACTGGCATTCAGGAGGTCATGGGGTCTATTCCCGTGGCCGAATTCTCTGACACATAGGTTTTTTTTCGGTGTTTTCCCGGGTCACTGGGCGAATTCTGGGGATACTTCTTCATTCCCCCGAACTTCCTCTCCCTTTATTTCATCTCCATTTCAATCTCTGGTCTATTTTAGAGTTATAAATGTCGGCGAAGACAACCATGGTGGTGACTGCGCTCTGGAATTACAGCTTTCGGTGGCGGGATGGCGTTGGAAGTCGTCTGTAGACCCAAAAAGTTTGATCAGATCTGGGGCTCGGGCTCCTAGCGCACCCCGCGTCGGAAGGAAGGGCTGCTTGGAATAAATTAAGGATCATCCGCGGTGGCTCTTCCATCGCCGTCATTTTTCGGTCGCCCCTTGAAATAACTCTCATCTCATCCTATCCTCCTGGGATGTGACGTACAATAAGCCACTGGCTGCAGTACCGATACCCCTCCAACATCACACACACATATGATGGCAATGTACGAAGAATGTGAATAGGGCGCTTTTTGGCAGTTTCATTCTACTATCCTGCCGCTCCTTCAAAGAGGTTCATCCTATTAAAGTTTCAAATGTGTTCCAATACCTGAAGAGTGAAAAATGTTGTCACAGATAGTCTAAAAGAATAAAATATATTGTCACTATGACATCAGAAAGTGCTGGATATATATTAAAGTTAGGTATGTTGAAAATAATAACAGTGATGACCAAGAGAAGTGTAGTCCAGTGATACATACATTCAGATATACTTTTGACACGTGCATCATATACACATAATTAACATTTCAGATGAAATGAAAAACATGATTTTCAGTGCTCTAATGTCGTAAATTAAATGAAACATTATAAGCAAGTTTATAAGCAGCAATGTGCAATATGTTTTATCTTTAAAAAGGCCTTCTGTTTAAAGCCTTAAAATGAAAATGTACTGAAATAAGGGGACTGTTTGATAAGTCCGTGAAAAGCCAGAAAAGGCGTAAGTTTATTTCATTAAAGTACTGGTCTTATCTTTAAATATATGTTTTGTTCCAGTGAGGTTCTGATTGGTTGATCCTATTCATAAATTGCGATAATGTTAGCCCACCGAAATATGTATTTTGCTCTCCAATAGCTTCTTCATTTGGTGACAATTTCTTCCCTGCTACCTATTTTGTTTGCTGTGGAATAGGATGTAGTATGAGGTACTCAACCTATGAAGTACAAGGAATGGGAGAAAAAATTCACACCTTAAATCGAAGGGCGTAAATAAAATTGAGGTCGTAATCACAGACTTGTGAACTGATGACCTATAGTGGTGATATACAGCTTTTTCTTGCCCCAATTGAGGATGGTGTTTCTTGACGCATTCTTCAATTGCTGCAGTAGCCTGGCGCAAGTTTCGCTGTTCTCCAAGAAGTCAAATAAAATTACGCCCTGGCAATCGCAAAAGTCAGCTATCACGGCGTTTAGTGTTGGAGGAGTGTTGTTTCTTATTCCAGTTACAATTTACTGTTTCGACTGCCCTTTTGTTTCCACTGTGTAGTAGTCGATCCATGTTTCGTCTATTGTCACATATTCTCCATAATTCATTTAAATTCATTTAAAGATAGCGTCAAAATATGCCTAAAACATAACTTTTCCTCCTTTCTGATCAATTTTTAGGGTGCTTAGCATCTTGTACGCCGATAGTTTTTCTGTTCTTGTTCTTTTTTTTTTTCATTTGCAAATGCATTGTGCAAAATATTACTCTCCCCAACTCTAGCAATGTACACAATTTTGGGAATCTCCCGCACCTTCATCCTCTGATCGATCAGCATCCTTAGTGGACTCTTTTGGTCATTTCCGGAGTTGTGACCGCGTTTATGCTCGTTTGATCACCTAAATTCAAGAAAGCAATTATAAGCAGTTCTATGCGAAGGTGCAACATCACCCTAATGATTATGCTTTATCTGAACAGTCATCACATTGTTAATGTAACGTTGAAGGCAAGCAGTTGTCTCTAACTTTTTTGGTTTGTAAGACTTATTGAACAGGCCTCGTAAATAAGTGCATGCATGAAGTGGTACACAGTAACCACAAGAATTCTGTGCTGAAGAGCTAAACAAAGTTTCATTTTTCATATAGGCTTACAGCAAATTAAATTCAGAATCTGTAACAGTTGTGACTAATATTCGTCAAGTTTTTGTAATATTGTAAATTTCAGTCCATATCTTCGCAGTCATGGTTTTGGTTCATCTCAAATTAAACCAGATGTTGCTTTGTTATAATTTTTCAAATAAAATGAGTTACAAAAGAGACTGTTTCACGAATAATATTTCTAATGAGTTTCATTTTAAGTAAACAAAAAGAATTGTGTTTGGAATACCCAACACCGGGCATTTTCGTATTTATACAGGCAGTAAATATATCTTGATTTCAGTAAATACCAATGCTCTTTGTTTATTGCTTTATTGACCATGTTCAGCGTCTGTAGTGTTCCTGTAAAACAAGCAGCAACAATCTCTCCTCGCACAACGCCACGTAATGGTTCCATTTGTAAATGAAATGTGTAAACATCTGCAGCATTCCAGGCTGGCGGAAAAACAGTGAAAAAATGTTCCCTTGGATAACATTTAAAAACAGCGTTGACTCCTTAAAGTTAAACATTTCAGTTTATTTTTGTCTTTTGTAGTTTCCCCAGTTATCATAATGAATTATCACTTGGATATTATAAACTAAAATACTACTATTATTATCGGCACGAAGCTTATGCTCATTTCCAGTACTTTCTGCTGGCGTTATTACTTTAACGACTTTATGGTTTTCGGTCATATTTCAAATTTTACTGAATATTTTGTAAGCTTTTAACGTCTTTTAACGACTCAAAACTACAGAGGAGACACTGAACAAAATGGCCGGAGTAATACTCAAGTCGTCCTGGGTCCATTGACTTGTCTTTTATTACTTTGTTTTATGATAAAGGAAAATTCGGTGGGAAATGTATCCAGGAAATCCCGCTGGTGTAGTATTCGCACTCGGGAAGAGCGACGCGCAGGTGTTCTGAGCAAACATATTGCAGCAAGTACAGGAGTGATTAATTATAATTCTCAAAGGTAGCGTGACATTCTGGGTAAAGTTCTGCATGAGTGTTTGCTTTTCTATTAGCAGGCATATATCTGTTTAGAAGCAGCAATTGACTTGGTGTGTTTGCCTACATACTAAGCTACATTATATATATATGTGTGTGTATATGTATAATGTATAAGTACACAATAAATATAAATAAATTCTAGTCCTAGAAACCTTTGAACATTGTTTTTGCTAATGGGTTTGTAGTTTTGTTTGCTTATATACTGCCTGTAACCAATTTTGTTTTGCAGCTAGAATGATATTATTATTATTATTATTATTATTATTACTATTATTATTATTATTATTATTATTATTATTATTATTATTATATTCTAAATGTTAGATGCAAATAAGTTTTAAACTCCTTTCCCAATATCAAATGCAGTGTATCCACTCCCAAAATATATCAAAGATACAAATTTTAATGGAAAAGAAGGAAAAGACAGCTTCAAAGTTAAACTTTCCTTATTTAAAATACGATTAAATAAACGTCAGATTTCTCGACCGTAAGTTTCATTCATTTATTTGTCAGAGGTTCTCATCCTTTTCCATTGACATCCAATTACATTCATTGCAGCATATTAGATGTATTGGTAAGCAGATTTTATGAGGGAAGTGTGTGATTTTGTGATATAAGTGTCAAAATGACGATTTCTGTACATTTTTAACAATACTAGAAATTCATTTACTAATTGTCTCTTTATGTGCTGCGAGTTAGATATTTGACAAAATGTGTGTAGCCCATGTTTATTTATTCTGTGTAATGTCTTCAAAATTAATTTTGTTCCCTGTTAACATAAATAAATATAACACATACTCCAATAGTAAGTTATAATCAGTAAAAGCTATTAAGTTTAAAAATTTAACTAACTTCTGACGCACTTTTATTTAACTAAAAAGGTTTTGCTGGTTTAGCTAAGCACATTTGTTTAGAGTTTGGTTCTGCTTGACTTAATTTTAGTTTTAAACCTTGTCAACGCTCAGCTTCGTTCTGTACTGGTTTTTGTTATTAAAAGACAACTCCTATTCACAAAGGTAAGTAGTCAAAAACCATCAACGTCACCTCGATTAGCGTACCGCTATAAAACACGGACTCGTAAGAAGGAGGGTCACGACTCTAATAAATCCCCTTTTCCAATAATCATATTGGTGTCCACCTCCAGTGGTGCCGAATGCAGTAAGAACGGGCGTTAGGCACTGCAAAAGCAAACACTATCAAACATATTACGGCCTTTTCATAGATACTTTTATATTTGTTTTATCTTGCCGATTTATATTTGAACACCATTTACTTTATAATTTGCCCGAGACTTCCGTCACATGACATCAATTCGTCTTTCTCAGGCGGAGTTAAAGTTTTTATATGGTTTCTTCAATATAAAGCATGTCTCTGTTACAAACCTTTGAATCTAAGTTTACAGGAAAATACATTATTGAAATCTCAAGCGGGATTCCCAAGTTGATCCTTAATATTCAGAGCCAGTTCACAATCAAGAGGAATTTAATTGTCACTTAAGAAAGCATCCAAGAATATAAAGTGAGATGTGTTTCCAGCATTGATTTCAGTTTTCATGAATACTAGGTTTTTCTTAAGAGCCGCAATTTTATCCTGTGCCAAGGATATGGAAGTAAGCACATCCTGCAAACTCCCGTTGAGACGGAAATATAGATCCACTAACTAAGCCAATTGGACAAGCCACAGCTCATCAGAGAAATAATTGAAGTCTGAGGATAAATCAGAGGGAAAAATCTACACTTCTGAACGATGTTCAAACAGAAGTTAAATACGTTTGCCTCGAAAGCCACTTAACTTGAGTGTAAAGTAAAAGAGGATTATATTCATTGCAAAAAATGGAAAATAGTTATGGTGAATTCATAGTTCTGGATAATGAAGTATACAACTTTCACAAGTTTATCTTTAGAGTAATAGGCTTCGTTGTTGAGGCTAAAGTCTCGCGAAGACTGCTACAATGTATAAATTTTGTTTCTGGGGCTACCACCGCATTTCCCAAAAATTGCACATGCTCCATTTTAATAAACACCAACGTATTTATTCTATTCTGTACCACTAGTTTTCATAAATTTATATAATTCTGAAAACATTTAACTTGGGGACATTTGACATGCAGTGAATCACGAAAGAAAAGTACTTGTTTTGCGGTTTCACCATCTTACAAACCTTAACTAAGTAAGAAGTTGGAGAATGGTTATATCGCCAAATGTATCCAATTGTAGTAAAACTGCGAATGTTCTAAATTTACATGTCTTTCTCTATCTGTTCTGCAATAAACTAATCTTACAAAATTTTAATTTCTTATTTGCTACAAGCATTAATACAAACAGATGCAGAAATGCACTCATTACATATTCCATTATAGATAAGAGGGAATAAGGGAATACACTATACGATAGTCAAATCTTTCAATAGCTGGTCGCCATGTTAGGTATTTTTTCCTCATTTCTTTAAATTCCAGAGTCTTGTCGGGACTCTGGCGTCGTATTCTGTTTCCTCGTTTTTCCATTTTATCTATACTTCTTTTGTTTTCATACCATTTTATCATTTTGTTTTTAGTTAAAAAATGCATACCAATTTACAAACACACAAATGCCCATGCCCAAGGCGGGTTCCGAACCCACGAACCCCTGCGCCACGAAGCACCAAAGCTAGGTACTTTAACGAGCGCCCATGGGGGCCGGCATGTATTGACATTCCGTTCTCTTTACTTGATCAGGTAAAATAAAAATTATTATAGATAAGTATTTTAAAGTTGAAACCAATAAAAAGGTACATCTCGGAATGATCAACACTACATAAATATGTCATACATGTTTATCATACACATCTACATTTTTGTGCAGTAAGATTTCTCTGTCTCTTTAGATTTACAAGTTATACAAAAGTCATCCAGAATGGAGAGATTTTCAGAGGGTATTCCCAGAAAATCCGGAGATATAAATTTAATCTTTCACGGAAATAACTTAAACATATGTTATTTTAATCAATATCGTTAGAGCCATTTTTGAAAAAAATGTCTAAATATATTATATGTAAAGGGTAGTTTGAGGTGAAGGGCTTTCCTTGAAAGTCTTCGATCCCATCCTGGGAAAATGCTGAACTCAGACAGTAAGATTGTTTGGTATTTAACCGACTTTTCGTTCTTAAGCCATGTTGTTAACACACGCACGCTCACACACTCACACACATACCTATTAACACACAAACACACCCACACACGCGGACGTTTTTCGAAAAATGTTTTGTTCACGGGGTCACAATACAAATATTTGCGGTGAAATTTCGGGTGGAATACAATACCTTCTCTGCCTACTATATTCATTATACATACGTGGTTGATAAAATAAAAATGGATTAGTATGAATTTTTTCAATTAACTACTTTTTAAAATTTGCAGACAAATTAAAAAAAAAAAAAACTCTTTCGATATATGGCATGATGTGGCAGTGGAATCGCTTAAAATTATGTTTCTGCCTTACCCCCTAACATTATTTTAGACATATATATATATATATATATATATATATATATATATATATGTGTGTGTGTGTGTGTGTGTGTGTGTGTGTAGCTTCTGGTAGTATTAATGTCTATGGGGCGAATTTGAGGCACATAAAGCTGAATTTAATTGTATATTTTTCTGTATATGAAAGGAGTGTTTATGCACAGAGAAGAGTACACAAAGGTATATGGAAGCGGTAGCCTCACCGGTCGTGAGCGGACAGTGAGTGTAAACGACCCCGCCCCTGTATCTGATGTCATTAATCCCCGTAGCGCTGTTAACTTAAAATACCTGTATTCTTCATTAATGACTTTTGCGAACATTTGTGATTTTTCGGTCTTACTTATCCTTAACGTGACTTCATAAATTGACTCTATCGACTTCATGTTAGATCCTGTGAATGAAATGATTTGTTTTTGTTTTCCTTTTCTTTGATAGCAGAATGTGTTAGCTTTTATTTAAAATGTTCCAATCCTCTATGTTTCAAATCGCCACGCTTGGTGTCAAAATGAAGTTTTAAAATGAAAGATGTCATCAAAATATGATTTGAAGGAATTTGGTGTAAAACTACACATAGAGGTATTGGGATGTGTTCATAATAAATCCAATAATGCAGTGCGTTTCAGAAGTATCGCATATTTTCTGCTACAACTTAACGAAAATAACGGTTAGTCCCGTCAATCAGTATATTTTAAAATACACGTTTTCACAGAATCAAACCATTTTAATATCATTGCTGTGTAAGTTGTGACGCAACCGGAAATATTTTTAGATGACACTATATTTTTATATGCCACCTCAAACATTTATTATTATGTATGATTGTACAAGACATCAGTTTTATACAACGAACGTTGCTTTGGTAACCACATTAATAAAAAAAAAATCCTTCTGTTATTGATTTGTTGTAGAAACTGACACAAAATAAGAGAATTTTAAGTGTAAAAGAGAGAATTCAGATATTTTTTCTGTATGATCAGCGTCTTTCACATTGACGATCGTAAATGGACAACATTTTGAACATTTATTAATCGAACATTTGCATTAAAATCCATGTTGTAGCTTATTCTCTCACTTTAACTCAAAGCATTGTTATTTTGTGCCAATTTCTATAAATAAAGTTGCTCAATAACAAGAAGGTCAATTATTTATTTGGTTATCATACCAATCCTAGTTGTATACATGATTGATAGATATTTTCTACAGTTATGCAAAATGATTACTTTCTCTGAGGTGATAAAAATAGGCTGTAATTTAAGCATATTTGTGCTGATATCATAACTTGCACAACAATGATAAGAATGATTTGTTTCTATGAAAAAGTGTGTCTCAAAATGTACGATTTGTAGTGTCCCAGCGCTTTTGGAAAGTAATTTTCATTTAACTTTTGCAGAAAATATGCGGTTCTTTTGAAACGCACTGTATGTCAGACCATATTATAGTCAGTTTATATTATACTTATATGGCAGTTGTGTAGATCGTGCTGTTTCTTTTTAACATAATGCAGCCCTGTTTTGGATGCTTAACATTAAAATAGTGACTTTTGGTACATAGGAGTATTTACTTCACACTAATTTCCTTCTTTGAAATTTTCGAGAATAGACATTTAATTAGCCACAGAATAGATATAAATGAGACAATATGCCATATTAAATCTCCCAGTCAATGACAGTAACCGACAACATGTTTTCCATAAATGTCTGATCAAATACATTTTAGTTCAGCACTATCATATGCTGTATTTTTTGGTACACAATCACAAAATATTAATTTCATATTGTTTTGCATTTGTCATAAGAGAGATGCGAATAGTTGTTTGTAATATATACTTTAGTTTATCTTAACTTTCTCTGGGTAGAGTTACTATGTACCATTAACTACACGCGCGCTATAGGCTGAGGGCCTCTGTTTTATGACATTAGGTATTCTCCTTCACCCTACCAGGTAAAACAGAGTAACGTCAACGCAATATAGCTACACTATGGTCACGCTACACGAAATCGCGGCAATTTGTGCAGTCTCGTAGGGAGTAGAAAACAGAATCCAAGAGGCTCCCACCACCGTTCCCATAAACAAAGCAACAAACACCCAGTAGGTTTCTTGCAGGTATAGAGAGAATGCATTAAACGTGCTTAGACAGCAGTCAGTCCTTTTTGTTTCCAAGTACGGTTTGTTTGCATGACTTTTGGTGGCGTACACGTACTGGTGCAGGAGTACGGAAAACGTTTTCTTTCTCCGAGTCGCAGATATAAGCAACCTGCGTAACACCACCTAGCGGCACGTTTAATATGAAACAAAATCGATGGGATTGCCGTCCTAGAGTGAAGCGGCGGACGGAGCACAAAATCATCGGGAATTGCCTTTTCGCCAATTCTGGATAAGCGGGACGGAAACCTGGGACCCTGAGGCTTTTGCGGAAGCAAGAACTCAACACAGTTCGCAGTATTCCATCCCGATCGCTCGAACAAATAAAATGAAAATAATTCAAAGTTATACTCTATAGTCAGTTTTGTGTTCCACTTTATCCCTTAGCTTTTCCACTGTGTAACTTACCTTCATTGAAAACTGCAACATTCCAATTATAATTGTAGAATGAAATCTAATGTTTTGTTTTTTATTATATGAAGTTATTGGGCTCTTAGCCAAGTAAACAAGGGAAAGCCGCCGAAAAACACTAGCAGCCAGCACTGAAAGTTTTAGGGGGGGCCATGTAATAACTCCCTATGAGGAAGCTGCCTCGTACCTCCCTTTGGGCAAGTGTAGCTTTAAGAATTATCTAAAAGATGTGCATTGGACTTTTGAATTCTATGTTTCTTAAGCAATTACGTTCATTTTTGTAACACATACCTCTATTGTTGTGTGTAACTAATTCTGAAGTTTTGAGAGAAATGCATCAAATAATGTTTGTAACTAGTCTATCTGAAAAGTTGCTTGCACTTCAGTTTTAAAAATATTGTAACAAAACTTCATATTTACATTCCGGGAATATCACTTTAAAATTATCGGATGAGTTTTAAATTAATTAAATATTACTGCAGGAAAATATATAATAAATTATTCGTTCATACCCTTTTATTCTTTTTATGAGTTAATTAACTTTGTTATACAAACATATAGTAATTAATTTTACTTATTTTACTTCATAATTTTTATTTATCATGATATTAAGATACTCTGTTAGAAAAATCAAACTGATTGGTTGAAATGTGAACCGCAAAGAGCATTTTGAACACATGCATACATTGTAAAATGCATTTAGAGGAACATGACTTTTAATATTTAAAAGTGCCATTTGTTACCATTTAAACTTGGATTTAAAATATCACGCGACAAATGTCTAAATTGCAAGTGGCTGAAAACAAAATTTGCATATTAACCTACGAGAACTAGGGTATATTATTATGCTAACAGATAACACTTAACAGATTTTTGGCCTATTCTATTTGTAAATGGCAAGCTTGCTTTAAATATAAGATATCTAACATATAACATAGGTGAGCAGGAGGTTAAAATATTGTATGTATGTTTAATATCATGTAACGGTTGTTCCTTTTAATATTATGCAAAGCTAAATCTTAATTAATGCAATCATAAGTAACCTAGAGAATGTTTCTAATTTGCTTCCTCATGTTGCATACCAATGTTTAATTGTATTTTCGGTTAATTCATCGTAAAATTGAGAAGTCAGTTCTGTCTCCTGATTGCAAATTTAGCCACTAATATATAATTAAACAAATTGTTATAATTTTTTTTGCACTTTAACTGGTTAAATTGGCTGTCAGTATACTCGCTCTATAAGTGTAACGAGGGCAGGCCTCTTTCCTTGCATTAGATTCCTGTATATCGTATAACAAAATAGCTGGTGCATAAACGCGTCGAGATTATTCTAACATATCAGGAGCTGGTCCGTTCAGCCACATTTATTACATTGTATTGATTATTTATACTTCTTTACCATTCGACTATTAGTGAATCGTTGCAACTACATTTTCAAAATCTTCAAAATATGTCATTCATCATGTTTCTAGAGAAGCATATGATCCCATTAGTGGATCTCCAGTGTTTTGAAACGTTATATATAAAGAACTTATGCCTTCAGTTTGATGAACTCTTTCCTAGAACGCGTTTTCATGACTTCATGTGTTCAGCTTCCATTGTCAGTGCAAAGGAAATGTATTAGTACATTTAAAATATAACTTTTCCTTTACTTGCTCAGTATCCACCACTCAAAGTCTGATCCAAGTATTGTTGTCAAAGTTTTACGAAATATTATAGTGTATTAGTTATTTAAGTTGTATAAGAACATGGTTGCTAATTTAATTGCTAATATCTAATTATTTGGTTATATTTTCAACTTTGATATTTTAAAGCAAACAGTTTTACTTACTCTACTAAGTACTATACCCGTGCTAGTAGGTAGAGAAAGTACTGTATCCACCCAGAAATTGGATACAAAGATTTCACCTGAAGTACATGCTTGTAGGATCCCTGAATAAAAAAAAAAGCGTTTCTATAAAACGTTCCTTATGTGCCTGTGAGCAGCATAACTCAAAAACGGAAAGTCGGTTAAGTACAAAACCAGGCATTTGAGTTTAATATCTTCCAAGCATGCGACACACAAATTTTCAGGAAAATTCTCCCACTCCAAACTATTCTTTACGTTGAAGATTTTTAGACATGTTCGATTTTCTGTAAAACGACTTTAACGGTTTTTATTAAAATACCGTACATTAAAGATATTTACATGACAAATAAAATAAATATCCTGAATTTCTTGGGAATAGCCTCTGAAATCGTTTTCATTTGGATTGACTTTTGCATAAACCGTTAACCGTAACTGATGTACAAAAACTTACTTCTCAAAAAATGCAAATCTCCTTAAAACCCATAATTTATGTCATACCTATGCATATTTTGTGAATTTAACCATTTATGAGATATCCCTTGGTATTGATTTCAATTTTTCAGTACCTTAAGTTTTCTTAAACGGAGATTTTTCTTTCGTATCATATCTCCTTTGTTTTACTCCTGGTCATTTAAAGAGAACCGAATGAAAATGTGTCACATAGTGACCAGCTTTTAAAGGATTTTACTATCGCTTTTCCTGATGTATTCCCTTATATCCCCTCTGCTTATTATAGCACTAAGACCATTTATATGAATATTTATCTCGATTAGCATGATGTAGGTAATAGAATAATCCTTCGTAAGAATTGTTTTTTTTTTTTTTTTTTTTTTGATAGTGTTTAACGCCCGCTTTAACTACTAATGGCACCGCAGGCGGTGACACTGATGATACATGAATGATGATGGAGCACTGGTGGAATGCGATGGCGGGGGAAACCGGAGTACCCGGAGAAAACCCGCCCCAGCGCCGTTTTGTCCACCACAAGTCTCACATGCGGTCGCTTGGGATCGAACCCCGGCCGTCTAGGTGAGAGTCGAGTGGTCTAACCACTCGGCCACGGCGCGGCCTTAAGAATTGTTTGCCGGTAGAAAAGTTAGAGAAAGACCTTGAATGGAACACACCACATTTTGTACATTTTTTGGTAGTGTTTAACACCCGATTTTACTATTTGTGGCACCGCAGGCGATGATACTGGTGATACAAGGAATGAAGATGAAGCACCGGTGGAATGAGATGGCGGGGAAAACCCGAGAACCCGAAGAAAACCCGCCCTTGCGCCTCTTTGTACATTTTGTACTCATAATAAATGATATTATAGTAGTGTCTGAAATGTGTGCCTGCGTTTTGTTGTTTAAATGACATTTGCATGTATTCCATAAACTGGAAGCGATATACTAAATTAGATGTAGTATTGGTCAGTAATGAGTATGTTTTACTACAATAGGGAAACTGGTCATTATTTTGTAGAATTTGTAAACACTACATTAAGAAGGAAAGAAACACTTTTATTTACTGGAAAGATAATGAAGGAAATGTTTAAATACCTGCAGGACCACAGGTGATTGTGGTTATAGAAGAAATAGCTCAGTCAATGATGACTGCGAAGAATGCTTGCTAAAAATAGACTGTAATTTTACTAAGAGCGTAAGATAATCATTTAAATAATTTAAAAACAGCAGTACGTTTGGCGTATCTAAAATTAGAAAGTTTCGTAATTCTGAAGATAAATGCCTTGTTTTCCTCTAAATAGTTTTTTTTTTTTTTTTTTTTTTATTTTCTTGCAGTAGCATTTATACAGCAGAACTATTAAGCTTTCATCTAAAAAAGGCGTTAACGATATATTAGGTAATTCACAGACACGGTGGAAACTATGCCTCGCGTAATACATTAAGGTTCATTAAACTAATTCATTTAGCTAAGTAGGCGATACTTTGGATATTCTAGTGAGCAAATAGTGTTATATAAAATGTAAGTATGTCACGAAACTCAGATTTTCCAAGAAAAAACAAAAAAATAGTGTAGGGCTAAATAATTCTTATTCTTATTCAAGGAAGGTATGTATATTATGTTTAGCGCCCCGGCTGTATGCCCTTACAATTTAAGTGAGGAGAACGTGCCAATCTATATCTGAATGTGGCCATGTACTGCATGCTTTGATGTCTTCCGTTTTCTTTGCTCCCGTTGGACAATGTGGTGCAAATAACAATGGGTAGTTTGGTATTAAAAATAAATATTATATTAAAAATAAATATTATATTAAATTAAAGCAGTTAATATTTTTTTAAAGTGGGAAGTAAATTTTCGTTTCATTTCCTTTGTTTTATTACCGGGAATGCAAAACAGAACCGAATTTCAATTGTTACACATAACGATGTCTTTTCAAGGATTTTACGACCGCTTTAGTCTTGTGTATTCCCATACTTACCTTCTACTTATACTCGTAAGGAACTATGTAATAACACTAGTTCTGCTACTGATTATCGCAATTAGCATGACATAGATAAAAGAATAATCTTTTGTAAGGACAGTTAGCTATTTGAACACCTAGCGAAAGTAATATAAATGAAACACATCAGATTTGTGATGCATTCCTTCTGCACGGCGAAAATACAAGACCCGATGTAGCGTGCCTATTATTTTTGCTTATACCAGCCTCAAAGCTACTTCAGTTATATCCAATGTCGAACGCTTAACTTTACAAAAAGAAATAAATTGTGTGTTTTAATGAGATCTACATTTTTTGTAGTAAGTTTTCGTCTCTCTCTCTCCCTCTCTCTCACGGTTACGAGTAATACAAAGATCATCCAGAATGAAGAGAACTTCAGAGCCTGGTCCCAGAAAATTGAACATATGCACTTCGTTCGCCACGAAAATAACTTAAACATATGGTGTTATAATTAAAATTCTTAGAGATATTTTTCAGAGTATCAACATTTTTGAAAAACGTTCCATGTACGGGGTAGTTGGGGTGGGGAAATTTTATTGAAAATCTTCGTGTCGCTTCCTTGGAAGATACTGAACTTAAATACTAAATTTAGTGTTGAACTGGCTTTTCGCTTTTGAGCTATGCTGCCCAAACACACACACTCAACCACATAAAGCCACGCACGGTGATGTTTCTAAAAAGGCGTTTTTCTTGTTGATTCTTGGGTCCAAAACATGTATTTCCGGTGAAATCTTGGTATAGAATTTCTCGATGGAATACAATACCCTCTCCATCTATTATATACAGTGTACATACGTGATAAAGAAAATATGGATTGAAGGAACTGTACACACGTGTGAATCTACTTATTCTGTTCCCTAAGGTTGAACATATTGAAGGCGCTGAAGGTTGATTTTTAAAATAGAATCGTGAAAAGCTTCTATTTTACCTGTTAATACAGCTATACCATTTCTATATTTTCTTTGTTCTTTGAGTTGTACGAGTGGAAATATTCTGAGCTTCAGATTGAAGTGAAGCGTCTCCAAGCGGGTTTTTTTTTTTTTTTTTTTTTTTTTTTTTGGATCGGGACTCCGACACTGTATACCCTACTTTTTATTTACCTAATTTGATTACTGTGATTACTGAATTTATGTTTTACTTTTTACACACACATACACAAACATATAACACCCATGCCCAAGGCGGGACTCGAACCCACGACCCCTGCGCTGCGAAACACCAAAGCGAGACTCTTTGGCGACGCGGCCATGGGGACCGGCCGTTTTACTCCACAAGGGTGATGCTTCTCCTTTAGTGACTGGCTCACAAGTTGTTCAGTACATGTCTATATTTTGCAACGTAAACGTTTATTACCAATTTTAACAACAGCACAAGTAAGCAGCACATACAACTCATTCAAAACATCTGGAATAAAATAATACTGAGCAGAGAAATTGTAATACTCTTGCCAGGAAATGAAGTTGGACCTAATGATTGGATGCCCGTCCTTTCATTAAAAATGTTTGTTTCCTATGTGTTAGTTGCACAGCTATATAAAATAAGTTCCTCAGATAATAAGGAAAAACTATCTTCAAAGGAGGGAACTGTGTTCTCCATGCGTATAGGTTTTTAACAACCCACTGGTGTTCTCTCTTCAGATTCCATTTTCTGGACCACAAAAGCGCTTGCTTTTCACTTAATTCACTTTTTAGCTGGTCCAGCTTGGATTGGATGACCAAGAACGGGAGAGAGAAACGGTTTTGATAATGTTCCCCTCACCCTATCCTCCATGAAGCCCACATATTCTTTTGAGGATGACGCCTGCCGTCGCAGCAATATTGTGTGTTCGATACTCTCTGGCTTACATTCCACGTGAAATTTATGCGGGCACTCTCCCCCAAAAGGGCTGACCAAGCTTATTCAGGCACGTTATTTTCTTTATGAACTGTAAAAGAAGAGACGGTTCACAGTGGACATGGACTTGTCGAAATGCACACAGCGCGTGCGAAGCTCTTTTAATGAAGCTATTGATAAAAAAAGTTCTGGTTCATATATATGTGGTTTCTACCCTAGAAATGAATATATTCAGATCCCAAAAAATATGTGTTCAGCTTTGCTTTATAAAACATGATTTCTTAGTTTTTATATATTCCATATAAAATTGATTTTTGGTCCTTAAAGCCCAGAAGAAAACAAGAACACATCATTTTGGAGCATTGAATGAAATTTTAATAATCCTGACTCTGAGAAGTGCATTATCTCCTCTTGCAGAATTATACAGGGTGTTAGGGGTAAGAGAGCGGAAATTTCCTGAGAGATCCAAATATGACGAGTAATATAGCTCAATAACAGCTTAATCTATATTGGAAGGTAACAAAGGTAATTCAGCATTACTGAATACATTATCTGCAACAGAATAGGACTTAGTCCAATATTTGTTTTGGTTTGAGGCCAGGCCAATCTGTGTGTGTGTGTGTTTTTTTTTTTTTTGTGTGTGTGCTTGAATCCGATTCGTCAAGTGCCTGTATGTTTATTACCAGCGGCTGCCACTAACACGGGGAGGGGGCGTAGTTTTCTTTAAAGCTATCCAATCCTATTTCGAGACCTGAACTAAAGGCTGCGAAGCGGCTATGCAATAAGATTTAGTCTTTTGAGCAAGGATAAAGCCAATTCAAATGTGAATTATGGAAATACCTCATTCAGGTGTATCCTGAAATAATTAAATCAAAGCTACAGCTTTGCTAAACAGGAAATGTATTAATGGTCAGCAACTGCAGTATCAACAATACATGTTCATTTACAGGATATGCTCATAACGTGCTCAATTAAAATCCATACAGGCATCACATTTTCTTAGCCAATTTTGACCTACCCTCGTTAGAGTTTCTGCGTTCTGCTCAATCTCTGGGGCTGCTTGAAACACACGTGTGCGAAGATCATCAATGGTAGCAACCTCGTCATGGAACGCTTTGCTCTTCAAATGTCCACGGAAATAATAATCTAAAGGATTGAGCTTTGCCATAAGCATTTAGATACCCGTGATATGTAAACACTGCCATAGTTTTGAATGCATTTGACACATCTGAAGCACTGACAAAACCACTGTTGTGCAAGGTGTCGAGGCCCATTATTACGGTCAACTTTCCTAACTTTCCGCTCTACAGTATGTGGCGTAGTTGCCAACACTAACACCACGACTTTATTTCAGTAGTCACGCTGGAATCTATTTCTCTAATATATTTTTGCGTTTAAACATTTTAGCAACAAAGGGCAATGCTTTTGAAGTTCTGCCTCGCAATTCTAATTGCAGATGTAAACAATAAAGAAGATCTGACATATTCGCATCCAAATATTTGATCAATTTTATTGTTTATTTATCGAACAATGCACTATAGAGTAAAATGATACAGGAACTTACGTTTCAGCTTAATATCAGGAATTTGTCGTTGAAGTCTACGCACTCATAGCCCTAGCACATTCTCTGTGAATACTTATAAATATTTTATAAAGGGAAGTATTTTCCAAGATTTCATACCAACATTATTGATGCAGTATATACGCTGCGGAAATAAAAATGGAAATATATTAATTAATACGGTATTTCTAAATACCTAATAACGCGTGCATAGATCTTGCCTTAATATATTACTTTATAGTTAGTAAGCTACTGATACCCCAGCTGTAAGTAATGGAATGCAGATTTTTATCTCATCAGCTAAAGGCTTACTAGAGGAGTATTCGATTTTTACCAATCAGTATAAATATAAGTTGCAAAAAATTTCATATACATAGCTCGTTGACATTGTTAAATTAATGTAACTTTCTTCTTCAGAAGAAAAAAACATAATTTCAAGAAGTTATAAATATGGAAGATGTGCCACAGGATTCATTTACAACTTAACACACCACACCCGGATGCTTGTATCAGATATAGCCTCCTCCCCGTCTTAGACATGTAATGTGAAATGGAAAGCACCTTTCAAATTAACATTTTGTGGTTTAAATTAAAAATAGTGTCTGACCAATGATGCATATCTCGCAAAGAACGTAACGCTGGATGTAATGTGCATTTAAACTTCATTTTATAGCAACTGATTTCCAATTTGCACACAAATACAACGACAAACCATGTGTATAAATTGGAGTTTTGCTATTTATTTAATGATGGATGCTGAACATTTAGTTCATTGGTTTTTCACGAATAGGCTTATTGCGAATATTGCGGAAGGATCAAATCATTCTAATATATATTTTAACGATGTCTGTCTTAATTTGAGTTTGTAACTTCTAAGCCCTATAACTTAAACGTTTTGCTAAACTGTCATCTAAATCGTTTAACTGATGATCTAGATATAATATAAACATTTGTGTTGTTCATTATTGACATCTCGCAATACTTCGCAATTAGGTACAGCTTATAGGATCAATACACTCATTTGTCTACTATCAAGAACATCAGATTTTGCTATTCGATACTACTCAGTATTTTGTGTGAATAGAAAGGGATCGTAATAATGATGGAGACTACTTTTAACAGCAGAAAGAGAAAGCAAAAAGTTAAATTAGAATTTCCGACAAAGCGTATGCCACGTCTTAGTATCTGGACAGACTACATCGATCATCTCATGTAGACCAACCATGTACTAGAAGGTATCAAATATCAACAAAGCCTAGGTCTCTATCTCGATAATTAAGGGTATATGGCATAGCCCATTATCACTTGTTACTAAAATACACATCTACTCAGGAAATACTTAAGGTAGAAACGCAGTTTTTAGTATGTGTGGACAATATATGTTCATGTAAGAGCAATCAGTTTGTTTTAGCTGTTTTATTTCAAGAGATATAAATTTGCTTCAAAATGTTTCTTAATTTTTCATCTATTTTATTATATGTCAGTTTGTTAGTAAAACTTAGAAATAACATCCTTAGCATTTGAACCAACATAAATGCATTCTAAAAATGTGATGATTCTGCTTTAAGTAAAACCTGAGGATATGCGCCATAATTAGGAAACAAAGAGACGGCGCCGTGGATGAGTGGTTAGACCGCTCGCCTCCCAGGGGCGGGCGGAGCGGGTTTGATCTCAAGCGCCCACATGCAAAATTTGTGGTGAGCGAAGCTGCATCTGGGTGGGTTTTCTCCCGGTTCTCCGGTTTCCCCCGCCACTCATTCTACCTATTGCTCCATGATCACTTTTCCTGTCATTCATTTCGCTTGCATTTCATATCACCCACTTCCACATGCCCCTGCCTGGCTACGGGCCGACCACTCGTTTCAGGTTTTACATTCTGTGGTTTCGCGCTGTTGGCTCCCCGACAGGCTTCTGACCCCTCGGCATCCGCTTGTAAGTCCTAGTGGGGTGTGCCGACTACGAAACGAAACGAAATAGGAAACAACTAAACCTACAGAATCGATCCTCAGAGCTTTGCGACGTAATGCTCGCTTCTCCTTTGCAGTTGGTCCTTCACAGTTAGGATCAGAAACCAACTGTTCCACTTTATTGAAAACTAAAACAATGAGCTTCACGAACATGTACATTAGAAATAACTGCTAAATTTAAGGCCAATGTGAAATATCACTGAGTTTTCCTAGCTACTGACCTGGTAATACATTAATTCACAACACCGAAATCAATAGAAAGTGTGTTTCGAATGAGTTTCAACTATTTTGTGAAGTAAAACGTATTGACATGGGGCTGTTGCTTTTAAGGCTACTTAAAACCATTAATCTGGGCCGGATTTAAACCCTCAACCTTGGGGCCAGCGCCTAACCAACTAAGCCGACGATATTCAGTTTTTTTTTCCTCAATTCATTTTATTTTTCAAGTGACCCTGGCATATGCAACCTGTCATTAGCAAGTGCTGTAGATTAGTTCTCGAGTCACTTAGAATTGATAATATTCCTCATGACTTCTCCTACCCTTCCCATGTTAGTTGTCCAAGCTTTTATAATATATATGACCACTGGATCGATGTTTGTTTCGCAGTTCATTGCCTTTTTTCTTTATATCGTTTTTGAAATTGGCTCCAAACTGTTCTATTCTTTTCAAAGCTCTGAAGTCTACCCTGTCGCATTTAATGACTTATTTTCTCTTCCGTTACTCACTAACATATTTTCGCACCTGATATCCTGGTTTGAATTTAACCTTATTTCCAATACACACATCTTCATAATACCTATAGTAAAGGATAATAGGCATGGACCTCAGTTGCTAATATGAGCTATAGAGGATCATGTTTGGTTGACATCTGACTGATGTGTGGGTGGAATGGTTACCGTAATCTGCAATTCGTGACTCCAAAGGAAATCCTTACGTGAACACTGAAATTGCCAACACTGTGGTATATTTACTAGCGCAGCATTACGAAGGCATGCATAATTTTCGCTGAAAGTGTGTATACACTCGTAAAATT
Organism: Hymenopus coronatus; assembly: GCA_030762935.1. Taxonomy (NCBI): domain Eukaryota; kingdom Metazoa; phylum Arthropoda; class Insecta; order Mantodea; family Hymenopodidae; genus Hymenopus; species Hymenopus coronatus. Next base: position 351,544,146 of record CM060900.1, read on the forward strand.
GCATAGTTTTCGCATACAAGCGAAGATGGGTGGTTTTAAGTACATACCAAAACAAAAAAACGAAATGCTTTTTTAGAAAATTGTAATAACAAATATGTTATGCGTTTGGTGACTATAGCAGTAAATATTTTTACAAATAAAACAAATCAAAACACACAGGAGCACACATTTTGGCCAGGTTAAAAACGTGTTATTTGGATAACAGACTCAACGCAACTTTAGCTACACTCTACCGGGATTTACCGTATCTGTTAGTTTCTTTATTGAATGTACCTTCATTTTTTGTTTCACTTATTTTATAATATTCTACTGTTTTGTATATCAACGACATAATCATTGTTATTATATAGCTGCTTCCTCGCGGTTTTTCCGGCATTACAGATGTCCGTCAAGTAGTTTATTATTATCTTCTGTACACTGCAACTTCCTTTCCACTTAATTTAAAATTTGTTTTTGGCATGTCAACAGGACTACATAGAAATTTATTTTTCGAATATACTGTTTTGCATAGTATATTTTGCTTAAATTTCAACGAACGTTTAAAATTGTTTCTAACCAAGATTTTCAATTATTCGAAAATTATTTTAATACTTTTAAATAAAAAGCATTTAAGTATACTGGAAAAATATGCTTGACGACGTAAAAATTGGATTAAATCCTTAATGAAAATTATCTACTCTTAAGTTACAAAATTAAGAAATTAAATTAATGTACTTTACACATAGGGTGTAAGTTAATTAAAAGCTCAGTAAAAATTTAATAAAACCTGAGTAATAATTCTATTATATCAGATCTCATTTACGCCCATTTTTCCCGCCTTTTCGGAGAGTCTTAGACTTTAGCAAGAGTGTCGTTTTATATGCACAGCTTAATCTCATTAAAATATCTCCGGAATATGGGCAGGGGTGATGATGTCTAAAAAGTGCATAAATTATCGGGAAATTATCTAGGTAAAACTCTTATCCAGGTCTCTCACCATGAAGCTCTCGAAATTCCGTACACCGGGGTATTAAAGGGAGCATTTTATCTTGGAGATGATTCATCTATTTTTGCTTTGCATTACACAGATTTGTTTAGGTTTAGTTTGAGCGTAAGCTGTTCTTCCCTTTGTTGAATCAGTTAACATTTTGTACTACATAACTGCTTAAATTCAAATACATATGATTTTTTAGATAGACCACAAAAAAATGCTACTTAGTTAGCTTCTTAAAAACATTTGTAATGTAACAACGTATTATCACTTGTAAGGAGGAAGAAATTTTTATGTATGTATTTATCGTTTAGAAAAGGGTTAGAAACGTTGATTTTTGTTGCGCTAATAATGTCTTTGTGTATTTGAACTGTGTAAGTGTTTTAGATAAATTAGTATACGGTTATTCTTGCCACCGTGTGAAGATAGTGTCTCTATTCTATAAAATACATGATTTCGCATGTTTCACTTCCTATTGTAGGCTAATTCTATACAACTTCAGGCAGACCAAAAGTTAGTTTCCTCATTTAAATGCTTTCTTTCACCACAGAAACTAATAAGATTGGTTGACAGCTTACAAAGACAAAAGTTAATGACTAGTTTGTATATTTCATTATAATTTTAAATAAAAATCCGCCTGGTGACGGGAAGTACTGCAATTCTCATATCATCCTCTTAGTGGCTACTCTTCAACATTACGTAGACTTGCACGCATTTCCCACACAAAGAGGGATGATGACTGGCAACGCACCCGTATTCTGTTTGATGCGCACTGCATGTGGCAGGTTTTTGCATCCGATAAAATTTGACTTGCCCCAGCGATATGACATTTCTAATTAAAACTTACCTTCCAGTTTTAATTTTACGTTTGCCACGCTTTGGGGCGACGTTTTATGGTGCCGCTACTACCTTACTGCGTGCTGACATGTTATGATTGTGCCCTCTGACACATTTTGACTACATGGTGACGCAGTTATCATCTCTATGTTGACATGCTCTCCTTTTTTTTTTTTTTTTTTTTTTTGCTCCTCAAGAGATGTTAGCATCACGATATAAACCAGTTTCCGCAAGTTTCTGCAAATGTATTAAACTGGATCCGTGGTGAAATATAAACATACTACAACGCCCTATATTTTTGAATCAAAATTAAATGACTTTCAACATCTTACTCATTACTTCTTGACTATCTCTGGTTCTACCAAAAGTATAAAATCACTACCAATAAACTACTGTTTCGTTATACTAAATGTATATGTTTGTGGCAGTCTGCCGTTTGGCATTCACTGTTCAACATATAAGAAAATGTTATAATACAAAGAAAATTTGAGTCTCCAGGCTCAAAAATATATTAGCAGATTATTTTATTACATGTATACAAGGTCTCATACTTTAAGAAGAATGCCTTCCATGGTTAAGGTTATGAAAGTACTGTTGATTAAGATGGGTTAATTATAAACATAAGTATTGCTATTTCTACTAGATGTCCCGGATTAGAGGCGCTTGAACATATCCGCGGTGCCAGACGTATGTTGCAGCACAAGAACATTTGGAGCTTTGTATTTTCGTGAATTTTCGAGATTTCATGAGTTATACAATTGGGAATTTATTGCACCTAGTTATTTTCCTTGTGGACTTATACGCCAGCTGCAGTCACTTTCTGTGCACTCTCCGCTTAATTGGCATGCACTTTACGTTTTCCATCCAATTACATCAACATCGTTCTAAACAATCCGTTTTGGTGTTTCATCATTGGTCTCTAAAATTGTGGTAACTTGCGATAACTCTTAATTCTCCTTTTAAATGTTACTCTTCGTTCAGTTACAGCTTCTTTATCGCTTAACACTGTACAAATCTGGTTCCAATGTTGAATTTTTAATTTAGAGAAAAATGGGGCTGTGTTTTCCAATTGTACCTTCTTCTTAATACTCAATCTTGTAGGTGGCATTACTTTAAGGATACACAAGTAAAATACGATTTTTTTGAGGATTTCAATATACCAATTCACACCTTTTCTTTTCAGAAGTTGTTATTTTATATTCTATCAAAACAACTATAGTGATCTCTTAGTGAAGTCCACGTTTTCGATCTTTCAAAAAAGTCATTTTCTTATAATCATTTTAGAAAATAGGCCATCATGAAGCGTAGCAAACATCAGGAAGTAATATTGCGATTTACTATAGGTGCCACATACTTTCAAGTATATTCATAAATTTTTGCCAACTTAGGTACAAGTAAAATACCAGTTCTAAATAAACATTTATTGATTAATTGATTTGTTTGTTTATTGTAGACTCTTAAGCCGAGCATCGTCTAACAGCCTACGACAAAGAATGGCTGTAGCAATACCAAGCTATGTTCAGGATGACCACCCTAAGTTAGATCCAGAATTTGCGTTTTTTCCACTAGACATTACGCACGTGACAGGTTAATAGTTGCATGCGAATAAGGGGTATCTAATGAGCTGTCCATATGCCCCAGTCAAAATACAGTCCTTTGTCAGAACCATCTCTGGTTAGCAGGGAAACCCTCGAGGAGATGCTCCGTGAATGGTGTAGTCAGGTTACACATTTGGAAATGTTCTGTTTGCAGCAAGAAATGCACATTCAGTGATACTGCTGATCATAAAGTACTAAATACTGGTTCATATAAAAGATGAATCGATGAAACAATAATAATAATAATAATAATAATAATGGCGTGTTATTTATGGACTCTCTTTACTGTGGCTCTCAGCGTCCTATTCTAAATTGGGCGTGAAAGACCGCTTAATTTTATTCAGAGGCTTCTATATCAGGTGTGAGGTTCTTTTACGTGCCGTAAATCTACGACACGGGACCAACGGCTTTACTTCCCTTCCGAAGGAAGCCATGCTAACCGAAAAAATCCATCGTCCTCCGCCGGGTTTGAACCCGCGACCTTGGGTATATGAAGTTAGCATGGTAACCATTACACCACGGATGGCGACAAATCCTTGAATGTAGACGCACTGGTTTAGATAGGTTACATATATGGTAAGCTTCAATTTTCAATAAAAAAAACTACATTCAATGATGGTGCTGGTAATAGGGTATTAACACATGCCCTGAAAATACAGATGCAGCATGGTCCCTTTGGAATATAATGGTGGAACAAAAACAATCGTATTCATTATAAATTGGTCTTTTTGATTCAAAATCTTCTCGGGCTTCTAGCCAGGTAAAAACTTGGCTTGACACCAACGTTTCGAAGAAGTACCATCAGTTCACCCTGAAGACGAGGAAGATGTACTTCTGCGAAACGTTGGTGTCAAGCCAAGTTTTTACCTGGCTAGAAGCCCGAGAAGATTTTGAATTAACACGTCGCCAGGAAAGCTTTAGTTCTTATTTTTGGTCTTTTTGAGTTCATCGCGGGAAAGAGGATAAAATATAGCATGCTATGCATATAAATCTGAATGTGGAGGCCCTGAAGATAAGCCAGTAAGTTACAATTGATCATTTAATAGGAATATTTATATGCGCAGCTTATTTTTCTTAATCCACGATACTAAAACTAAGTAATCAGCGCTCATGTAGAGGAACGTACAATCTGTAAAATAAAAGCTATTTATTTTGTAGGGAGGTTAGGAGTTCTGTTCTAACAAGGGGAGAAAAAATCCTTCAAGTCGAAAACCGTCTAGAGATTGTTGCAAAAAACATTCTGTACCAATCTGGAAGAGAAACGGCCGTAATCTTTCGTATCAGTAGATAAAATACAATAACGGTATTTTGATTTGGTGTCTTGGTTTTTCACCCTATGGAGAGGTGGAGCTAGAAGTGCCTCCATTCCTACTTCTAAATAACCGCCGAAGTAGCATTTACAGCCTAAATAGAAAGCAACGCGCAATACTTTTTAACTCCGGAATTATTACGTGTCGCTACTCCGTGGATGCGAAATGTACTTACTTTTCGCAGTACTAACTGAAAAAAACCTGAGATACACTGTATATAGTTCATATGGCGCCCTTTTTTATGCTTCATTTGAATGCCAGGTGGTCCAATGCAGATTGTTTCAGAACTCAACGGATCTATTTTAAGTTAATACCCCACCAACAGGATCTGGTCTGAGCAACCTTCATTTTTCTACTCACAATGAGCATGACCTCTCATCGTCTCCACGTGATAAGGAAGAGGGATAAAACGAAGGTTGCTGAGCCAATTCTAGCCGCGCCGTGGTCTAGTGGTTCGCCTTTCACCTAGATGGCCGTGTTCGATCCCGAGCGACCGCACGTGAGATTTGGTTGGGTTTTCTCCGAGTTCTCCGGTTTCCCCCGCCATCGCATTCCACTGGTGCTCCATCTTCATTCCATGTATCACCAGTGTCATCTCCTGCGGTGCCATGATAGTAAAAGCGGGCGTTACACTCTATCAAAAATGAACCAATTACCCGGAATTTAGCATTAAATAGCCCCGTTGAGTTCTGCAACTCTTCAAAAATATTAAAGGATATTACCTACGTCAAATACGGAGCAGTTGGGCCACCTGGTAGAGACCGATAAGCACCAGCATGGTTGCATTTGCATAGATACCGAAGAATAGTGTTCTCCTCAGCTCTTACCTGCCATAGAAGTAAAGCAGAAAACGAATGCACCAGTTACGCCTACTAACCGTAACGGTATAATTGATTTTGTGGTTAGTGAGGCAAACAATTTTCTGTGGATTTTCTATTTTGGGGACTCAAACAATTACGATATATTCGTTATAATGGTTTTGAAATGTCTGATATTAATGCTATCTTAAATTTTTCCTGCATTTCAGTTGTTTTTTCACAGAAAAGTATGGAAATTTAAGGCCAGGGCACGCCGCACCGCCTTTAAACATCTTACTATCAGTTCGACTTGTTCTACTCCCCTACACCCCTCAACGAAATGGTAATGGAACTATATTTGCAAAGAATTACCTCGATTAACATGAAGCTAATAGAAAGAAAATCTGATGTTCCATTTACATGAGCTTCTCTACCCGTTCTACAAATATGTTACAAAAGATTATTAATCTTTCTACTCCATGCTAATCGAGATAAACATTAGTAGGATGGCCTTTTTACATACATCCTTATCAGTAGAAGTGCACTAAGGGAATACACTATGCTAAACTGATAGTCAAATATTTTAAAAGCTCTCGCTAAGCTATGGTCATTGAAATTCGCATTTGCGCAAGTCCATGAGTAAAACAAAGGAAACACAAACGACTTCCTATTTAAGAAATATATAGTTTAAAATTGAAACCAATAACGAGGAATATTTTAGCTTCACAACAAAAATGCAAAGGATATAAAATACCGTGTTTTGACAAGATCTACATGTTCGGTGTAGTAATTTTTTGTTTATCTCATACGGTTTACGAGTTACGCAAAAGTCATTCATAATGTAGAGCACTTAAGAGGCCATTTCCATGAAATTGAAGATATACATTTTGTTTGTCATGTAAACATCTTTAATATACGGTATTTCAATTAAATCTTTTGAGCTACTTTTGAGAAAATAAAAATGTTCGAAAATGTTTCCATGTAAAGGATTGCATTTAACGGAATTTTCGTTTTAGAGTTATGCTTCCCACACGCACACATACACAGTCACACAGACGAACGTACTGATGTTTTTCTAAAAATTGTTTATTTTCCTTATTCGGAGGATCCCAAATACTGCATTTCTGGTGAAATAGAATTTTGGTTCGAATACAACTTCTCTAACTACTATGAAAGTAATAGATATTTGTACGAACAGATTATAGAATATATAAAATAAGCGATAATGGTTTGAAAAAGTTTTGTGAATGTAGCACATCAGATTTGTTTTTCTATTACTTCAAAACATTTGCACAAATACTTCAATTATGTATTTCGCTCTCAACACAAGAGGGGTATTGGAAACCGAATCGATACTCAGATTTTAAAAACGGCTACCTATATGCTGGCTTTAAAAACATACTATTCATAACATCTGGATCATTAAACGAATAGCGACAGCACTTTAAAAAGTAGAAGTTATTGACAATTCAAACCAAAGTTAACGGAGAACTTGGAAATGGCCAATGCCCCTCACCCCCTTCCCAAGGTAACATCGTTTGCTTTAACCAGATCTGCTTTTTTGCATAGGAAGTATTATTTATCTCTTATGGTTTACACGCTATGTCCGATAATGCAAATTCCTTTCGAATAAAGTGTACTTAACAGTTTGTTCCCAGAAGTCAAGAGAAACATTTTATTTTTAGTGTAAATAACCTGAATATGTGATATTCTAATCACGAACTTTAAAGCTATTTTTTAAAAAAAATAAAAATTTCAAAAGCTTTTGCACAGCAAGGGTACCTTTGGGTGAATAGATCTTGCTGAAATCTTCGTGTTCTATCTTTATAAGATGTGGAACTTAAAGGCAGTTTGTTATTTGTCCAAGTTTTCGTTCTTCAATTACCAATTCACATACGCAATAAATAAGTGTGTATATATATATATATATATATATATATATATATATATATATATATATATACATGGCATAATCAAAATGTTCCACGTGTCTCAAAATGTCAGTAAATTGTTTAGCATGAATTGGAGCTTTGAACCACACACTAAAACTTTAAACAGGGATATTTCAATAACTTTGATTACGGAGTTATTACATTTTTTAAAATGATTATAGATGTTTATTTCTAAAAATAATCAGGTTTTCATAAGAAATATATTCATGTTTGAAAAGTCTCTATTAATGTTATGAAATTGTGTTCGTTTGTAATATTACAATAAAAACTTCTAAAAATAATGGTAAATTTTGATTGTGCGTAAACAAAAGCTCAGACTCCTGATATTTTTGAAAGGGTCAAATTGTAGTTTTGAAAAAAAAAACGCAGTTTAATGAAATAATACACTAGAAAACAGGTGTATTATACGATATTTAAGTGGCTGTAGAGCTCTTTAAAAGGAGAGGGCAATCAAATGTTTATTCTCTACAGATGCCCTAAGGTTCCGACAACTATTTGTAATAAAAAGGAAATTATCGATTTATTGACCGATTGTAGGCAAAGTTTCATTTCCAGTGTCCCATTAAATGAAAACTTTGGCGTTTACAAATCATTAACTTAGACTTGCTATGGAGTATTTTTTCAGGTTTGGAAAAATCAGTCTAAATTACGCTAAGGAATAACAGAAGCTTAATTATATTTAATAGGTAGTAAGTAGTAAAAGGTATGGAGAATATCAGGGCGAGATTTCATCTCATTAGCTGGAACAGTTTAGAAGTTCAGTGTACCAAAGCATTGTATGTTTAATATTGTGTAGATATGAGGTGCTTGGTTCTCTTGATGCAGAGGCCGAATGTGTGGGTACAGTGGTGTTGTCTAAGAGTTTTGAGAAGTATTGCTACTGTGCCTTCCTCACTCCTGTGACACTCTCCAACCTTACCTAATACCCCGCTAAGGACCAATACAATTTCAGTTTGTCTCACTCTGTGCCTAATATTGTAACTATTGTTGATTTAAATAATCCTGTTTCACATAAATTCCTGTTTGGCATAAAACAGGCTGAGCAACTTATTGCCTGAATGTAAGAAAAACGTTGAATGCACAGAAAAGCGCATCTTATTATTTTTCTTCCACGGTCATGAACGGAAGTCCCGTACACATTTTCAGAGACCAGGCTAGTATTTATAAAGATAAAAGTGAAATAACTATACACATTTTCTTTAGTATACCACCGCGAAGGTTACTCAACATTTGTATTGTTACTGAGCACGAAAATTGACTGACCCTGTCGATCACCTAACGTCCACATAAAATTGCTCTTTATTGTGTGCTTGAGCACAGCAAAGGCCCACGTCCTGCTTTACTACAGTATGACACGATAGCTACTGGTTAACGAATGACATGACTGTCCTTTCCCATAGTGTGACACGGTGTCACTGGTACAACGTTCCTCAATGTTTGTTTGTTTGTTGTTGTTTTTTTTTATGTTTAACGCCCGCTTTTGCTACTTATGGCACCGCAAGCGATGACACTCATGATACATGGAATGAAGATGGAACACCGGTAGATTGTAATGGCGGGGGAAACAGGAGAACCCGCCCCTGCGCTGCTTTGTCCACCACAAATCCCATACGCGGTCTAGGTGAAAGACGAGTAGTCTAACCACTCGGCTTCGTCGCGGCCGTTCCTCAATAATAAATGTCGTATTTGGCTAATGGTAAGGCTCAACAATGTGGGCTGATACGTATTTATGGTTGTTTGTTCTAGAATAATGTTAATCGCAGTCTCATAGTGAATAAAATGTTTACAATTTCAATCCATATTCCTAAATCAAGAAACAGTTCAAAGCATGTTAGACTCTGCTGCAGTATGCTCTTGTTTTTAATTATTTTTACTGATGTTATTATGTTGATTTTGAGTTGTTTGTGCTTGTTTATTGTGAACTTATTTCACCTCATTTTTGCTTTCGTATTTAAACAATTATATAATTCAAATGTGAAGATATTCATGAATGTTTTATAGGCCATAATTAGTCCCAAATCCTCGAGACTATATGGTTTACCTAAAATACCTTAAAGGGACCGGCGACGAATTTTCTGGTTTAATGTACCACAAGAGCATGCAGAATGGAGGGGTGAAACTGAAAGGAAATTTCTACTACCTAGAAGTTAAACCTTAGTCATTATTTAAACTACCGAAATTAAACTTCGCAATTGTTTATTTCAGAATAATTAGTATTAATCATTAAATAGATGTTTTCTGTCAATATTCTGCCACGGTAGCATATCCAGTAGAACATAATATAAACACAAATGTACATATATAAGTCATCAATTCCAAATTTATTAATAAAAGTAAATAATGTGTATCTCTTTCTTAATGTATGCCGGTCCCCATGGCCACGCTCGCTATGGCGTCTCGATTTGGTGCTTCGTGAGCAGGGGATCGTGGGTTGGAGTCACGCCTTGGGCATGGTTTGTTATATGTTTGTGCAATGTGTACATCTTTATGTAAAGGAACAGTAAAAACAGTAATCGTACAGCAAACGCAGTAACTTTAGGAGGGAAATTGTGAACAGGGGTATACAGAAAAAAAAATGTATTGCTAAAAATTCCGTTTACAATCGGAATGGAAACACTATGGCATTTTCAGGTCTTATATAAAATATTTAGAGCAGCCTGTTCCAGCTTGAGTATCCACCAAAATATCAGCTAGTAACTTGCGACTAACGGGGGCATACATCCAACATGCAAAACAACCCAGCATACGGGTAAAGCTTTCGGCACGACAGAATCAAGAGTTAGAAACGAAGTGTCAGGACACGAGTATTGTGGTATGACCTTTGCCCAGTGACGTATTGGCTACCACGCTCTACCTCCACCTCTGCTCCGAGTTTTGCGATTGAGTATGCGCGTTTACTCTTACTTAGACAAGTCGATTTGGACCATTCTGCTTTAGTGGGAATGGAATACTTGAAATTGAAGGAAAATGTCCCCTTATTGGTCTAGAATCGCAGCTAGTACCACTGGTTTAAAATGCGCTAACCACTAAACTGCAGAGGCAGTCTTATTTTACTACAGGGTGTTTAAAGCAAATGTCGTAAAAGCCAGCCTAAAATTTCAAGCAACAACCGCGCCGTTACACTCCATTGTGTTTCTTATGAAATATTACTCAGTTGCAATGAACCTGTGGGTGGTGTGCTTACGTAAACTGAATTTGTAGTGGTGCTGGATGGAACCGGTATAGATTTTTATCCTTTAAACTTTAAACTAGAAATGAAGCTTGAAGAATAGGCTGAAAAAGTTTCCGAATGCCCTGAAACCTGTTAACCTCTATGCTGATCACCCTATGTATTGAGGGGTAAAGTCAGATCCGTCATATAATAGAGTGCATATTTTTTTCTGATGCCACTGTGAAATATTTGCTGTATTACGGGAACCATATTAACCCTGCTACTGCTCTTTAATTCCTAAGACACTACTCATATTTTCAGCGAAATGCATATGTTTGATAAACACAACTAAGGCCGGCACACATTTGTCAAGCTTAAGTGAAAAAGTCAAAGAAGTTGCATGTTTTATTTAGACATTTACTTATTGTGTAATCACTTGCAAATGCTCAGATCCTTATCGAATCATTCAGTGACAGACAATAGTTAAATAAGTAATTTATAGCAACGTAAGGAAATGCAAAAACAAAGAAAATGTATGTTTTTAGAAGTTTAATAAAGAGAGTAACAAGGAAACTATTTTAAGTATATACTTAATAAGGGGAAATATCCTCGGTGTAAAATAAAAGTAATCATATTACACCGAAAAAACGATTTTGGTAGCACGAGGTGGTTAATAAAAGAGTGAATATAGTAAACATGTGTATTAGTTACTGTTTTATAGCATACTTCAGTTAGATACCCTTATTCGTTCCGTGTTTAAAGTATTAGACGAAGAAAAGCCCAAAAACTGCTTTCCTCTGCAATAAGCGTTTAAGAACTAATTTTTAATTAACCTTTGAACATAGAATCACCTCGGAAGAGCATGGCATAGCTATAGCTGGTGCACTAGCTGCCATGTACTTGACATGAGTGCGACCCGCTTACCGTCTCCGCTGAGAGTAAAACGGATAAAGCGAAAGTAACTCTCGCCAGTTCTTCGTTGGTGGATTTTAATTTGAAATAGCTCCTTTGGGTTCTGTAACCTTTAACTCACGAAAGTATTAATGCACACGTCAAACAGGGGCAGCTTGAGCCACCTGATATACCTTTCACACTATGTATATTTCACAGGTTTGCAGCAGAAAGAAATCAATTTTTTGGTCAAACCCTGAGAACGCCATTCTCTGTAGGTTACATTTTGTAACAATGTTTATGGAACTTGAATAAACTTTTCTTAACCGATCGTCTTTGTACAGTTTAAGTTATCCGTTGAATGCCTGATTTCGCCTGTATGTAGAAGAATGGCAAACTGAATAGGTATAACATGATGTAGGCTATAAGAAATGCGAAATACTATAAGAAAATAAATAATAAATAATATATTTTGAGCTTAAAAACCTATTGCCCTTTTTCTAACGAGACACTAACTTCTCTAATGGTTAGTATTACTTGTGTCATTTTTCAGTGGTTTTTTCTGAAGCTTCAGACATATTATTGCAGTGTTCATGCAATACAACCAGACATTTTAATCCAGTTCCTAGTTAACCATAAGGATACTTTTTTATGCTTAGTAACGGGCAGCAATCGAAGAAAAAAATAAATCAGCGCATGCCAGCTGTCAATTGAATGAATTCTAATCACTAACTTGCAGGGATTTGAACCACGGATCTTCCGGTCTCTAGCCGGTTGCTCTAACCTTGGCAACATGCTGGCACATTATTATATTCCTCAAATAACTTGGTAAACCACAAGGTGATATCATGTTATCTTTTAGATGACAAATTATTTTTTAGATTACCATTCATGCCTTCGAACACAAATGATCTTGTGCATGTGGGCATGTTGTGCATACTGAGTACGAGTGGTATCCGGCTTTCAGACCATTATGTTTGGTATACCAAACGAGTTGGGGTATCATTTCCTGTACGAACGCCCGGTGTGACTAAACGCGTAATCTGTTTACCTCATTGCCATTGTTGTTGCAGATCTCTCCGACAGTGGTTTCTTCAAATTAAATGATCGGGAATACCACTTAGAACAAAAACCTGAAAATTTTCTGTGCGGAATTATTTCCGAGAAAAATAATAATAATAATAATAATAATCACCAATAAGAAATATTGAAGAATCCATAAATGTACTCCCAGAAACTTTTTGGTTTTATTTTATACTACTATATGTGATTTCATATTATGAAACATTAAAAGCGTTCGCAAGTATTGCTAGTTTTCAATTTTTGTCATTATCCACCTTACCATCAGGTTTGTTAATTTGTATCTTGTAAACAAAAAATTAAAAAAAAAAAAAACAATAAAAACTACGAACCTTTTCAGTATGGAAGATTTAGATATACACAAGAACGCTAAACTGAAAGGTTGTTAACCTCCGTAGTCTGGGTGTAATGTACTAACCTGTAGTTCCCAAGGTCGCGGGTCCAAATCCGGCGGAGGGCGATCAATTTTTTTCGGGCGTAAAAGCCTTTAGCTTAGCTTCCTTCGGAAGGGAACTAAAGCCGTTGGTCCCGTGTCGTAGATTTACGCACGAAAGGAACCTCAAGCATGATAAAGAGACTTCTGAGCAAAATTAGGTAATCTTTAATGCCCAATATAGAATGGGACGCTGAGAACCACAGCAGTTAAGGGGCATCCATAAATGAAGTACATTTTTAATTCAATTTAGCTACAAGATCATTAGCGTCCTATGAGTAATAGCATTAATGTAAATCAACCACTCAATTAGTCCTCATGTGCGTTAAAGATTTCTAATAATATTTACTTTAGTGAAAATGCTACAATTTCTTAGTTGTAGGCCAAAATTTATTCATTTATTATCTGATATATCATTTTAATGTGTATGTAACTGTTTATACGCATGAGTCTTGAAGTTTATTTTTTACGCTCACAGAAATTTTGATTCATGTTGTATAAAAAACTTGTATATATTTTGTAAACAAATTTTAATGTATATTTTGCTTAAGGGTAATAATATAAGAAATTGTGACAAAATAGAAATGCGTAGTAAAATAGGTTTTGACCATAACAGTGGATAAAGAAAGTTAAACACGCAATAGCATGACATTATTCATATGCGTTAACGCACTGAGGCAGTACGCGTGACAACCTATGATGTGAACTGTGAAATCAGTGAATACTGCCATTTCCCTTGAGAGTGCATATGAAAAAGAAGTTCATCTACAGTTCAGTATATTCATTGCTGCTTTACAAATTAGTTGGAATCCAAGAAGCAAGTGAGTCTCGTTAGGTGTCATATGTAAAGAAAGAGTAAAACGTATGGCAGCTTATTTGGAAGTCGCGAAGCAATGAGTTCAAATAATGTGGAATTAATGCCAAATTTCCCCTAAATTGTCATTCTTTCTATTCTTGGTTATTAGGGTAAAAATCATATGTGTTCCATTCATATGATATTCTATACGAGATGTGGAAATAAACCATTCTTACAAAATATGTTTGTTTTGTCTATATCATGTTAATCAAGATGAACATTGCCAGAACTGCCCTATTACTTAGTTCATTATAAGTACAAGGGAAATAAAGGAATACACTAGGGTAAAGCGTCAGTAAAGCCTTTTAAAAGCTGTCATAATGCGACTGTTATTAATTAGCGCTTCTTTTTCCTTGGATAGAAGTAAAACAAAAGAATGAAGAAATCGATGAAGTCTTCCCGTTTGAGAAAAGATTAAGTTTTTAAAAATTGAAACTAATAACGGAAATTATCTCGGAATTGATTATCTCTATAAAAACCTTATATGACATACTATGTATTTAAACGAGATCTATGTTTTCTGTTTAGTAAGCTTTTTTCTATATTTTATGGCCTATTGGTTATGGAATAGTCATTCCGGGTAAAAAGCATTGCAGGTGCTATACCCATGAAATTCGGGATGTATCTTTTTTCTGCCATTCATATATTTGTAATATACGGCATTTTAAGTAAAATCGTTGAGACAATCCTCTAGAAAACAGAAAATTTTGAAAAATGTTCCATGTAAACGGTAGTTTGGAGTGGGGGATTTTTTATGAAAATCTTCGTGCCCCAGCCTTGGAAAATATTATGCTTAAATACCAAATTTGGTATTTAACGAGTTTTGTTTTTTGTTTTTTTGGTCATGCTGCCCGCATAAACAAATAGGCATACACTGGCCTCTTTCTAAAAATCCTTCTTTTTGCATTTAGGGGTCCTCAAAACACGTAATTCCAGTGAAATCTCAGTATCAAAATTATGGGTGAACTACAATATCTTCTCTGCCTTCTATGTACACAGTATCTACATGCTAGAGAAAGTCGAACTGCATATGATATAACTGCATTGGCGGGAAACGTAGACTAAATGACTAAAATAACAGTTTTCAGATGGAAGTGGAAACAGGAAACATTAAACACTAGCATATTTGAACCTGCGATATAACCTTTCTTAAGCTACTAGTATATGTCGTAGGTAGCCAGTATTTTCTTTTTGTGCTTTACATTTAGCATACCTAGCTATTAACTGTTAAATTTTAATTTAAAATTAGTTTCACTTGCATGAATGTTGTTTTAACTTGTGTTTTAGTCATTTATATCCTTTTAATTGTTTTGACAGGCGAGATCACGAGGGCATACCAACAGCAACACGCCAGCGAGCCAGCGGCGAGAACCAGAACGGTAAGTAAAGGGATGTGTAAGAGAGAGAGAGAGAGAGAGAGAGAGAGAGAGAGAGAGAGAGAGAGAGAGACGTCGTTAAAGGGCGCTGGGCCATGAACACACACACACATAGAGAGAGTGCACGAGACAGAGAGAGAGAGAGAGAGAGAGTGAGAGAGGGGCAGACAGATAGACGGACACAGAAGATCCGATCCGGTCGATTTGATTTCCCTTTCTTCGATATGGAGAAGAAAGCTCAGCTTCCATAGCCATTCTCTGACATTTGGAGCCGGGGTGGGAAGAGGATCTCGCTGATCCTAGGGTGCATGGGAATCCCATCTCCTCGTGTCCGTTTATCCTTGAGCGATAAGGCTCGCTTCGCTAACTCCATCTGGTTTTGGCGTTAAACTTTTCTCTGAGAAGAAATTCTACGGTGTTAATTACCCGGATTTTGTATTCTTTAAATAGCGTAAAGACAACACCAATTACTTACATGCCCTGTTGTGCAGGAAATCTCAAGGAATTAAGGCAAACATCTCTTACATGAATCCAATACATTCGCGAAGTTTCTCACCGATATTGAAATAAAATGAACTACGATAGAAACCTCAGCCGTAATCATTACTTACTGCACAAATTTTCTGCCCATAGCGGATACATTTTAGTGAGCTTTATTGATAGTGGTGTAGTAATGAGTAGGACGGGAAAGACACATCTTTTAGTAAGCAGGTTTGTGATTCATTTTACAAATCCTGAAAAAGACACACACACACATACACACACATACACACACACATACACACACATACACACACAATAGAAAACATTTCCTTTCTCGGAAAATTCACTTCTTAAGTGTTAAATATGTCATTCTCGCGGATTCTTAGTTGTAAACATTTTTTTCCCTTTTATGTCTTAAACGCCAAACATGTCTTAAGTCCGCCGGTCCCCGTAGTCGCGCTCGCTAAAGTGTCTCGCTTTGGTGCTTCGCGGCGCACGGGATGGTGTGTTTGAGTCCCGCCTTGGGCATGGGTGTTTGTGCATGTATATGTAAAAAGGAAAAACGAATAGGTCAACGAAGGAAATTTAGAAACTAGAAAAAGAGGTAAAAAGGAATACAGCGCCGGAGTCCTGACAAGCCTCCGGGGCTGTATTTTTTATTGTAAAAAAAAAATGTCCTACACAGCACAAAGCCTTGTTTACACTATACACAAAGTTGTGTAGCGCTGCAGCAAGCTGTTGTACGGCATTAAGAACATGCTGCCTTCCAAGCGTCTTTACTATAGCACTGTGACTAAGCGTAGCGTCCTTCTGTGGTGTTGTTCACTTCTTGCATGTAGCAAGCACCTTTTTCTTCTTTCTTTTAATAATGCATAATCAACACATGGCGGCTACTTCTTTTCAATATTCTGCATTCCATACTCGATATTCGTTAAATTGAATAGTAGAATAGTTATTATAATGTTCATTTAAGGGTTTATTCTACTTAACTATAATGAGCCCGAATTAGGCCCGAATAGCTTCTCTTTCAGTGAATCATACCGCGTTTAATAATGACAGAGCACGTACCCAAAAATATAGGCACAAGAAAGTCTCTCCTTACAACAGTCAATGTAGCAGGGTTCTCTGCTCGTGAAGTTCCAGCCCGTATTATGTTCAGTCCCTGCAACTACAGCGCAGATTTGGGTGAGATTATGCTGGGAAGCGATTGAACGCCGTCTTCCCGAATCAGGAAGCATATGAGACGTGTGTCCAATCCCGAAATGGATGCAGCTTCAATTGCAGTAGCAGAGAGAGAATCTTTCCAAATTGCTTCTGAAATGAAATCACGCTCAGAATTCCCTGGATCAGCTCGAATAGCTCTGCGACGTTAGCTAAAAAGCAACACCGGATAGCCAATTACAGATTGTTTCACCTTGCGTTTGCAGAGGAAAATGCCAACCGCAACTGAAAGAACGTGCTATTCTCAGGCCACGTAACGTTTTCATCCACACGTAAGAGAAAGGTGATTGTTTACCGTCCAAACGGACCCGACCATGGAAAAATACATAATTTAATCATGGTTGTGTATCTGTATACTGTTCGGGCTGTACATCAAGGGACCGCCTAGGTGTATTGTATTACCTTAATTATACAGTGACAGTGAGCAATGCACAGTAATACTCGAGAATATTTTATTTCCTCTGTGAGGATGAGATACTCTAATGGAATTTCCAGAAGGTTTCAGATCCGTTCTCAGAGAGGCAGGATACCAGAGTGGTATACTGGCCTCCCTATTCAACAGATTTGAACCCTACTACGAATGTGTGGGCTTAATTGGAGCCGCGCTCATATTTCCCTGTAGATGCGCGAAGGTCAGAAGATGGCTTCTGGGCACAAATTCAAAAAGTCCGGGAAGTGTGTAGCCTTTCGTTTACGTTACATTAGGGAAATAATTATAGCAACACCCCGAAGATTTTGGACAGTTAAACGTACTTAGGGTTTTCATACACCCGATATTATGTTTATTTTAATTTCGTTCATTTCTTTAATTACATAAGATGAGTGTTCTAGTAAAATTATGTTTTATGTGAGCATATATATTGCAAGTAACATAAAATGCTAAACTTATATTAATGTAATAATAATTTCTATATATCCAGTTGCAAAATTGACAAAATACAAGTAATAAGTAATGCGAGAATTTAACCTCTGAACTTGTGAGAGAAATCACCGAGTTCTTAGCCTCTCCAGGACAGCATAACGTTATTCGGTGTTCTGTTTTCAGTAGCTTATAAGGCCACACCTGGGCTCCTAGGCACAGTTCATTCTACAGCTCTTGCATGTGCCTGGTAAAAATTAAATTGGGTTGTATTTATGGATGCTCTTTAACTGCTATTGTTCTCAGTGGCCCATTTTATATTGGACGTGACACAGCGCTAAATTTTGCTCAGATGCCTCTTTGTAAGACTTAGAATATTTTTAGGTGCCGTAAATTTACAGTGCGGGACCACGAGCATTACTTCCCTTCCGAAGGGAGACATGCTAAAGCTTCTTTGCCCGAAAAAATTATCGCCCTCTGCCGGGTTTGAACCCGTAACCTAGGGAACTAGACGCTAGCATGTTGTCCCTAGATCACAGAGGACGGCATATGCGTTATGAACACAACTATTATAAATATACACGAAACTGTTTGTTAGACACATAGGATCTCATTGTTTTTTTCCACAGTCGTATATGGAGAACTCTCCCTAGATATTTTATCATAATAAGTGATTGCAATGAAATTTGGATTTGAATTTTTAAGCCTGAATTAATGTTTCCTTTAGCTTAAGTTGCGAGTAAAAAACTAAAAATGCCTATTTTACTTCTTTAAACCTTTCAGTGGTACGTAGCAGTCGGCACCAAAAGGAGTGTGTTTGGAGGAGGGCGCCATGGTTTTGTTGGCAATAAGTAACGTTAAGCCTTGAGATCCGAGAAAACCGAGGGGGTAAGAGGATTTTGGGGATACACAGTTGCACAATGAAAAGAATCATAGCACTACAGTGCCTCACTCTCACTAAGAAGTGCAGCTAGGAGTGGATGCTGGTTTGTATTTGAATGAACTGCGCCACTCACACTTGTCCCGTAACTGTTTGTTCCTCTTCCCAATGAATACGCTCATATCGTGGTGGACTAGTACTTGGCATACCCAGCGACCACGCGGTGTCGACTCTCTTCTCCTGCCTTATTGTCTCTTTCTTGGATGCTCTCCCTGAGAATGGAGACCGTACACATATTACTAGTTCCGCTTAAGTTGGCCGAGAAATCTGCTAGCTCTGTTTAAATTGATAGCATGGCATTTAATAATTGCGGAGAGAAAAATGTAATAAGTATTATCCAGTAAGATTTGTACTATTTCTTAGGGTTTCGGATCTCAGAAGGTACGAATTGTGTCAAATTTAAGCAGATTTCTATATCTCTATAGAGTCCATGTAAAAAGCGCACCCCTTAAAAACACATAGATCACTCAGAGGGCAGACAGTACTTTCCAGGCACACACATGGAGAATATCCAACACTTAATGACAGTTGACCACGAAATATACACACAATTCATTGAATATTGTCACAAAACACTCTTTATTGTATAAACATTGATTAAAATGTACTAATTCAGATGCTTTTACAATAAATATTTAGTATAATTTGCTCTCGTCGACGCATAGGCAGTTAGCTGCACACACACTCCCCTCCACTCCACCTTAAAATTATATTTTCAATAATAATCCATATTATAAATAAAATTTATTGTAATCCATTATCTTTCTTTCTTTTCTTTCGTGCAAACAGCGCACCACAGAACTCAGAATTGAAGCTCGCAGCTTCCTTTCTATACCTGTCAATGATGGGCACAGAAACTAAAAAAAAAAAAAAAAAAATAAAAAAATAAACACATTCTAGAACGTAATCACTGTGCTCGGGTGTCACATTCCAAGGTTTTGAGTTACTGTCGCCGATTTCACATGTTAAATTTACGGCGACAATGAGTGTGGCTACTTAAAGGAAGCTGACTGAAAACGTGCAACAATCACCTATAAGTGTTGCAAATTAAATGGCTAACAAACGTCCGGCGATTCAATCTCAAGCTTGGGCATTTCACTAATTATTTTGCTGTTGCTTTAAAAAAAGAGAGATATTTAATCTACAAAAAGTAAAGTCAGGACTGATCTCCAACCAGCACAGTCGTAGTGGGCTATTAGATTCAATTGCACTACGAGGCTATTCCCTCGGGTGCCCTGTGGATGGGGTATCATTTATCCTTTTCACTACAAGGTATGGCCCTTACCATCTGACAGCGACCATTGGTCTGTGTAGGGCAATATAGCTACACCAGATCACCCTGAAAACTTCGGCTGTGCCTGCCTGTCGTATGGGTCTTCATCTAGTCGCTCACTACCTAGATGTGTTGGCGCGCCATCTCATGCATGACGAAAAAACTGGTTGATGGTAACCCAACGGTATCGTGGGTTGAAAAGCGGTAGGCCAGCAAGAAATGTGGTACCCTCTCATCCCAGACTTTCTGGTGATTGGCCACAGCCTTGTTTAAATATGTACCGCTAAATCATGCCTTCTGTCTGTGGGTGAACAGGTGTTGTGCGCATATTGTGCACTCCAAGTCGTTCCAGTATTTTTCTTATCAGGGTGGACTCAAATTTGTGCCTTAATCGCTGTATGACTCCAACTGTAACCCAAAACGGCAGAACAGTTATTCCAGGAAGCCGTTTATGTTTGTCTTGGCCTCCTGGTTAAGGATGGCGTACACCTCCGACCTTTGGTGAAATAATGCATGGTACCAACAGATACCTGTTGTACCGATCTGATACTAGGAATGACCCAATTATGTAAATTGATATGCGTTCGAAGGGTCCTCCTACGCTGCATATGACCTGGCAACCTTTCTGTGGGCCGTAACTTGCCGCACATACTGACATTAGCGGCACAACCTCTCGGGATCTGCTGGAACCCTTAGCCAGTATACTGTTGTCGGAACTTCGATTGTTCGGTTGGGTCTCAGATGTTCCTCCTAAAGTGACTGATGTACTTCCTCCAGGAATTCCGTTAACTTCCTCCGAGGGAGAATCGCTGCTCTTTCTTAGATTTCCCATCAGGTGACTCCCATTCTCTGAATAGTACTCCTTCCATGTTCAATGATCATTGTTGGTCCTAGTAGAACTTGTATACATTAAGTCTAGGTACGATGTCCCCCCAAGTCAATCTGGTCACTGCCTACACTTCTCTCAGGAATGGCTGCAAGTCGGCGTGCGCCAATTCTCTGTCCTCTGGCCTGAGCTATCCAATCCAACTGCAGGCACCGCTGAAATCATGCGTATAGTTGCGACACGCTCCATCTACTCCACCTTGGTGCGGTGGCCGCAATCCTCTGAACAGGGTCAGAGTGAAATTAGCTGAGCATTGGAGTGACTCCTTCCTTTCCGATGTTCTGATGTGAACTTTTACTCTGGGAGCCTCTGGACCCAATCATTGCCTGGCCCTCCGGGTTCTTGAAATCCAACAGCTAGGTGAGGAAAAAGTGGTCAGTTATCAGGTGAAATTACTGATCATACAGGTACTTATGAAAGTGTTCCAGAGCCTTTACTACTTACAGAAGCCCATGCCGGGTAACACAGTAGTTGCTTTCTGCCCTAGACAGCGTCCTAATGTAGTAGGTTATTGCCCGCTCCTAGCAATTCTGGACCTGGGATAGAACGCCTGCAGTGCGGATGTCGCTGGCATCGGTGTCCACAGTAAAATTGCCACGAGGTTGTGGAAATCTTAAAATAGGCGCACTGCAGAGTGCAGACTTAAGCGGCTAGAACGCGTTCTCTGCCCCTTCTGACCTCATGTAAGGCCGGTGCTCTCCCGTCAGACAAGTGAAAGGTTTTGTTATGATGGAGAGACCCTGGCGAACCGGCGTTAGTAGCTGCATAGACAAAAGAGACTTCGCAATTCATGTTTGTCTTTTGGGTGAGGCCAATCTCGCACCGCCCGACCTTCTCTTTGTCCGTGGCCATCCTTGTTGGTGAGACTAAGTGGTGCACCTAGCGAAAGACTATCCACGACAAAGACGGTTATTTTTAACCTGATTTGATTAAATAAGAGACTTTTGTCACAATATATTTTTCGTTTTATGGATTAACGATTGGTCTTTAGCTACCTACTAGAAATATTGCTGAAATTTAGCGGCGCGTAATAGACAGCCACCTAAATGAGTGAAGTGGCACAAACGCAGGCGACTCATTGAAGGTTAGAGGGGGAGGGCGTAACTATGCTTCTTTGCAAAAGTACTGACATGTTCATTCTGCTTCACTTACCCGCATACTATTAGTCAGTAATACATCGTCGCCACTGATTTAGGGAGTCGATAATGCTTAAGAATAATATATATTCAACAATACATAACTGCAATTGTAGTTTCTGCATATGTGGTGTAAATTTTAGGACTGCAATAATAAATCCGCTAGATTTATATCTGGTATGAACAATTTGATCAGCCGACCGAATATTTGAATGTGTAAAATGCGGCAGGCAATTTATTATATATGAGGAAAACAACTGAAGTTAGTTCCAGAAGGTTATAGCGTTTCAACTTGTGCGTTTTGACGACTGTTCTGAAACAGTGATACAGCAGATAATTTTAATTCCTGTCTTATACGAAATACATATGATAAAAGCATACAAATGCAAATGATTTCGGTAAAGTATTTCATTTCTTATAAAGGTGAAACACATTAGCCGTTAGGGCTTCTAAAACTTACCATTGCTAGGTGCTACCTTGACTAATATATGTCTAATATTCAGTTATAACTTGCCACAAAATTCATTAGCAAATATTTATCAGAAAAAGTAGAATCAGACTTCAAAATGCAGTGTCATATCCGGGATTTGAACCGTGGATCTTCGGTTTTGTGTGCCGCATCATGGCATTCGCTCAGAATGCCATGATACTCTTCTGACTCACATTTTTTTTCGGTAAACCACAGCTCTCCAATTAATTTTGAGACAAAATAACCTAATTGTGATTTTGACTGTCGTAATATTTTAGTCTCAGGTTTCATAAAATATTTAGCAGTGTGTGTGTGAGCCATAAACTCTTCCTGACCTATTCTAAAACCTCAAGAGATAGCGCTGTTTTCTATCAGTCCTTAAACTTTGCGTCCATTTCTGTAGAATACATGCGAAAATGAGAAACGGTTTCAGGATTCAAGTTGGAGTCTTCACAGCACTTTCAGAACCTGATATTAAATGTTCAGTTGGAAAATTCATGTTGCATGTTAATGAGGTACTATTATCTATTTGTAAAACATTAATTTTACCTTATAATTAACTTAGAGTAAGGCTGCTGTCTATCATCAAGAAGTATTTCAAGGCATGAAAGCGGATATTAATACTATAATAATAAAAGCAATATTAATAGTAATAATAATAAGAAGAAGAACAACAACTTAAACTGTGTTAATATAAAGTCGGTAATGATATAAATAAACATTTGTCCTGACTTCCAATAAACCAGTATTTCATTTTATTCTGATAACAGTTTATATTTGCGTTTATGATTCCATAAATATTTACTTTCACTAATACCAATGAGGTGGTAACGGTTGAGAAGACCCGGGTGCCCATTGGAAAGACTAGATCTAATTTACTCTTAGTTTCTCAGTTTTGTAGGCGAATGCTATTGTGAATTTAGCATACAATCTGGAATTTTCCTTTCCTCATTTCCATTCATTTTGTTCATAATTCTATTCCAAGTTGCTAGGACCGTAACGGATTGGTGTACTATAATAGATTTCCCCCCTTGTGTCTGTTAATGAAACCTCTCTCGGGTGCAGTCCAGGTCGTGCGCTTCTAGGTAGAGCTAGTACCAATGTCAACATAGGCCACAGTCTGCAATCATTAGGGACCCCACCTTCTCTCACCTTCCGTCCTTCGGAATCTTGTCCCCTTAGTCTACTTCCGCTTCCTCCCAAAAGCCACCATAAGACACAATGGGCTCCTCCAATAGCACAGAAAGTTTGCTTCTTGGTACAATGGTTAGTGGTCTCCTAGTATCTCCTGTCCTATCTTCTTCTATGTTTAAAAATGCAATCTACATTACTAATTTGAGGAAAGATACTAATTAAATTGTAAGAAAAATTAGGAGAAAGTTTGACAGAAAAACTTTCCCTTGGTTTAGTTGTTATTATAACAGCTTAAGTAACCTTTGACTATTAAAACAACCTAGAATCGTTGTTTTATTTCGTTTAGTTTACTACGCCATTTGCTTTATTTTGAAATGCATTACTTATAATTGTTTTAAAAGGGTGTATACTGATGCACTTCCTTCATTTTCTTTAGTTCTCAGAGTAATCACTAAGGAGCGCATTTGGTATACGTAATGACTGATACTCACTGTCAATTTACCTACAGACGCAAGCAGCATGTGCTCTTCAAACCACACTTTGAACAGAGAAGACAAAACGTGGAGGCGGAGCAGTAACCTCACTAAAAATGAGCGGAAAGTGACCACAAGAACCCCGCTTTCTGTCTCTGATTTCTTCAATCCCTGAAGCGCTGTTAACTTGCAATCCCTCAAACGTTATCGCGTATGCGCTCTTTAGTAATGCCACTTCAACTGCTTATTATAACATCGAATCCAGCCCTGATGATTAATGATTATTACCGATTTTAAAGTCACTGGACATCTGCCTCATAAGCGTTGACGGCGTGCACACTCCAGCAACATTAAAGTTTTCTTTTAATGTGGTATAGTGATGAAGAAAACCAGTCAAGGTATACCCATTTTAGGGTTATTGAGGGCAGTGACTTTAGTTAGAGAAACACTAACTGTGCTGCTTCCAAAGATTGAAGGTGACATACCTTTATAAATGATTTTCTATATTCTCCTGAGGTTTGTCAAGTCAAGTATATTTGGTTTCCCCATTTTATTAAGGAAAGAATAAAGCTTTGCAATTATTATTTCGATAAACTACCATTATTATTGAAGAAGACTTTTTGGTATACGTCCCAGGTGTGTGTAGTTTGCTGTTTTATTAGTCTGTTGCATATAACCCAATATAATACTGCTAAATAAACCTAGAAAGTTCTAAATTAGATTCTCGTGATGAATTAGATTTAATTGGACAACTGAAGAGCATAGATGTGAAATTGTTATGTATCGTAAGTCATAATCCGGGCTGTTATTTTACTGTAGGTAATAAAATTCCTAGATCCTTACATGTCAATAAACAAAACTTCAAGGTGCTTTGTGTGACTTATAAACACTCTCTCAGATTCTATATTGAAATACTTGCTTTTATACTTTGCTACATCGCTACGTTTTACAAGTAAAGGCAAACATTTGTTTGGGCCTGAAGCGTGTTTTATTTACAGCAGTGAAGCAGCACAAGACGCCAAACCATCTAATTAACCCTCCAATTTGCAGCTATTAAATAATAAGTCTAATTTACTTATGTACTGTAGAGACAGAGACATTTCTTGTACAAGAAATGTCCCCATAGAGTGGTATATAACATCTTGCGCCACGACTTATATGACATCATACATGGACGTATGTACATACGGGTCACTTCAGTGGCAATTAGTTTCAAGAAAATGGCTTACACAGAAGTGCTCATACTTCTACACATACACAATGGTACAAATTTGAAATAGATATATTCGTTAGAGCTTACAGAAGCGCAGCATGTCTCTGCAACAAGTCACCTTTAGCAAAGCTGACATGATTGCGCAGAATACCCGGTATAGCACGTGACTGTTATCCAAGGGCTTTTTGGGTTCACTTCTCGGTTACAGGTAGCAACTTTTATTTTATTTCCTTTCCCATTCACCCCAGAGTCTGGAAGTATTTTTAACATATCTTTATTGCTACATGCTCCATTTTAGAACTACATGGAATTGTATTAACCTAGTTAGAAGTAATTTTTAAGTATTATATCGTGTTGTATAGTTATTTTTCCCTGCAATATTTGAATAAGTTGTATTCCATAAAAATTTGTTTATAGTTATATTGCTCACAAATTTCAGAAATGCAATTTTGAAGGTTTTCAGCAATTCAATGTTTTGTATCGGCCATTGCCTTATTCTTCTCGCTACACTTCTCCTCAGACCTTCTGTTTCACTTTTAACCATCCACATTCCTACAGGATATGCTGCACTGATTGTTTGCTTTCCCTATACACGTATGTTCGAGCTTCCACAATTTTAAATCGGTTAAAAGAGATCCCGTATTTTCCATGACTTTCTAACATTGCTTAGTTGGGTCCTGAAGAATGGTATTTACTCATGTTTGTGTATATTAAGTCGTGGCACATTATGAAGCTATACATGACACATGATATAAATGGCATAATGAGAAAACAAGCAGTCACATACATCTAATATAAGGCGGCCCGGGTTCGATTACAAACGACAGCATGTGGGATTTGCGACGGACAAAGCGGCGCAAGGGTTATTTTCCTCCTCGTTCTCCGGTTTCCCCCGCCATCGTATTCCACTGCTGCTTCTTCGTTTCATATATCATCGCTGTTTTAAAGCGGTAGTTAAGCACCATAAAAATCATCAGTGTCCACCAGATAATAAGGAACATAGCTGTTCACTGGTATGCCATTTGGAAGTGCCAGTATATGGCATGGAAGATCATGCATAGAGGGAGCTATTTTCTATATGACAGCATATCTTGTACAAGAAATGTCTCCGTCTGTCAACCACAATTTAGCTTCCAATTACCCGAATATAAAATGTATTTCTTGAATCGATAACTGTCCTAGCCCAATTAAGGGATGACTGAAAATGTGTGCTTCGAAGAAGTACTTTCAACATCCATTTTCTGAGCTGTAGTTGTGATTATTAATGGTTCAATAAGATTTAATGTTCTTAATTAAAGCTATTTTTGGAATTCTGTTTCCCAGAGAGGTAATTCTAATATGTGCATTTTTTGAACCAGATAAATCTGTATTTGGCAGGTACATTTTATCCCTAATTTTCAAGAGCGTGTATTCACTATAAAAATCTAGGGGTTTGAGGATTAACAAAATAAAGTATAAAACGGTTAAATATGTAAATAGTTTACATCGTCCACTTTGAACGACATCACTCTATTAGTTTTGGTACAATAGACCAAAAGAAAAGAAAAGCCACAACACACATAAAACAATAAGTAGAAAAAACAGTGATTTTAATGTATATTTACGTGAAATTTAACATTTTCTCACACCCGTTTTCCTTCAGTTTGGACCCTAGAAATCCCCAATGCCATACAGAGAATCTATTGCTGTCCTTATAGGTCTGTAGTATTTCATACTATTTTTGATACGATATTGCCTAGTGAACGCTATTGCAGAACTTGAAATTCTACTAAAGTCGTGCAGGTTAAGTATAGGGACTATTGTTGGTAACACAATAAGTGAAGAACTTAAATTGCAACTGGGTAGTTGTTATTCAGGTTTCTAAATGTTGTTACAATTTAACACGATGAAATGGATTGTTGACACTGAATACAACCGTGTGAAACTATTATTTATGTATGCTAAAAAGTAATGTTACACACATCATATAGAGCCACGCCGTGGCCAAGTGGTTAAACCACTCGCCTCTCACATAGACAGTCCGGGTTCAATCCCAACTGACCGCATATAAGATTTTTGGTGCACTAAGCGGCGCAGGGACGGGTTTTCTTCGGGTTCTCCG
Organism: Hymenopus coronatus; assembly: GCA_030762935.1. Taxonomy (NCBI): domain Eukaryota; kingdom Metazoa; phylum Arthropoda; class Insecta; order Mantodea; family Hymenopodidae; genus Hymenopus; species Hymenopus coronatus. The sequence goes on from CM060900.1 coordinate 351,571,585, forward strand.
GTTTCCCCCGCCATTACGCTCCACCAGTGCTCCATCGTCATTCCATGTATCATCGGTGTCATCGCCTGCGGTTCCACGGATAGTAAAGGCGGGCGATAAACACCATCAACACTCAATACGTCATATATAACAAAATCTGATGTGATTCATTTACGTGACTCTCTCATCTACTTTGTAACAAACTATTCTTTATAAAAAATAAAAAAGTATATTATATTATCTACTTTAAGTTAAACAAGACAAGCATTAACCTAGCTCCTTACAAGTAGAAGAAAATAAGAAAATTCACTAGGCTAAACCTACAGTAAAATCTTTTAAAACCTGGTTACTATACAATTGAAATTCGGTTCTATTTGCATGGCCAGGAGTAAAATGAAATAGACAGAAATGACAATACCCGTTCGAGTACTTTGACATTGAAAATAATAATCAGGAATAGCTCAGCAATGGATAACCCTACCAAAAAGTATATGACAAATTGTGTGTTTTAACGAAATTTACATTTTTGTTCAGTAAGTTTTTGTCTATCTCTTACGGTTTATCAGTCACACAAAAGTCATTAAAAATGAAGAGGGCTTCAGAGGCTGTACGGAAGAAATTTGACATACATTTTATTTGTCAAGTAAATGTCTATAATATATAGCATTTTAATCAAAATCATTAGAGCCATTTGTGAGACTTGGAAAATATTTCCTTGCGTGTCGCATCTTTTAAAGATACAAAACCTAAATACCAATTTTGGTATTGAACTGACTTCGTTTCTGAGTTCTGCTTCAACACATACGCACACAGACCGTTTTAAAATGCTTTTATGATTATTATTATTTTTATTTTTATTATTTTTATTATTATTATTATTATTATTATCATCATCTTCATCATCACTTATTTATTTCTTCAGAGCATTTATTTCCGGTGAAATATCTACATTGAAGTTTTGGTTGGAATAAGGTACCTTCTCTAATCACTATATATTGTACATACCTGCTAGAGAAGAAATATTATTATTTTATGTTATCACATAGTAGGTACATTTTCTGCATAGCCCATAAGGTACAGAGAAGCTGGGTGTGTCTCAGTCTCGGAGAGCTATCGCAGTTAAAATTATTTATCCTATTTTCTCCCTAATTTACTAATATGTAAATGTTATTAAAATTGCTAATCCATATTATTTAAAATGGTAGGATATTGCCTTCAGATATAAGAAACAACTTAGGTGGAAGTTTTCAAGTAGGGCATCTATTACACAATCCAAAAAAATCATTGAAACATGATCTATTGTTTTAGAGCTCTTGAAATCTCACTCTCTTCTAGCAAGAATTTTAGAAAACAAATTATATTATTTATAATGTGTGGATCATTAATTTTTACCATAGATATGTAATTTTTCAATGAAAATTCTGGAAATTATTACTGTATTTGGTATCAAAGTTTTGTTTAATTATATTAAATTGTTTTTGAGGAACTTAAAATAGATATTTTGCACTAGAACATTAGGCAAAACTTTGACTTACAACTACCCAGTTTACGGAACCAATTACTTCACTTTTACTTAAAAGAAACTGAAATTAAAACTTTGCCAAAATAAGCTTAATCTTTTATAAGTAGCAACCAAACACCAAGAATTTAACAAGGTCCTTAAAATTTTGTAATATTCACTTAAGATAATGTGGATAAAAAAAAAGTTTCAGTAAATTTTTGAAGGGAGTTATCAAGCATCTTCAAGGTTACTTCTATCTAAACTAATGATTCGTGAATATTATTATTATCTTTATGTAAATGCAAATGTTCACAAAAACCACATCAATTGGGGTTAACTAGTGTAGGTATTTAGCTTGAGCTGTTCAGCTCTGCACAGTGAAGTATTCAATTGCTAACAGAATACTCTTATTATCTTAAGAGTTTCCGATAAAATTATAGGAGAGTATTAATCTTAAAGTGGGGGATGAAAGCTGCGTTTGGATTTTTTGAAATACCGAGAATGACAGATTGTTATTAAGGAGTTCCGCTCACAGTAATCTGTTTAATCTAACCAGTATTCTATTTTTCCGTCATATGCTCCCAGAGTGGTAGCTTCGTTTTTTAAGTTTTAAATTTTTAGCACATTGACCTTTAACTATGAAGAACTAGTTTTAATTACACCTTTTAGTTACATTTTAATAATTTTTTAGCTTCCGCAAAGCTTCTGCAATGTGCAGTTTTATTTCCAGCGGGTTTTGTCTCTGATGCTGGTTCGATATTACTTATCCTTTATTTTATCTACAGCTTTATTTCGGTTCTGAGCCACGGTTTCTTTTATATGGACGCTGACATCCTAGCTGTTGGGCGCCCTTAAACCCCACTTATCATCATAATAATCAACATCCTCAGCATTACCCAGTATTCTCGTAAAGGTTACAGAGAAATGAAAACAAGAATCAGGATAACATTTGCAAACACCATGGAACAAAAACAGGCGAAGCCAGACTGGTCACAAGGGTATAAATTGCGTTTGGAGCAGGAGATTGGACAGCAAAAACATAACGCGAAACACTCACTACATGATGGCGAACATGAATCACATACATCTATGCTCAGCAGAAGTTCATGATTGTCTTCTGTATTCTAACTGCTGTAATAAATAAATGAATGAATAAATGACAAACTTCTGATTTTCATCAATGATATACCTGTTCGTTCGAATGACCAGCGAACGGAGGGGACACCTACACCTCGTACTTGGACTCAACTAGAAAAGTCTGTGCTTACATCCTCAGGAGGAACGGATGAGGGGAAGGAACTGCAGAAGGCTACAGGCCGCAGGAAGGCAGACCTGGCGATAGAGACGCACAGAAATCCTAGCTGTTGTAACATAAGGAAGGAGTTCACGAGCATAGATGCCCAATAGCAATGTCGTGTTCATAGGAAGTATCTTAAACGTTCAAAACTTTATGCGATGAGAAATTGTCTAAAATGTCATTCTATACTAGTTGGTCAATGTGGCTGCTGTATCACACTTTTTATTAGCTCCTGGAATTGTAGAAGGAATTTCCTATAATGTCTACTTGAAGAAACAGTGTGTCCTTATTAAGAGGTTTGAAATGCTTAGCTCAAATGGGAAGAGAATTCCTTCTCTGTAGTCCCTTGGAGGCATTGTCTTCATGATACCATGTTGTAATGTTCTTCTCAGTCATTTCTCTTAAAATTATCTAAGAAGGGAAAGTAATCAACTAATCGGCCATTGCAGACACTCCCAACGTTAGCTTGGACGCATTAGAAAACCCTTATTGGCGTACTAAATTATATTTTTTATTTACATTGTCTAAAGTACTCGAAGGTTAGGATATTGCGTCTGTATGATTGGTATATGGATAATACATAAATGATCGCAATTGTTTCAAATGGCGCCAAAGACAGGGCTTTCTTTTTTATGGATTCCTTTAAACAAAGAGGTCAGTTAAAAGAATGACGCTTTTGTTGGCATTCTGAATTCTTTGCTTCAGACGGCTCGTTACAAGGATTAATGGGTAAAGAAAACCTCAAGACAGCTCTTGGTTGCAAGAGAAGTGGCTTTACATTCCAGTGTTGAAAATTCATGTGTTAGCCGCATCCCCTTTTTATATCTCTTTTATTCAACGGCCAGTTCATGAAAGTATAGTGTTTTATGATGAAGTGGATTCTGTCTCACTAACCGTTTACGGGGCACTAAGAAAACAATTCCTGCAGTAGTTGGTGTACTCAGCGGCGAGCTGATTTTGCAGCGTTTTGCGCTAAGAATAAACAAGAATATACATCTTGAGAATTAGCATTTCGAAAAACATCTATATGTCATGGCTCAGCCTGTACAATACGTTAGGGTACAACATTCTTCCAGAAATATCTCCATTTTCATTATAAATGAGAGGATTTCAAAGCATGATGCATTATGCAAAGCTTAAATATCTATTATTCCAGGAATTTGATTCGAATTATTCAAATTAAATTACTCTCGTCTATAAACTTTTCAAATAACTCAAGCGTTGACATTTGTTAATAATTAACTTGGAGTATTTTGACTATTCTGATATATACACTTCGGCACGCACGCACATACATACATACATACATACAAAATGGCGTGTTATTTATGGACGCTCTTTAACTGCTGTGGTTCTCAGCGTCCCATTATATACTGGGCGTGAAAGACCGCTTAATTTTGCTCAGAGGCCTCTCGTATCAGGCTTGAGGTTCTTGAGGTTCTTTTACTTCCCTTCCGAAGGAAGCCATGCTAAGGATTTTTACACCCGAAAAAATCCATCGTCCTCCGCCGGGTTTGAACCCGCGACCTTGGGTATATGAAGCTAGCATGGTAACCATTACACCACGGAGGGCGACATACATATATACATATGACTATTTTCCTTAATGTACCTTTGAGAGATACTCTAAATTTTTGAAACAAATTAGAAAAATTGCATCATATGGAACATTTTGAGTATGGAAAAGTGTATGAAAAGGTTTGCGTGCAAATAGGTTTAAGGTTGGGAGTGCCTATTAATAAGCATATGCCTATCCATTTATAGCTTCATTAATTGGTAGGTATTTAGAACGTGTTAAGTGGTAAAAACTATATATTTTCTTAAACTTGGTATGATAACAAAATAATTTGAAAAGTTTTTCCTCAAATTTCGCAGAAAAATCTAATTCCTCAGCACGACAGTTCACAAGGAACCTTGGTCTACCGCCCGGCCGCTGCGTCCCCCATCTCGGTCCAGAACAGATGTCATGGATGGGATGCAGTATTGGAGAGTGGGACGTGGTCAGCGCCTCAATCCCTCCCGGGCGGTTAATGCGGTCCTCTTCTTCTCCATCAAGTAGCTCCTAAATTGACCCCCCAGGGACCTCATGAGGCTGAGAGCACCCCGAGGCAGGTCTCCCAGCAGGGGGAAGATCCCCACGCCGGTACTGGGGATCTAATCCAGATCTCCCTCTTGGCAAGCAGCTACCCTACTCCCGCGCAAAGGAGACGACCCAAAATTTCACAGATGTTTATCTTAAGATATTCTCTGGCGATACGCTTTAGATTGGTTACTCCTACATTCGGCATATGGCAGTCTTCAGAATGATTAGGTCCTTTAAATCCTTCCTTTCACTTCCATTATTCACATTTTCCGCTCGAGCAGAACATATCATTTCATTTACATTCCAGCAAGTTTTCCCTCTTCGCTCCGAATGAAATCCATTTATGTGCAAGAGGTGTCCTCCGCTACGGGAGTTAATAATCCCAGTTACCAAAAATGTGCCGTATTTCCTGGAAATAGACGTAGTTTAATCAACTGTAAGGTATTTCTTTAGATACGTTGATATTTCTATTGAAAACTTGTATTGTTTTATGTCATAGTGAGCTTAAGATTTGACGTTAGTGACCCGAATTTCCCCGTACTACTTCTGATAGTAGTGGTAGAAATAATGTTATGAGTTTCAATGAGTAAATACCATTCTTCTTTTGAAGAGGGCAAAAACAGTTATTTAGCGTCAACCCATATAGGTTTTTCTGAAATTCACATATTCTGTCTCAGGAATTGACAGTTTAGAAAGCAACGTTTGTCATATTAAAGAGAAACGTTAAAATGACGCATAGCTGGACAAAAGGGTTACAATGGTTTGTTATTAGCAGAACCTGGAATTTGACGATAAAGATATTTTAAAAATGGCGTGTAAACACATAATCTACCTCTTGAAATGTCATAACACAAAAATTACTTTACACTGAGATTTATTTATTTGCTCAAAATTATTACATATGTAATATAAAACAGTAGGTTTAGCAATATTGACGAGATAATTTACGCAATTAAGTTTATATTTCTTCAATGATTCTCTTTGAAATAGGACTTGCAAACTCTAGCATTAATGTTTTTGAGTTCAGATTATACCAAATGCTTTGAGAATGAAGAACACTTACATTTTGTGACACGACACAATGACAAGGGCAATAGAAGTTTGCCTGTACGCACGAAGCGAAAAGGGGAAAACTGACCTATCTCATCCATGATTTTGGATATGAATTCATACTAGTAATTACAGCTGCTTCCTAGAGAACCACCACCACTCCATCGTTCTTTTTTGATTAATGTGGAGAAAGGAATAACAAATTAACCTTTATTTTTCAACTAATCAGTAAAACTTCTGATGTTTGAACAGTTGTCCTTATGTTAAAGGTTATTTTATTATGTCATTAATATAAAGCCATTTTACATACATAGTGAAAGAAAAAGAAAACGATAAAACAAATACCCAAACCGAAAGAACATTAAAAAAATAATTATGTAACATTAGAATAATGCCCTAAATATAGAAAATGGCAGAAAGTGACATCAATTATATGAAATTGGACTTTTATAATTTGAGTCGTATGATAAGGATTTATGTTCACGTTGGCCCTTGGAGCAACAATTAACATATAGTATATCATCAAAACCCAGACTCAGGGTAAAACTTTCATAATCTAAGAATATTGTAACAGATGTCATTTGCTTCAAAATTTGTTATAAAATCATTGTATTTATTTACTGTTTCACAACAGTTTACTCGACACCTCGATGCTTAGACAGTTGATTGCTCTCTCACGTCACTGCACGCTAATACTCGCAATCGAAGACCGACTGATTTGGCCTGCAACTCTTCCTTATATAACTGTTAATGTCGTCATTATAGATCCCAGACCTTCTAGTGTATGTCCATTACACCGAAGTGTCGCATTTTAAGGTTTCCGGTTACCGACGTCCTCTTGCTATGTTTATCGTATTCCAAGGCATCCAACTCCGCCGCCGCGCATACCAAGGCTTCTGCGAACGTGAGAACGGCCGCCAACACGTGTGGCGTTTACAGACCGGCAAGGCAGTCAAAATATGCAATTCTTTGAACTACTTAAGTGTAACTTTTCGCAGTCATTTTTTAATATTCAGTGAAATTCGATTTCTGTATGTTTTAAGATTTAGTGGAGAGACTGTTCCTACTTTTGGAAAGGTAGAACTAAAAAAAATCAATGTCATAAGTAGAAGTTTAACAATGGATGTTCGGCTTTCAGTGCCGTAGCTGTAACCAGCCGAGCTAGCGTTGCAACGCGACGGCAAAAAATTAAATTCTCTGTCTCAAATTCTTTCTCAAAAAACTACGTGGCTATCTCAAATAAACTTTTGAGATGGCAAGCCTCAGTCACGGTTTACAATCTGTCAGTCCTTTTAAGTTCTGGGCTTTATAGTTAATCAGCTATGTGGTTAAACAATGTTTGTTAATCGATTTTTCCACAAATGCGTAAATGAGTTGGGTCTAGAAAGCTAGAATCAGAGTAACAGCATGGAAACCCGAAGATCCGTGGTTCAAATTCCGGCTATGACACTGCAATTTTCATTTTATTCCACCTTTGCAACCTTAGCCTACACATAACATATGTGGACAAATAACTAAATTTTTTTGCTGTTTTATTTCTTTTTCACACAAGCCGTGTTAGCAGGAGCTGGAAAGGTAGAGAAGATTGAAGAATTCAATACCATAGGAACTTAACCACGAAACTCCTTGCTTCCGTCTGGTTGCTCTAACCACTGAGCTACCATAGTAGCGAGCCGACATGTATTAAATTTCCCAACAAACTCTAATATTTCTTGGTAAACTATATGATATTTCATACTATATTGAGATGACATACACCAATGGCGACTTTCAATTTCGTAAGTGCTTTAATCCCGAGCTTCTTAGTTTAACCAACCATTAGGTCAGTTAGTGTAAATTAACTGACTTTTCCATATAAACCGTGTGTAGGACAATAGTGGGGTAAGACTGAAAACATTTTACTGATGTTTTTTCCCTTACGTTTCATATGTGCCAACGCTATTTTTATGGACTTTGATTCAGCATTTTACTGCTTTTGCTTTGCACTCGTATTTTATGAGTTTTAAAATTTTGAGGACTTAGAAGAATTTAATTCTTTGATATTGCTATTACCATTTTAGGCTACTTTTCAAAGATTTTTCTGAAAATTTTACTTTTATTGCATTGGTATTATGTTAGCTGTAATACCTAATTTCATTCTAATGTTAAATACTTTGCCAGATACCTATATCTAAAATATTTCATTAATTATGTTATGTAATGTATTTCATAATAAAAATATTTCGCACACTTCAAACTTTCTGAAAATCGGTTGGCATTTTTTCAATTGGAGCTCTGAACTACAGGCAAAAACTTTTCACGTTTATGTGAGTGATAATGATACTCTTTGTTTTAAAATTCTGTACACTTTATTTTTAAAAGTATTAATTTTGCGAACAATTTTTTGGAAAAAGTACTATTGCTGTTAGGATAATCGTCCATCTGTGATATAGCAGTAAATGATTATGCACATTCTGTGAAGTTTTAATTGTATTAAGCTAACTAGACGCGTGGAACATTTTGAATACATGGAAATGTAGTTTTGAGAAAGATACTCTTTTATAAAATATTATGGTAGGAAACACGTATATCCTAGAGTCATTAAAGTAACTGTAGGGCCCGGAGCAAATTTTGATTCTTTAGGGATACCCAAAGCTTCCAAAAGCCATTTATTGTGTAAAAAAATGCGATTTTCGATTTTCTGACACACTAGAATAAAAATGTCACTCTCAGTGTCCCTCGAATAATATAAACGCTCATAACACACAAAGAAAACATTTTAAGCAAAATACATTAATTTATGAATGTTTCGCTCTTTTTTATTTTTGAGTATCATCCACTTAATAAAAATGAATTGTTACACTATGTGTTGAGACTTCACGATTCTCTTTCGCCATATAGACTGTAGTTTGCACGCAAGAATTGCTGTTGATTTTGGATGCATTTTGTGTACAAGATTCCACGTGGTTTGAATTTAAGTTCGCTTTCTGTACAATGTAATAGTAGGACAAGAAAATCTTGTTCACACAATAATGTAAATACAACATAACTTCATGAGGTTTGAATATTTAAACATCTCCCTTATACTTCACTTTCAGGAGAAAATAAGGAGAAAATTCGGACCTTGCGTATTTGTTATTTAATGTACCTTTACTAAGAATCAAAACCAAACAAAAAATATGGCACAGGTTGAAACAGATATTAGAATAGCAAACTCTTAAGAAATGTATTATTCATAAGAGGAACGAGTACCTAATCGTGAGCAAGATATTCTTGTATGGTGCGAAAGAGACCACGTTGTTATTCAAGCATATTATTTTGTACTGTCTTTTGGCACACATCTGAGGATATAATTCTTTCACCCTATATATCACTCCAAACAAAACCAAATATGTATCCATCAGAAAATATAGCTTTATTAAAAATAAATATTTCCTGTGTAACAAGCATGATCAAAGTTGCTTAACTACAAAAATATTTTTGTTTGTGACAATGCCATTACACAAAGAATATTTATATTTTGCCACTTTTAATGGCGAGAACCACATTTTTAAATGAAATAGTGTAATAAACTTATATTTAAAATAGTCTTTAAATCACAATCTAAACTATGTTCATATTTTCCAACCACAACAATATCGTCAGAAATTGCACTTAAAGAATGTCATGAAAACATCGGTTTGAAATAAATGCATTATATTATAACACTCTATATGGAATAAAAGGTACTCTTTTTTAAGTTAAGCTTTGACTATAACAATGCAACAACCATCAGTTATCAGAGATAAAGTTACTATTTGATTGATTTAGCATTATTTGTGTGAGAGAACTCCTTTAAAGGCAAGTACATTACGTCATAAATCGAATATGTTTCAAAATATCATACAAATATATTAATATAATTCATTTTTGAGTGCTTGAGGTCTGTTGTTCATCAGTCTACTTGTGTATTTAAGTGAAGCACTAGTCACAAGTCCAATGTGTTTCTGATGCAGCCTAAATATGGTGGGTAAAACCTAAGTACGAAGGTAACATTCGCAGGTTGTACCACTGCTAAGTAACATAGCTCGATGAAGCTTGAACCATACATAGAGAACGGCTAGAGTATACTACAGTAGGTAATTAAACCGAAAATGCAATAAAACGAACAGAAATTACACTTTCATTCACAGAAAATCAGCTACACTAAAGTCACTACATCATATGATGGTCCTCTAGATTTACAACAATAGAGACATGACGCTTAAAAGGAGTTACCTATGATCACCATGGACAATACTGCATACTCTGCATCGTGCTCTCATGCTGGCCACAAGGTTGTAAGGATTTCTTGCGATAGGGTCCTCAATTCTTCCACCAGTGCTGTTAACAACTACTGGATGGGCGTTGCTGCGAGTGGACGTGCTACAATGCATCTTCCCAAAACATCCTACACGTGCTCAATATAATTTAAATTGGGGGAATGGGAAGGCCTGTCGATTCGCTGAATATCCTCTCACTACAAAAGATCATCCAACTGCGCTGTTCTATGTTGTCATCCATAAAAATGAATTCAGGCCTGACTACACCCCTGAAAAGATGCACGTGGGGGAAGGCGTACAGTATCACAATAACGTTGACTATTGACCCCACCATGTTCAAAGGCTTGGAGGTCGGTATGCCCATGCAAAATTATGCCTACACCATAACACCTGGAACACAAAAGCAAACATGTTCAAGGATGTTCCTGGGTACATTACGTGTTCTCATCTCTCACCAGATGAGGGTACGCCGAGAGTCGCTATTCAGACTGAATCTGTTCTGTTCTCATCCGAGAAGAGCACGCGACCCTATTCCTCATTTAACCAATTCTGATGCTCTTGGAACCATCGCAAGTGGTGCCGCTGATGTGCGGGTGTCATGAAACAGAACACACGAGCCGTCGGGCAAAAATGCTACCCTTATGCAGTCGCCGTGCCACTGTGTAGCGTGAGATTACATGCCTAGCAGTCCTGTTAAATATGATTGTAATAGCACCCTCTGCTTGACGTGGCTCCCTTCTTCCATTTTGCCTAAAGTAGCGGTCATATGCTACGGTAGATGACCGTGATTCATCACCTCCACTCCTTGGGACAACAGTGCCTATGGCTTGGAAGGCTCTCATGCAAGTGAAATAATGCTGTGAGTAATATCAAGCTCCTGGGCAACACTCGTCACGCTTTGTCCTTTTTCCAGTTTCCTGGCGAGTCTTCCCCGTGTGAAGTCATCTAAATGTTATCTATGGCCATGTTGTAAACAAAATACTACTACAGTGTACGTAACAGCACGCTGATTGTCATAAACTGTCTTGTCCTGTTTCTTCAACTTTCCTCTGTTGCGGAACCTGGCCCATTTGGCGCTATAGTCTCGCTACACTGATGTCATTTAACTTCCAGGTTTCTATGCACGTATGAGAGACTTCTAACAGCATGGTCCCGCGGTTTCATTCATTTCCACTAAGTAGTCCATATGTTACGTTAATTTGTCCATTTGACTTAGGTTCTACACACAATATAGTTATGCTACATAATGTAATAGGAACTTTGTGTAATCTGATTATTGCCATGATATGCCGGTAGTTGATGTCCTTTAAATGTACAGCGAGAGAAGTGTACTCGACTGATGACACTTGTGATGTTAATTAGCAGCATTTACCTTCAGTAGAGTAGTTCGTCCGCTCACAGATAAAGCAGAGGATGCTGATATAACGGGGAGCAGATTTACAGGAAGCACCCTATATTTTTTATTGTTGCTTGGTTTCCGGAGTATAATGAAGAATCCAAGTCTCATAGACGGTGAGAAATAGATGCAAAAGGTCCCTAAATTGGTTTTTGTTAAATAGCTCAAAACAGAGTTTCAAAGTTGATAGCCGCACCCACATTCTGTCAGTGGTGATTCGGGCCGATAATTTTTTCATTTCCAACTTATGCAAAATATGAATGTTCATTCTCGTCAACACACCTATGGCCTTTGCCACTTTGCAAACATTTGTTTGACGATCAACCGGAATCATAGCACAGACTTTTTCAATAATTTCCTTGGTAACCACACCTGTAAGGAGTCCTGGACGCTCGTCACCAAAAACGGATGTACAACCACGTTTAAAGTCAATGAGTCAACATCTAACTGTTGTCATAGAATGCGAAAGGTCCAAAAACAGCATCCAATTTCGCTTTTGTTTCCCACGCAAGATTAAAAGGTTGATCACCGAAATATACTGTACTTTTTCCATTTTAGCCAAAATACATTGAAGACTAACGGAAATGTTTGTAAAAACCAAACTAACCTATAATTCAGTACCAGATTTGTTTCGGTGACCTGTAACAAATGACAGTGACACCATTTTGCCTTAGCAACACCATCTATTTTCAAACAGATTACTTGAATTTCCCTCGTATCAGGTGTAAAAGCGGTGTTTTAGTGTTATTTTTACTGTTCTAAAACTAGCGAATTTAGAGTATACAGTTTAGTTTATTGTTCCTATGAAGAGGTAATACTCCCAATATTCATCCATCCGTGATTCTTTAGAATCCAGAACGAAATGAAACCCTTTTTATTAGGTGTGATGAGCTGAAACTCTCATTTGACGCTCGAAGCTAAACACATTCATACACTGATAGTATTAATGTTTTGTTTTTTTTTTGTTTTTTTTTGTTAATAAGAGAAAATTGGATCGTACATAAAATCCCAGTAGGATTGCATTTTAACATTGTGTTTTTAAAATTGAATTGCCGGAAGTACACTGGACGAAGCTTCTGCGGAAATTACAGACGCCTTCAAGCAGGAAATGCTTAAACAATCGTTTGAACGCATCTTTTCATGATCATAGTGTGTTTTGTGCAAAAAGACAGCTAAGTAAAAATCTAAACTGTTACACATACTACCTTTCTATGGAAGAGGAAAATATTAACTGTAAAATGTTCTACTCTCTACTCCAGCATTCCTGTCACAATTAAAATATACATTTTATACATTTATGGGCTTTTTATTTGCAAGTTGGAAGGTATTTATATTGGAGCACAGTGAAAGAAATACACCTTAAATATTTCAGTTATTTATTGAGCTATGGAAATGCTTAATCTAAAAGTACGATAAAAGCTTTCTGAAAAGCAGATATTTTACTTCCAAGAAAACGAACACGAAATTCACAATTTCGTTGCCACAAGTAGATGACAACCTTATGGACAAATGGATCTAAATTTTTCTGCAAGGGGACTTACAACCATAGGCAAGAGTTCTTGTATATAACGTAAATGATAAAGTTATTAAACTATAAAGCAAAATGTTTGCATGCATTTTAACATAATTTTGAAATGAAGTATCCATTGAATTTGCCATATTTCCAGAGTAATATGTTTTAAGTAATAAACTACAAATCTACTTTGCATAGGGAAATGTACATTTATTTAATTTTACAAAAACAAAACCTTACTTTAACATTTGCTTCTTCATACCATTAAACTATAAGTTCTGAAACAATATTTAGAATTTCAAGGAAAGAAGTTAGTAGTTAAATACTACTTTAAAAGGATAAAAAAATATACCAAAGAAGAAAAAAATTGTTTCTAAAAACTGTAGATGGATAACAAATCCAATATTAGATTTCAATCTGAAGAAAAACCTTTACCTTACATTATGTTATCCCAAATTATCTAGCTGAGAGCCAAACGTGAGACCGTAGATTTTGTGAAAGCAGAGTAAGTGCACTTGAAGAACGCCTGGGTTCCAATACTAAAGATACAGTTAAAGAAAATTTAAAAGTGTGCTGTCTAAATTGGACTTAATGATGGCAAAAGAAACTGATGACAAGAATTAACGCTTTAAATAATTTGTTGGAACCTTCAAGGCTATTTGCTAAATCAAGTATCGGTAATTTAAATAGTGATAGCTTTTAACCAACATTTAAAACTTGTATTCATTTTAATGTGTTGCTGTGTTACAAAGAACTTTGTGCCATTGTTGAATGGCTAACCCATGGGGGTAACAGTAAAAAATCAGAGGTAGAACGCTTGGAATTGAAAGCAAAAGTTAAGCCTTAGCACGTTTTCTGTCTTTGGCTAGTGATCTAGAATTTTGACAGTAAGAGATTTTTCAGGACGCCTAAGTTAGTTGTAACAGAAAGAAGGACAAATATGAAATACTAAAATTGTCACAACTTGTATGTTGAAGTTTTATCGTGCCTGATCCATGATGCTTATTTGGCATAAAAGATTTTGAATATGGAATTGAGGGGTTTTACCGTTAATGTTACATTATTTACCTGGCAATTTTCATTTCAGTCAAGTCACTACTCATTAATTCTGCCCGAAAATTAGGACGTAATTTATCCAAATCTATGTCCAAAATTCAATGTAAAATGGTACTATTTAAAATAGTTACTGCGAAGACTTTAAAATAATTGCCAACAAGATTTTTCTTCTGGCTATAACTTACTTAAGTGATCAATAAGAGCAGTGAATAAAACACCTTAATATTCTGTTCATTTTGGGTAGTAGTTCCAAATATAACGCTAGAAAAAAATAAATACAACTAGCTTTATTATCCATTACCTTAGAAATCAAGGTATTATAAAAGACTAGTGATCAATTTAAAAAGCATTACGAAAACTCTTTTCACAGTACTCTCTATGTGGTCTCATGTTGAGTTTATTACCGCCTGACATTTAATTGTCCTCAATGGTTTCTGTGAGGTACTTACTATTATTGTTACTATTTTTAAACAAAAGTAATTCTCTCAGGAATCCTTCAGGATAACATTTCAGCATGTCTAACCGCGACTGTCGTAGTTTAAGTTTTTTGAAACAGAATTCATCCTGCTCGCGTAAAAATTTTAATATAAGCAAAAGTGTAGTTATGCACTGAACGTTAACTTTATTGGACACCAGTCGCTAAAAGAAATGAGCAACAAAATCATATGGGTGAACCCATAAATTATCATTGTATATCTAGAGAAAATGTCATTCCCATTTATGGATTAGTTCCAGAGAAAGTGTATCATGGACTTTGTAAATGCAATACTGGTTAGATGTGCAGTTTTCTTAGCTTTCTTTGTGACCAGTTAAAAATAAAAAATAGAGAAGACACCGTCAGCATTTTAAAAACCCATGATACTGCCAATTCAATTATACACAGGTGAAACGCTGAGATTACACAAAAATATTAGTAAGTCTACTCAAGGTAGCCAATTTGAAAATCCTGAGCTCGATAAATGTATTACCCGGGGAAATCTAATAAAAGACAAAGTTGAAAGAAATATACAATTTGGGGGTAAAGTACAATTAGCATTTAGAATATCTCTGTAACAGAGTTAGCCAACAAAGAGCTCTGTGCCGACGAGAATATGTGTATTTTTCTCCTGACACGACACAAGGAAACTTGCCTAATAATTTCGGCGTAGGTTAAGCACAGTGATTAGCGAAGTGTAGCGGGTGGCAGTTTATAATAAACTTTGTACCTTCATAATTGTAAAACACGACACAACTGTCTGCCCCTATTTTTATAAACCTTACCAACAATTGCTTGGAATATATCCGTTATTGTAGTCATACATAACACCAGGGTTCGAATTACCGGAGGGATGTAGTGATTTCCTATTTCATAAAATAATTTCCCCGGTTCGTTAAAGAATCTCTCGTGGCCAGGGACGTATTTTCTTTTTTTTATTATAAGCACTATATCTGCTCTCTTTGAGAATACAGGATACCTGATACGAGTGTGAGGTATGAGTCACCAAAACTGTCGTATCCAATTCTCAGTTTGAATAGCTGGGTGGCTTTCATTCTCAACTCCAGCAGTTTACGCCAGCAATGACAATTGTAGCCTGCAGTATTTAGTTCAAATGAGGTTCTATTGTTGGTCAGCATGGATAGATTTCACAACAAAGCATAAAACTACAGAAAGTAATGAGAGTGATGTGTTTCAGTTCCAATCTCAGGCTTCAGTTTCAAGTAATATTAACATTCAGTCAAAAATCTCAGCATTGGAAGAGACACTCGTTGGGGCAAAGAGTGAGAGAAGTGCATTATACAAATTGGGGAATGTATAAAGAAAACCATATTTAAAGAATGGAAAACAAATCGGCATTGGCTTTCATTAAACAGATCCGGAAGATTTATATGCCTGTATTGCTCAGAAGTACAAACTCACTGTGCTCTTAAAGACAGTCAAATGCATATTGAGCATTCAAGGGTTGAAAGTAAACAACATAACAAATTGAGTGGCATAGTACCGGGGTAAATGTATAACACAAATACTAATACTTAACTCCGCCCTCCTCCGCGTCAGAAACTCTGTTTAGAATACTGCATCACAAAGATTTACAGCATCATACATAATGGATTTGGCCGACCCTGTTCTGTTGGACTACTGCAATTTTAGGCTAGCCAAGAAAAACATGCTAATTTGCTGTTGACTGTTTCATCAGAACAAAAGGTTGAAACGAGATACTTATTCCGGAAAACGTACTTAATTCGCATTATAAAGAATGTAACTTCTGAAATTATACAGCCGCATGTAGATATAATAGAGATACAGATTCTCTCTTTACCTGATGGGGTGTCCCATAACATCAGACGTATTTTTGTTAAACCACACCGACACGTGTAGTACTTGAGTTTCTGTGTTGAATTACTCCGAACGCTGCATTAACATAGGAAGCAGGTGTTGAGTTTCCGAAGGTGCCTGCCTGCTTACCAGTTGGGAAGTTAGTTGACTTGTCCCATGTGACTCTCGCCAAGTAATTTATTTCTGGGAATCCTGTTTCGTGCATGATATTATTCTTGCAGTGTACGCGGCATAACGAGTTCGACCCTAGCTAAGAATAATAAACCTTACGCTATACCATAGCTGTAAGGCTATCAAGTGCTGCGCATGTTTTGCTTTTACGCTGTGCCTGCATAGTATGAAAAAATCTGAAATACGTTTCCAACAGCTTCTGGTATTTAAATAACATCTATTAGTATATAAATCACGCAAGGAATAAATTTGGAAATATGTAACTTTGCGAGTAAGCAATGCAAAGAACGATCAGAAAAACAATACTCTGCCGCACGACTGAATTTTCTACAGGGTCTAACTTTTTTCTGACACGATAAAAATACAATGTATTATCTAACGTACACAAATACTCACCGAAAATCCTTAATGTGTGTCTTCTTTGCGTGCTATTGAACTTTACGTTCAATACAAAAAGAAAGGTGTAGATATATCTATAGACATTGGATCGGAGATTTTTAACTACGGCTTGTTGAATACACAAGTAAGTCCAATTAAAAGTAACGTAATGCCTATGCAGCAGGTGAATATAAAATATAAGTCATATACCGGGTGATCCAAAAACTTCAGAACCGGCTGCGCGGTGTTTTGCCTGTCCGCGCCCTCGGCGCTCATTGCCGTCTGGCACTATTATAGAACGGTGCGGATGAAACCAGTAACATTTTTAAAACTACTTTTAAAAGCTTTACTTACCAATGTTATTAAAGGAGAGACTGGCACCGCCGTTGTCCATACATTTTTGGCACCTCTTTAGGAAACGATCCATCACTCGAGGTAGTTCACGTTGAGAAATGCTGGCAATTTCCTAGCGGATATTTCTTTTTTAATTCTTACAGGGAGTGTGGGTCTCTCTTTGATATTTTATGCTTCAAATTACCCCAGCGACAGAAACCGCAGTGGGTTAGGTCGGAGGACCGTGGGGTCATAAATTTCTACTAATAATTTTGTCCTGAAACACACTTTCAATTGTTCTCATAGAAAGATTGTCTATATGAACTGTTGCAGAGTTTAGTTAAAAAAATGCAAAATCTCGCTCCCTGTATGTTAATTCTCTAATTGTATTCCCGTATGTATGCGCGTCAACTGTTGACTGGGAAAAAATTTGGGCCAATAACTCTTTCTCCGCTAAAGGCGCACAATACCCCTTTCCTTTTTTTTGTTTTTTGTTTTGTAATGAAGGGGTATTTCGTGGACAATATTAGATTTCTTATAACTCCATAAACGATTATTTTGTGAAGGTGGAATAAGGTCACGTCCGTGAAGAATGTTAAATGTGGGTCAATTTCGCCATTGTATGCACTATTTAGAGTACACTCACAAAATGTGTTAGCACATATGAATCATAAATAAATATACGCTGTGGAGTTGCAAACAAATGCTGTGCCATGATGCTCTTCGTGACTAAATACACGACAAAATAATAAAGCACACTGGTAATAACTCAGCCATACGATATCACCGTCAGCTCAATACTGAGCTCTCAGAGCAGAGAAAAGCAAGCCAGCATCGTGACCTTGTGTACAGCAGCTGTGTGTTGTCATATTTTCGTGTGGGCAGTGGAAAAATAACACGCAGCGGTTGGGAGGTATTTGGATCACACGGTATTACCAAATTTTGTGTATAACTCAGTCATTTGAAGGATTCACGACAAACGTTTTCAGAGACTTTTCCAACCCAAGCGGTCCTTTGGATGGAAAATGGATATTATATTATATTTTCTCAAACAATTGTTATATTAATCGATTGCAAAACGAGTTTGACATAGTGGCTTAAGAACCTGATTTAATTTTATGTGATGTAACTGTTAATGACGTATTATTCTCGTCGAAAGAAAATTTACTCCGTACTTACTTAAGTTGACTTAAAATACATAATTTATTTGCAATAATTTAGGCATTTTGGTGTGTGTGATGATAATTGAAGCTAGATGTTTAAACGGACACTGAAGTGATTAAAGTGATTTTCTAAAGTATTATAGCTACAACTTTAATTTATTATTCAGACATTTCTGCCAACAGAAAAATACATAGTTTCATTCAAATATGTCCTTTTACTCTCGATATATTAATAAATTTGTTCTTTTTAACTAGCTAAATTCGCTTCCACAGATTTTCAGCTACATGTACCATTTTAAAAGCATATTTTTACTTTCTCCATACGCACTATGTACATAGTGTATAGAGAAAGTATTGCACTCCACCAAAAAATTCGATACTGAGATTTCACCGGAAATACATGTTTTAGGGTCCCTAATATCCAAAAAAAGCATTTTCACAAAAAGGTCCGTGTGTGTGTGTGTGTGTGTGTCCGTGTGTCCGTGTGTCCGTGTGTCTGTGAACACGATAACTCAAAAACGAAAAGTAGGTAAAATACCAAACTTGGTATTTAAGTTTAGTATCTACCAGGGATGCGACACGAAGATTTTGAGAAAAATCCCCCACTCCCAACTACCCTTTACGTGGAACTTTTTTCGAAAATTTTGATTTTCTCAAAATTGGCTCTAACAATTTTGATTAAAATTTTGTATACTAAAGATATTTACCTGACAAATAAAATTTATATCTTGAATTTTCTGAGAATAGCCTCTGAAGAGTAGTTTATTCTGGATGAATTTTACTAAATTTTGAATAACTGCTAAACCGTAAGAGATGGATAAAAACTTACCACACAAAAAATGTAGAACACATTAAAACACACAATTTATGTTATATACATTTTTTCGTGGAGTTCGTCGTTTTTGTGACATTCCTTATTTTTGGTTTCTGCTATGAAAAACGTATACTTTTCTCATACAGGAACTTGTCAACTCCTATCCATATAAACAAAGGAACTTCATTGACATAGCAACCAGCTTTTGACTATCACTTTAACCTACGGTTGTCCCTTATTTCGCTCCTACTTACAAGGAAGCGAGTAATAAGACTATTTCTGCTAATTTTTTTCTGATTAGCATAAAGTAAATAGAAGTAAAAGCTTTTTAAGAAAACTGAGCCCGCGAAAATGGTTTTACAGTTTCACATAGGGAACCGTATAACTAGCGCAACATGTTCAAATTTCCCCCTTTGAGAACCAGATATTGCAAATATGTACTTTAATGTACTGTGCGCTTTTGCACCAAAAATAAAAATAAACATTTTTGACCAAAATCGCTAAAACTAAAGTACTTCCTTGTCCTCTAAAGCACAATTAGAGGCTACATACCTATTCATTATTACAAGCGACTCCACGATAAAGTGAGGTAAGAGAGAGAAGTGAGTGTCCAAAACCACTACATAATATGCTGCTATTCTCTATAGTTAAGCTGATCTATTGTACTAAAAGTGAAAGTTGCCGATGAGTATCACAAGTAGATTAGTTGAGACTCCGTAATGTTAAAACAGAGAAGTTGCTAGAATATCAGGAATTTATACATCAACTATGATACTCCTAAGCGTGCAGTACTTTATGCTTAACAACTAAGTCTGAAGCTAGCTGGTCACACTTTTTTCGAACTTATTAGTTGGTTACTGTGAATAATCGGTATGTTTACAATCGAAACAGTTTTATTGATCTATGCAGTTTAATTTACTGTGTGCGCATAACAAATGATATTAAAAACTAAAGCGTCTTCAAATAGCGCTCATTTACATTTTAGCCACTACGTCAATTAACCAGTTTAAATCAGAATCAGCTATTTGTTTCCGAAGTTTTTTTTTTGTGTTTATTTTTTATGCGTATCTGTCAGGCCTTGGACACATGGGTGCAGGCCATTCTTAGTCAGGTCCTTGTGAATCACCTCCCTTTCCTTGAGCACTGCCTCAGAGCTCTCAAATCCAATGACCCGAAACTTTGCCCTTAGTGATGGAAAATAAAAAAATAAGCACAGGGCACAAAATCAGGTTGCGACGTGAGGCCACGTATTGTCATGATGAAGTCATCACCCATTACGAGAAAGTACTGATCTTTAAGCCACGTGTTTCCTAATTTACCCAATACTGGCTGTAGTATGGTGCTCTAATAGTAGTGTGAGAATTGCATGCTGTAAAGTCATTTCATGACCTCAAAGAGATGATCACCATCGCTTTTCCTGCAGATTGAACAACTTTAGTCCTTTTGTGTTGGAGAACCTGGCGGTTTCCATATTGTGCCTGCTCGTTTGCCTTCAGAATCATAATGATGCTGCCATGACCCATTACCGGTGATAATCAATTCCAGAAAAGCATTCCATATATTAGCAAAGAAACGCAGCATCTCGGCCTTGTCTCCATTCGCACAGACGTTTGTCTGATAATCAAGACCTGGCACCCAACGGGCACAAACACGGATTATATGGGGATGATCTTGCACAATCATAAACACACTGCCATATGAAATTCTCAAGACTTCACTGAGATTACGTAATATTATCCGCTAATCCTCACGGTCACTGAGAGAAGTTGTGTTGATGTTGACTTCAGTCAAAGCAGATGCTAATCACCGATCCTTCGCTTAACACAGACAAATCGGCCTTCTTTGAAATCCATTAACCCCTTAAACACTGTTAAACAAGGTAGTACATTTTTGCGCTACACTTGCTGCAGCTTTTCTAAAGTTTCAGTGGGTGTGTCGTTTAAGCGAAAAAATAATTTTGTTGCGCTATACTGCTCCTCTCGCGTCACCTCCATTTTGTGGTATACGAAATGCCAGAAGCGTCTACAAAAAAGAGCTTTGCTACCAACCTTTCAATACGAGATTGCTACCGTATACATAAACACCTGCTCTTTTCAAATGTTTATAGCACAGATAGGACATTGTGACACAAGCTTCAGGAAAAAAATCAGCCTCAATCTTTGTTGATCAGCCCTCGTATAACTGTGGCCTCAGCTTCTGGCTTGTAAGTATGTACACAATGACCTAACTGAGACATATGTTTACATTCTTATCAGTTAAAATCTTATTTACCGGAACATCACAAATGACCCTTATATACGTAACAACCATTACGCATTTTTGATACTACATTTGAGCAGGTAGAGTGTAATTAATAGTCTACCATGAATATGGATTTTACTGCAATTATTGAAGCACTGACCACATATTGGGTAATGATATCCAATTGCTTTATATTAGAAATTATTGCTAAAGTTGTTCACTTTTAACAAAATATTTAATACTTTTTGAATCAGGGTTTAACCTTAATCTAAATATAGTATAATCCTTAGTTCTTTTACATGTACATTTCATGATCTACTCTGACCTGTGATTCTGGGAAGATCATCTGCAGAACCCCAGCATGGACATAGTGCGCAAATATCAAAAACTAATTTTCTATATCGAAATATATATTGCATTGATTTATAGGTTTTGTACTAATGGTATTATCCAGAGTACAGCGAAAATTCACAAATCATATTAACAAGCGTTTCTTTCTCATACTCTCCCAGGTCGTTTGTCAAAGTCAGTACCTTCCGCTTCAGAGGTCCCTGAGAGAGATGGGATTAAAGCGGACAGTTCGTTAGATTAAGGCAAAGCACAGGAAAGATGAATTTGCAAAACAATCTCTTCCCAGAAAAGAAACCCGGATTCCAAAACCTTTTTAGTCCAGCATAAAATTCAGATAATTTAAATATTGGCTCCTATATCACGTAAGACTTCAACGCAAAATTCAGAGAAAGCGGAAACTTGATGATATATTAGTCGTGTTCGATTTAATAAGTATCAGTAAAATTAAATCAGTTGCTTCTAAGGTATAATATAGATGTAGGAGAGAAATATGCATTATATTCTCAGTAAAATATACAATTATGTCATCATAGTTACATTTTGTGAACAGAAATATTGAAAACTCCATAAAAAAGGAGAGACAAACTCCCAAATAGTGCTTTTCTTTACTTAATGTTGACCGAATTCCCTTATCAAGTGTATTCCAAACATACCCGTGGTATTATTGCCTTAAACAAAGTTAGCGCGAAAAAAGGAGAAAAAAAATTTAACTTAGTGGTTGGAAGACGCTTGCTAGATATGTACGTCTACAACTGGTTGGATATTAGAATTCTGCCACTGAACCCCTAGTAAATGAACAGAGTTTACTTCTCAAGTCAGGAACGAAGGAAGGAATGCTGTAAAACAAAAATTTTGAGGAGTGAAACTGTCTTGTAAACAATACTTTCTTTATTGTCTATGTCATTTGAAAGGAATAAAGGGCATGGGCAACAAACGGAAAACAATATCCTTATTGAGCTGCGGAGCTATAGGGACAGGGTGTTTCCAAGAGCAGGGGCAAACTAGTGGAAGAAATATTACAAGCAGGGTTACCGGACAATTTTGTTACTGCAAACAAAAGTAGAAAATGATGGTAACAAAACGAGTTATACACAAATGAACCACTTAGAACAAAGAGTTTAAAAACGTCGCAAATTCGCATTACTTGAAAATGTTTGCCAACCTTCTTTATACTTTTTCCTTGCATATATTTTAAAATTGGGTATGGACAGAGGTCGGAAATAGCGTGGCTCATATTGGGAGGGTGGAAAACCCATAAGATAGTTGATGAAGCTGGTAGGCGGATTTGCCCATTATGCGGAGATCAGGAATACTAGACGTATATTTTGGCAGATTGCGTGCAGATGGAGAATGTTAGGAAAAAGTTGTTGCGGAAGAATTTTTAGTTTCAAACATACGAAGGACAGCACTCTGGGATTTAATTCTAAACAGCCAAAACTGGCAATGCCGGGGACATACTTAATGGAAGTTCATGCACTACAGATAAACTATTTATGTAGATATTGTATAGGCTTATTTGGTGTTTGAGTGCTCTATATGTATGGATACGTGGTGTAGTTGTGAGTGCAGGTGTGTGTGTGTGTGTAATCAGACGTTATTTATTTTATTTTTCTGTGGTTTTGTTGTCGTAGCTCGCGAGCGTGTGTATGTATCTGTATGTGTATTTCCAATGCTTTAAGATATGAAAATATATATGTAGGTAATATTTTGAATTCAAGTATTTTTAGACAGCATGTACGGTCTACCGACCCATGCGACCGTGTGTCGCACATTTTGTATTATTGAAAACCTATTAATAAAACACTACTGTTCCTTTTCTTGCAAACTTCCGAGAGTAAATATCTTTCAAATTCTAAAGTAATTTTGAAAAAGTATAATAGGAATAAAAAAGTCACTGCCGTGGACAGGATCCGAACAACCATTCGGTTTCGGTGATTCTTCTCTTTTATTTTACCTATGAAATCAATGCTGGCGGAATATTACAAGTAGAACGCAAGATTCTCGATTTCTCTTGAGATAACATACAGCATTCTCGACTTATATAATTTTTTACTCTAATCCAACTTTTCCAGCTTACGGAGGAATAATCACTAAAACTAAATTAATTATCTTTTCACAACGAATATAAAAGTACTCTCTTGGACTTTAGCCTTTTAAACATTATCAAAAATAAATAAAAGAAAAAGACCGCAAACAAGTAAAAACAATAAGCCAATCATCTTTCTAGTTAGAACTAAGTGGAGCCAGGAATGTGGGTGGAGTTGCCTTATCCTTTAACTATATACTTTGGCCATACCAACATAACAAGCGATTCCTTACATTCGCACACTTTTTGGCTCTCGGGTGTACCTGATATTATCTTTATATTTTCTGTCGTTTACTCATGCTAAGGAGAGAGAGAGAAAGGGAGAGAGAGTACTCTAACGCAAAACAATCCAAACACAAATTCACGTTTTGAGGTGTTAATACAAAAGCTCTTGAAATAAAAGTAGTTTTACACCGTTCCAATTCTGTATGTAGAAGTCTGGTAGCAAGCGTGTGTATAGATGTGTATTGTATGTCTGTGCGTAACTAGAAGAATTCAAAACCACAAGTTTTGAATAGAAGCAAATTCTAACTTAAGTTAGGAAAGTTGAAGATTTTCCACGAATTTCCCAATGCAATATGCTTCATTATCAAAAATACTTTTAAGGTTTTGATTAAAGCTGCATTTTCAGATATTGAATTTTGTGTGGATGTGTGTGTGTGTAATAAATTATCTACTCTTATAGAGTTTTCTATGGGCCATAAAAGGAGACAAAATGGCATTCTATGACATTCTTTTAAATACTGCCTTTGCATTTAAGCAGATCTTTTATCATTATTCACTCCCGAAATACCAGCTAAGCTCTGACAGTTTTTCTAGCATACGCTTTAACTAAATACACCGCAACAAATATATTCATAACAACTAATAAAAATGTTAAATATATAGGTGTATTTCTATTTTAAATAAAAGTGAAAAATTAAATTCATAGTTATGCTTATATAAATGAAAGAATTATAATTCTACGAATGAAATATGAAAGAGGCTGTATAGGGTTGTAGGACTTCACACACCTAATGAAGGGGAGAAACAAGAAACAGGAGAGTTTTATGAAATATTGCAAAAAAATAAAAAATAGATAAAATAAACAGAAGAGATAACATAATTTTTGCAGGAGATTTTAATGCAAGATTGGGGAAACAAATGATCCCTGGAATAGTAGGCAATAAAGGTGAAGAAATAGTAACAGAAAATTGAAAAAAACTTGCACGAAAAACGAGTTATAAATACATATTTTGAATACAAAGATACAATAAATTCACTAGATGTAAAAGAGAAGCTGAAGTATTATTGATTATATATTAGCAAATAAAAAGATCGTGACACAAATATAAGATACTCGAGAATATAGAGGTAGTTACGTTATGCCGGAGCAAACAAATACTTAGAAAGCCAAAAAGGAGAAACACATTTCACAAAAATATCAAGATTGAATAAAAACGTTTAAAATGTATTTATTAAGAGATGAGAGAATTAAAAAGTTATATCAAAGTAGATTAAATTTATATTTAGGCGAAATGCCGTTAAATAATAATAATAGTAATTCAGAAAGGAAACTGATGAAAGCAATGATATTAAAAGCAGCACAAGAATCTATAGGAAGAAGAAAGAAAATATATAGGAAAAATGGACTTAAAATTTGGAATTCGGAAATAGAGAGAATTATAAAAGAAGAAATAGAGGCTTATATAAACTTTAAATAATAATAATTTAAAAATTAAATTGAGTATAAAATGAAATGTGCTATAGTAAAGAGGGAAGTGGGTAAATTACATAGACAACTTGGAGATAGATGCTCTAGTAATTTAGAATGTGATTTACATGGCTTACAAACTCATGCATTACAAAACAATGAAAGAAATTAATAAAGTGGAAAAAGTGAAAAAAATATTAATTCAATCCCTAAAAGAACGTGGTTATAGTATTATAAAGATTTATGGAATTTTAACCAACAAAAAGAAATTAATATTATAACTGATTTTAGCGTTGGCCTTAAGCGAAACTATAAACAGTTTTAAAAACCAGAAATCTGCTGGTATATATAAGATAAACATAGAACTTATTAAATGTGGATCTCAAGGACTTCTAAATAGGCTATTAAATTTCATAAACATTTTCTGGCAATAAGTACACGCGCCGGAAGAATGGAGTGTAGCTATTATAATACCAATATTTTAAGAAGGTGATTGACATAATCCGAATAATTATAGAAGAATAAGTTTATTGGTTACATACACTAAAATATACGCCAAAATTCTAGCCATGTGCATTGAGAAAATATATGAAAATCTTATTGACAATGAATAACATGGATTTTGAAAAGGACGGTCAACAATAGATTGTACCTTTTCACTTCAGCAATTAATAGAAAAAAGTAGAGTCTAATCTAGAAACACACAAGTATTTGATAATGTAGTACGATATAAATTGTGACAAATTTTAAAGGACAAAGGATATCCAGTACATAAAATAAAGACAATTATAATTTTATTCCAAAATACGAATATATAAATGAAAGGGTATTGGAGAAATGATATAGATGTTAATAATGGAGTTAGGGAAGGTTGCTCACTCTCACCATTACTTTTTAATAAATATTTGGACGATTCCATAAGAAAATGGCCAAATGCTAGAAATGTGAATTTTATGATACACGAAATAAAAATTAAGTGTAAATTATTTGCAGATGACCAAGTAATAATGCCCTCTTTAAACAATCAGCTGCAAAAAGCAACTTATGAGTTGTGTAAATTAATACAAGAATACAATCTAAAAATATCGAGTCAGAGAACAAAATCGATGGCTTTTCTTGGACCTTATTATAAGAGAAGAAAGATTGTTATTGGAATATAAATAGTTGAACAAGTGAGCTGCTTTAAATATTTGGGAAGTATGATCACATATATTGCTTACATAGACATAGAAAAGAAATTAGAAAAAATCAACAAACTTGTGGTACAATAAGTAGATGTTTTAGAAATAAAATAACAAAGGAAGCAAAAATGAAATTCTATAAAACAATGGCAGTACCAATGATGATTTATGGAGCAGAAACATGGCCTTTGACAAAATTGAAGGAGAGAAAAAATAGAAACTGCAGAAATGTAGTTGGAAGAGTGGTAGGAGAACGTTAAGAGACCAAAACAGGAGCGAAGATATCAGGAATGAATGAATATGTTTAAATTAAATGATAAGATAAAAGGAAATAAATATAGTGGGTTCAACATGTAAGAAGAATGGATGATGACAGATTTACAAAAATTATGTTAAATTATACACCTTTAGGTCATAGAAACGTTGGAAGACCTAAAAAACACTGGAAAGATCATCAGCCATAAATTAAACTGGGGAACGGAACGGATCAACAGGCCCAACCTATGAATTTGATGATGATGATGATGTTGATGACCTATAATATGTTTAGGTGTACAAAGTTTAAGCGATTGGACCATCATCGACAGGAGCGGCAATTGAACTGGTAAAGGTCTGTTGTTCAAATTCTGTAAGGGCCGTCCACTTTGACTGAGATGTTGTCCTCAGTTCTCATAATTGGCTAATGTCGAGGAGGTATCCCTACTTTTTCAAATTTGTCACTTACCAAAATATTGAATACAGTGATTCCTTCCCGAGTTTTTCTTATTATAGCACATTTTCTTGTAAAAGCTTCCACAAACGGTATGAGATTCCTTGAGGATTTAATACCGCTTAAACCGCTGCACTTCTGCTGTACTTCGCAATATTCCTGTCCACTTTAGAATAAGCTATTGGTATTTTAATGATACAGGTATCGCAACTCTAACCCCTCTCTCTACAAGTTAGCATTCTAATCATATTGCATTCGGCAGGTCTGTCTTTCCCCATTTAAACCGGTCGCAGCAAAATGCGCTAAGATAGACTTTATATCACCCAATGCTCTTTTCACACCGAATAGGTACAATATTATTCATTGGTTCATTTTTTCTGGGAATCAATCTCAAGCCGGTCATACAGAGAAGCGGTAGGGAGTATGTTTATTGTACTGTTAGGAAATATTGAAACCTTACGGTTGATCTAAGGGAATGAACCACTTTTGTGCACACAAGTGTACAGTTAATTTAAATGAAATATTAAAAATTTAAATTCTTCAAACACTTAATAATCGGTACATAATTTGAACAAGAACGAATGACATGATTTATTTTTAGGAGAAATAAACCATAAATTTTGTGTTTGTTTAATTATGAATTTCCTTGCAAGATGTTTAACCAAAACTTTCATATTTGGTTTGCTTACTAGTACCCTAAGTGGTTAATATACCAACGTTTTATTCAAAGTAGATATCGATATGTTTAAGCTTTCTTAAATATATTCCAACAAACGGATATTTTGATGACAATACTATTGGAAGCTTCATAGCTTGTAGTTACATGCCAGATGGTTTTACGAGCTGAGAACATTGCCTGGGTCTGCCGTTCTACTCGTATTTAGGCAACCTTTTCTTGGAGTGAAGCTTATGCCAGATTGTATTTTCTTAGGCAACTTCTCTACCTTGCCCGCGTTGCGTGTAACAGTTTGTTAAGGGGCAGAGGTTCGTTTCGGCCGAAAAATAGGTACATGTTATACATACATACCTTTGAAAATAAAACGGAAAAAGATACGAGTGCAGAACTGTTTAAAAATGTTGGATGTATATTGCTATACAAATGACTTGAATTTTAAACGTCTCCGTCACACTGTATATAACCATTAGGACCCAGCGTAACAATTTAAAGCAAGGATTGGTTTAGGACTTCAATTCCTTTGTAATAAGAATGTCTATAAATGCTAACTTGATGTTTTATTCTACAAATATTTGCTTTAGTACTTCCATTAAAAGCTGTTATGTGGGAGGTAAGCTAAAATAACCAAACATTAAAACATCGCATTGTTTGATTTCTTTGTTTTAAATTACTATTTGGTGGATTAGAAACACAATACAAACCTTTAAATAAAGGCTTAAGTGCCTTTACCGTAACTCTTAACATCTGATAAGGATGTGTTGATGGATTAACTCAAGTTTATAGATAGTTTTCTCGGATATTGGAATGTAATAATTTATACCATAAGAAATGTTAAATCTTTATTATGCATTATAATTTTGTACATGTTCTTCAAACATGTGGATTATGTTGTATTAGGGAGTCGTTTAGGTAGATTAAATTTTAGATGTAAAATAATTTAAATATCATAACGTTGAAATAGTTTATATTTAATATTATACTCAAATATTTCATTTTAATGTCCTTCACTATTTTGAAGCATGCAGAGGTACATATGTATATTTAGTATGGTGTAAAGAGTATGGAGTAACATTTTGAAGCACATCTATAAACATTAAAATGGCTGAAATATCTAGTAAATCAATTACTCAATAGCTTGAAAAAATTATGCATACGTTTACCTTAGGTGTATAAAAATGTGTTTTTACAATATACCCATGTCATTATGTTACGGGAAGGCATTGCAATGAACTTGTGCATCGAATACGTAAGAAATTTTGCACTGTCAGTGCGGAAGCATGGTCTTCACTCTGGAGGTCATATCTCGTACACTGACAGAAGCCAGAGGAGGTTAATGGACATCCCGCATGGTTGAAATCGATATTCGCAGGTTTAGTTTACAAAAACGGGTCAACTCGGCCTGAATGACAGCAGCTCATTTTATTTGAATGAGCTGTGGAACGTTATTCATATTTATGCTTTGCCTTTCACTTTTTAATCGAAGTGACACGGGGGCCTATGTCTTTTCTGTTTGAACCGCTGCAATGCTTTACATTGACATGACAGTTGTGATTTTTGTTCTCTGGGATTCATACAATTGTGTTAACTCGCAAGTTATGTGTATGCGGTTTCCAACACAATGTAAATTTGCTCGTCCTCCATCCCCATACCCCATCATCGTTGTGATTTTAGGAGACATCGGCGCGGATAAACGATGGCGATGATGACCACGATGATGATAATGTATGGAAAGTTTGGGGCTCTGGATTGTAATTGATAGCAACTCTGTGCATCACATGTTTGTAGAGCATTTGCCTGCTCCAACAAGGGTGGCGAGCCATAAAGCTGCTTTAATCAAGTCACTGCCATCTAGTGCTGTTACGTTTACTTTTTCGTTCAGCATTTACTATAGTTCTAGATAACACTGTTGCTGTTATTTGTATTCAGCAAACGTTTTAAAGCCGAAACGAAACAGGGGACCAATTTTGTTGCTTTCCTTGAAACTCTCTCACATACTGGGCGCCGGAGATTCTAGTTACCATATTGCTTGCTATAAATGAAAGACAAATGTCTAAAATTCTTTTCTTGGGCTAGCTACTGAAAGAACTTCTTTAACTTAATACTGAAAATATCCTATTTTCAATTCTCGACCGAATAACTACTTAAATTGAGACAGAAACTTGTGTAAGTCTTTACGTTTATACCTTTGTCTTATTGAATTTCTTTAGAGCGAAATAAGGTTTCAAATATGTATATTAGAGAATGTACATGGTTTAAGAAATTAATGCCGATGGAAAATTAAAAGCAACACCGTTTTACTTCCTGCTTATACTTCTAATGATAGTTGTGATAGCATACATATTGCAGCTTTATAGCAGTTTTGTATTTGTTTCCATTAATTTTTAATTCTGCGTTTCATTATTGCGGTTATTATTATTATTATTATTATTATTATTATTATTATTATTATTATTATTATTATTGCTGTAGTTATCCCTTCACATGGGAAAAATCTTTGATCACAGAGGTGACCAGAGTTCGATTCACTTCTAGGATTCAAAACTTTTTTGAGCAGATGCTTTTATTTATGAGCTCTTATGACCCAACTACAAAACTTTGTAAAATTATATTGTATATTCCATAAAGTTCTAAAATAATCGTATTAACCAGCAAGTTATATTCTGTAAATAAGCTATACCTAACTCCCGTGACGAAGGTTTCATATCCTACGAATAAACCAACATTAAATTTTCTTGTTACTATAAAAGCTGCATCCTCTACCTCCGTTCATACATGACTTCATGGCAGATATGTTATAGGGCAAGGATGCTGAGTTCCCCTAACCACATATGTAGTGTTCCTGACTAAGAAGCAAGCTTCCCTATCATGCAGTCCCTAAAAGACCCCAAAAGTAATATAATATGATGTACTTCAGGAGAAGAGCCCTTTCCCGGAATCGGGGTCTCAGCCCGGTGTTTTTCTACCGTAATCAGAAACTCTTCTAAATGCCTAGAAGGAAATGCAAATAACTGGATATATATTGTAATAAAAACCTGTTTACTTCAACAATCACCCCTTTATTTTCTTACAAACCGATTACAATCTGCTCACAATAACTGTCTTTCCACCGTTTAATTTCTTATCGACGCTAGTTGTGGCGCCGAAATAGCTTGCTTCGAAACATTCGTTGTAAGCGATGCGTTCCCGGTGTAAACTGCGCACAAAGCAGGACTTCTTTGGACCTTTTCATATCAGTTGGTTACGTCAAGGGAAGTTTTCTGTTACCACATATCCAGTATTGCAGGTGTTCACAAAACTTAGCTTAACAATGCAAGGCTTCGAGTCAAGCAACCTTCCGAAAGAATATGTGTCCACTCGCACAGGTGTAACAATCACAGCTGCGATGTGAAAAGAACTTACCGCGGAACTTACTTGCTTCACTAAATGGAGTGTTATTTATGCACGCTCTTTAACTACTATGGTTCTCAGCATCCCTTCTAAATTGGGCGTGAAAGACCGCTTAATTTTGCTCAGAGGCCTCTCTATCAGGCTTGAGGTTCTTTTAGGTGCCGTAAATCTACGACACGGGACCAACGGTTTTACTTCCCTTCCGAAGGAAGGGAAAAAAATCCATCGTTCTCTGCCGGGTTTGAACCCGCGACCTTGGGTATATGAAGTTAGCATGGTAACCATTGCACCACAGAGGGCGACAACAAATTTCTAACTCTGGATGCTAACAATCATCTAGAAACTACAAAGCAGGCCTTACACACATTTTGGTTATTATGACGACAGCGTGTAGTAACAATATACTCCCATATATGTACTCGTATTATGTGTGAGGAGAGAGAGAGAGAGAGAGAGAGAGAGAGAGAGAGAGAGAGAGAGGTTTGAGTAACATATTAACATTTAAGTAATTATTAGTTAAATTTTAGCAGTTGTTTAAACGTTTCGTAGCCCTTCGAAACTTAACAAATGGCATAATTTCCCCGTTTAAGTTATATGCAATATAAGTATGAGAGGGATATCTAGTTATGTTTATAGAAATACCGTGGTAGTTAAATTGATAAGGACGTTAGAGGATCGAAATTAGATATTCCGTAATAAACCATTTTGGGCTCAATTCCGCTTTTCAACCCTATATAACAGTTTATCAATTAAAGTATACTTATGATTATATACCCATACCTTATCCTAGAAATCCTAATGACGAAACTATTTGATGAGCTGTCTCTTCACAATTCCCTTAAAGCTCCTAATTTCAAAGTTGAATTTTTGATGATAATAAACATGTATGTGCGCATATTATATGAGACGGTTATTGCTTCAATAAGAAAATCTCGGCGTTTTAATTAGTTTCAAAGTACGCATTTAACTGGTATCTTATGTAAGAGTAAACTGAATTCATATACAATCTATCTGGATTTTTAAATTAATTTTATTTTAAGTCTTCCTTTATTGTAAGGTTGTCTCATGGACAAGAACACATATAAATGATTGAATATAGCAAAAAAAAAAAAAAAAAAAAAAAAAAATAGAGCAATATACAATAAACAGTGCGGAAATTCTGGTATTAATTTTACAAGTCATGTAGTGGAATAGTATGAAATAAATGAACTGAAATAATTGAATATTTTTTTTAAATATTTATCGAAATAAATGGGATAATTCATTAAAAAAGAAAGTGTAGAAAAGCCTATGTTCATAAAAAATTTTCATTCTCGGCTCAGCAGAATTTATTTCACAAAGTTTCAATACCCACTTATCTAACCCAAGTTTCAGTTTTCAAATGCTCTAATTTCCGGAGACATAGTATTGTTCTGATAAATGTAATTTAATACTACTAACAAAAAACTTTTTACCTTGAATGAACCTAAGATATAAAAATGTAGTCATAATTTATATTTGATTAATTGCTGTGTATAAATAACGGATTTAGCCAGCTCTGGGTAAAACTGATATCCTAAAATAAGTATACTCAAACTACATAGAATTTGTCTAATCAATCATTCGATATTATTTCATATATAGAGCACTGCAATGTTACTAACTTCAATTTTCATATAAATCTGGTGATCATTAAGATCTATAATGTCAACGACCTTCCTAGTATTATTAATAATAAGACGCGATTGAATACCTGTAGAAGTGCAACTTATGGTATTATTGCGAATTATTATGCAAATAATACTGAATTGAAAGGCTGTAGATTTAAAAATCAGCAAAACACGATGATTTTTAATGGTGTTAAATGTATATATTTGGAGCATGGTCCTTTGGTACATATGTGTAACTTATGTGGCTAATAGATTTGGCAAATCAATGGTTATTATCAGACTACTAAAAATTATCTTAATCTAGAATCGTTATTGAACGGTTATAAATGTATTCAGTATAGTCTCATTGGGTGGTGCAATTACTCCTTTGTAGGCAGGTTATTAATTTTACAGGAATGGTATATTGATTACTTTGTAGAGCTCCGCACGTAAACCCATTTTTTTCGTCAAATTACATGCTCTTACTTTAACATCAATGTATGCCCTTGCGTGTCTTCTGTATGGCAAGATGAGTCTACTTCGGTTCATAATTACAGCACCAGAACTAGACGCATTGTTCATGGATAAATGCACCGATACATTAACACGCTACAATACTAAAAATCTGATCTGTTCCATTCACCTGACTTTCTCTTCTGTAAACTATTCTTTCAAAACACTATTCGTTTATTTACATCATGTAAACCGAGATAAACGTTAGCACAAATGGTCTTATTTCTTGCTTCCTTGTAGACAGAAGAGAAATAATGGAACACACTCGACTAAAGCGGTGTCAAATCGTTTAAAAGCTGGTCGCTTTGGGGTTTTCCTTATATGGCCAGGACTAAAATAAAGAGAGATAAGACGCGAATGGTGACTTTTCTTTTTGGTAGTGTTTAACGCCCGCTTTTACTGCTCTGGCAATGACACTGATGATGCATGAAGATGGAGCCCCGGTGGAATGTAATGGCGTGGAAAACCCGGAGAAAACCCGCCCCTGCGCCGCTTTGTCCACCACAAATCTCACATACGGTCGCTTGGGATCGAACCCGGGCCGTCTAGGGGAGAAGCGAGTTGTCTGACCCCTCGGCCACGACGCGGCTGAATGGTGACTCCGAGTATAAGAAAAGTTTAGGTATTTTAAAACTGAAACCAATAACAAGTAAATATTTGGGAGATGATTAACTGCACAAAAAATGTACGACATAAATAGCGTGTTTTAACGAAATCCATATGTCTTATGTATTTAGATTTGTCAATCTCTTACGACTCGCCAGTTATACAAAAAACAGCCAGAATAAATAGATCTTCAGAGTCTTTTCCCAGAAAATTTGAGATGCACACTTCAGTTATCTAAAACATATGTTATTTTAATTTTAACCCTTAGAGCCATTTTTGAGAAAATAAAAATTTCGAAAGTTTGTAAAGAGTAGTTAGGGGTTGGTGTATTTTCCTGGTGTCTTATCCTTGGAAGGTGCTAAACTGATATACCAAGTTTGACATTTAAAGGACTTTTCGTTTTAGAAAACATGCTGTTCACAGGCAAACACACAGAGATATTTTTCAGAAATTACTTTCTTTGGATTCATGGTGTCTCAAAACATGTATTTCCGGTGAAATATCGGTATAGAGATTTTTGGTGTTATACAATATACATTGTACATACGTGGTTAAAAAAAGTAAAAAGTGTTAATATTATGCCTCACAGGCAATTCGAACTATATTTGTAGCTATATACGTATATATGAGTGTGTGTGTGTGTTTTACGCAGTATATACAAATACAAATTGAGCTGATACAGCGTGCATGATTAAAAATATAGTAACCGTTTTAAATTCCTCACATCAGATTATCAAATTGTAGTATAGGGTATAAAACATTTATTTTTAATATTCATTAATTTATATAGTTATTTATTAACAACAGACGGAAGGTGTTCCCTGTGTTAAAGCGGTTGTTTGTGTTATAAGGCAGTTCTTATGTTGAAACAAATGATAAACCACGCACCATTTGTGTTATTGTGTAAAATGTTAGGAAAGTTATTATAAGACGCATTTATCCACAAGCTAAGGGCTGCATTTAAATTACAATTACAGATAATACACAAGTAAAAATAATTTCATTTTTACTCCGGAATATATAACTAGACCGCAAAATTATATAGCACTTTTATTTTTGTATCAAGATATTAAAGATTTTTAATATACTCACATCTTTACCCTATTTATTTAGTGCACGTTTTATCTAACATCGACTCCAAAAAAATGTGCTGTGTTTATCGTGCCAGCTGTACACCCAAGGGGGACTATCAGCCAAGTCAATACGTGGCAACCCTTCATGAGCCAGTTTAATTTGTATGTGTTTGCTGAATCCAAACGTCCGTGCAAGATCTCCGTGATGTCAGAAGAGATTTAGCTACTGTAGCGTCTGGGAGTTGCGTCTCTAGTGCTACAAGTGCTTTGGGAGTTCTCGGAAAGACCATCTTCACACATCCAATTCATTTACTAACTTCAGCAGTAATTGTTTCATTCCTCTGCCCTCCGTGGTGTAATGGTTACCATGCTAATCTCATATGCCCAAAGTCGCGCGTTCAAACCCGGCGGAGGACGATGGATTTTTTTGTGCGTAAAAATCCTTGGCATGGCTTCCTTCGGAAGGGAAGTAAAGCCATTGGTCCCGTATCGTAGATTTACGGCACATAAAAGAACCTCAAGCCACATAAAAACACCCATCAGCAAAATTAAACGTATAGAATGGGTCGCTGAGAACCACAGTAGTTAAAGGACGTCCATAAATAAAACTCCATTTAATTTCATTTCTGCGATAGGATGCAAACTATGTGCATGTGCCTTTACAAACAAGTACCCATTGTATTAGGGTAGAATAAACAAAATCTATATACATTTTAAAACTTTTGAAATGTCTATTCTAGGCATGCCAAAGGGCATTAGAGGGCGATTAACAAGAGAAAAAATTGATTGGTGTAAGATATCACGTAAAATAGTAGTGAAAATAGCTGAGCAATTTGACGGTTAAATAAAGAAAACTTGCAATAGCTTTTAGACGAAAGACGCAAGAATTTATTTTCTAAAAGGAAGCTGATAGAACTGTCAAATGCTAAACGCATGTAATAAGCAAGGGCATTACATTCACTGTGGTTGAAATGTTTATAGACATTATTACATTGCATTCAAAACATATTCAACAACGAATTTTTGTAGTTTCTAAATTTATTCCGATATTATAAATGAGGTCTACCCCAAAAATATGCTGCTTAAGAATTACATGCAAGCAGTATTCCTAGGGGTTTAATTTCATTCTCATACAAATAAGCAAACATGACTTATTATCCTACATATTTGGCCGCTCTGCTTTAAACACTATCAAATGAGTTACCTCATACCTATTAATATATTACCCTCATACACACTTAACTTAATGGAAAAATTATACTTTGTATAACAATAAATTGTGGTATGTATTTTAATAAGATGCTTAATATTAGGTAAATGACGATCAATCCCAGAACACCTAAAACATGCTTCTGCTGTTAATATTCCTCAAAATATTTTACAGGAAAATATAACCTCCTGCAGAAATATGAATTTCTGAACATGCACAAATCATTACAGAAGGCTCCAAAATGTTAATAGAACATTAATGGCTGTTATATGTTTATTTACAGCAACTCGTTTGTGCATCTGTGTTTTAATATGGCTTAGTTCCTTGGCCCAAATATACAGCTTATTTAAAGATTTAAAACTCAGCAACATTATGACACTACCAGTGTCTCATTTATTGTTATTGAGAATGTTAGGTAATAACTGACAAAAAGAATCAATTTAATATTATGTCTTGCCCTATCTTCCATTTTGAATTTGTATACCATTGTGCCCTTCAATAAACATGAAACGTGACCGTCTTCCGCGTTAAATTGACCAGTCACAATCTTTGAAAGTCAAAATAATAGCTTGCTCTGACATCGTTGTTCTAGTCATTGCCAAAATATTGCTGACCGTTCTTGCAAAATCACCGTAGCTGTAAATCTTCTTTTTCGAAAACATTTCCATGGCTATAGTTAATCATTTCAACATAATCATGATCAATCAATACCTATTTCTTATGGTATTCCTACTACTTCCTTTTTGTACAGGTTTTTTACATTTTATAAAAAGAGCTAACTGATCCGCGAAACCGTTTATATTATTCATCGTTTAGCATAACTGCAGTGATATATATTTTTTTAAACTTTCCCTTCACATAGTATGTATAAAAGGTATTGTACTCCACCCAAAATATCGATGATGAGATTCCACCGGAAACATATCTTTGAGACCACCTGAATCCAAAAAACGCATTTTTAGGAAAGTATCCATGTGTGTGACAGTGTTTGTATGTGTGTCTGAGGGCAGCACACCTCAAAAACCTTAAAAGATGCGGCACAAAGATTTTCAACAGAAACCTCCAACCACAAACTACACTTTAAATGGAAAAGTTTTGAAATGTTTATTTTCTCAAAAATGGCACTAACGATTTTAATTAAAGTACAATATTATAAACGTATTTACTTCAGAAATAAAATGTATGTCTCGAATTTTCTGGGAGTAGCCTATGAAGGAGGAATTTTGCATAGCTGGTAAATAGTAATAGTTTGGCAAAAGTTACACAAAAACATGTATCTCGGTAAAACATAATTTATGTCATATACATTTTTTGTAGAATTGATTCTTTCCGAAATATTCCTTGTTATTATTTTAAATTTTGAACTACATATCTTAAAACGGGAAGTCCGCTTTCGCTTCATTTCTCTTTTGTTTTATTGGTGGTCATGGAAAGCGACTCGAACTTCAATTGTTCCTATAGCGACATTTTTTAAAAGATTTGACTATCGCTTTACCCTAGTCTATACCAATATTCCCGTTTTCCTTAGAAGGAAGCAAATAATAAGACAAGTTTTGCACATACTTACCTCGATTAGCATGATGTATGTAAAAGAATAATCTCTTGTAAGAATAATTTGTTTGCGGATGAGTTAGAGAATATCATGTGAATGGAGCACATCAAATTGTTAATTTCAATCAAATTGCATTTTCCTACGTAAGCTTCTATTTACGTACACCTCAGATGCAGCGAAAATGATTTATGTTGGTACTGAAAAGTCTAGCCCCACTTTCTGGCAGAATTATCTCTTTACCTTTCAGGTGCTTACTTAAACGGCAGGCGGCGCCGTGTGTGAGTGGTTAGACCGC
This sequence comes from Hymenopus coronatus, assembly GCA_030762935.1. Classification (NCBI taxonomy): domain Eukaryota; kingdom Metazoa; phylum Arthropoda; class Insecta; order Mantodea; family Hymenopodidae; genus Hymenopus; species Hymenopus coronatus. The sequence goes on from CM060900.1 coordinate 351,610,114, forward strand.
TCGCCTCCAATCAAGGCAGCCCAGGTTCGATCCCAGGAGCCCGTATGTGAGATTCGTGGTGGAAGGTGTTTTTTTTTCGGGTACTCCGGTTTCCCGCGCCACTTATTCCATCAATTTCGCGTACATTTCATGTCACCAACTACCTCATGCTCATGCCTGGTTACAGGCCGACCCCTCCTAACAGGTTCTTCATTCTATGGTTTGATGCCTTAGGCTCCTCTAGACTTTGGCTTGTAAGCCTTGTGGGAGGGGGATTCAGTCCTATAAATACGGGCAGGGTAAGCCGATTACGAAACGAAACAAAACTTAAATGGCGCTTAGAATTTAGGTAAAGTTCGGTATTAATTAACTACATTTTCTTTTTATTCAAAATGAATGCCACACATTTTTAAGTATTTCCTTGAAATGTTTAGAAGAACTTGAGATATTATACAGCTAAAGTGTATGTGAAAATTATTACTAAACCTTAAATTATACATACCTCCCTACCCCAGGAAATTATTAGCATTTTAAAAACAATTTAAATATCTGGAATTCACTATTGATTCATCAGGGAACTGCAAAGCTGATGTAGATAGCAGGTTAGTCACGAAATGCTATAAGAATGTCGAATGAAGTACTGTGGAGTAAGACTATGAGAAACCTTGCGAGAAGAAGATTTGGGAATATGTTGTGGAACTTACGAAGGTGTTTCTACGATCAAGGGACAGTACTACGCTCATCATCGTTTTAACGTTGATAGATTAACTGTATAGCAGTTTAGCGAGTCACAGTAACTTGGTGCTTCGGTTTGTTAGATGATGGCCTTCCGATACCAAGATCGCAGATTCAAACCCGGTCCAAAACGATGGTTTTTTAAGTTGTTTACAAGGGACATCCCATGTCAGTAGACTTACTGCAGCATAAAAGAACTTCTGTGGAACGAAATTATGCCACACTGGCGGTGCTGATGTGATCCCGGTAATCGACAGCGTCGTTCAAACCATAATTATTTTATATACGGCAAATTAAACTCGTTACTTTACTATGGAAGCAAATTTTGTCACTCATAACACCATGGAATTAGCAGTTAAATATGACACAGTTATTTTTGATCGTTTTGGAGTTAGGAAAGGTTGATCTTAAAATGCTCAGTAAATCATTCCGAACAGTTCAGTTATTAGCCTCCATGAAATCCTCTCAGGAAGTTTAGCTGATACTGTCCGATCTCATCTCATGCACGCGCCCGGAAGAGAAATATCTCACAGTGATCCTTCAAAGCTCATACTTAGATATACGAACCAGTTCAATGTTCATCTTCAAATATACACCGCATTGCTTTGAAGAAAAATAATTATTTAGAGTTGAATATACTACTGATATTGTATTTTAAAGTATAGAGTTGTGTTCCGTGGTCAAGGAGTAGCATGCTTGCCTCTGGTTACTATGGTTGCAGGTTCAAACTCGGTGAAAGGGAATGGTTTTTCGTGCGCAAAAGTCCTTAGCGTGGCTTCCTTCGGAATGGAAGTAAAACCGGTAGTCCAGTGCTGTAGATTTACGCCACTTAAAAGAACCTCAAGCCTGATAAAAATACCCCAAAATTAAGCGGTCTTTCACATCCAGACGAGAATGAAACGCTGCGAACCATAGCAGTTACAGAAGGTCCATAAATAAAACGCAATAGTTATATTTATTTTTCCTTTTAAGTTTAGGACCTTTCGTTTTGGAAGTGACAACCAAATTAAATCAGATCTCTTTGCTTGGTGAACACCTTACTTAAAAGAATAGAGTTTATAATAGAATTATAATGCAGAAAATCTCAGATCTTAGTTTTGCTTGCTGGCTTGCTGTCTTGCTTGCTTGTTTGCTAAAGGAAATGTCAGCACAATTTCTTTTAATATTGTTTTATTTTATGAAACCCTTGCTGGCTTTGGCTAATGTTCTAAGTATTTTAAATGTTATAATTATGTAAATTTTAACCTCGTAGCTATGATAAATTTATTATTCATTTTTTTCCACTCTTTATTTTTTATTTGTTAGTCAGTATGTATCATTGCTTACCCAGCTACAAAAATAATTATGAGTAAGAGTGCCACATATGAGTGTAATTTGAGACCAGTTTAGTGACATGAATGAAGCAAAGGAATTAGACTATATTGTTGTACGGAGCATTTGGGCATGAATAAACGCTTGTTCTAAAAAAAACTATTTGTTTGTTAACGAAACTGGCGATTGCCAGGATCATATCAGGGCGGCCGGTACCAGCCCACAGGAGTTCATGTACATTCTTGTCCCTTTTAAGCACACCTAAGGATCACTGACCCGGGTCTGGTGTAAACCCGTGACCAACAAACTGAGCCACGCAGATCGATTGAAAATATATTATCTGATACATTTTTAACACCTTACGATTATAGAAAAGTCAGAAAGACTTTACCTCACTGGCTAATCTATGTTCCGCGTTTGCATTTATAACAACCCCAACTTGCTATGCCTCCTATATACAGTCGGCACGGAAAGGCTTTGGACAGTGAAATATTACGGGCGCACGTTTTCTTGGGTGCTCGGCTCCGTAATGCTCTAAGCAATTTCGGAAGAAGAGCAAGGAGACCACAAGTAGACATGAAGAACGCTGTACACCTTAACATATAATGGCTTCAATACTAAGGCTACATGTATCTGAAGATACCAGAGTTGACACATATTCGCGTGCGCTGTGATTCGTTTAATAATTTAGTTAGTTCGTGGTAAATTAGATAACCTATCCACCATAATGGATGAGGGCTTAAAACAAAGAAACATTATTTGGTTGACAACACTGCAGAAAGACAGGTGGGCGCCCTTGAGCCTTCGCTTTCCCGTAAAACCAGCGATCAAGAAAACTTGCATGCATAATAAGAAGAGCTCGGTTTTGGGTTCCGAAGCACACAAAGTTACCAACTCACAGAGAAGTCAGCGGTATAAAGGTAGGGTACATCTATACTGTATCGAAAGAAAAGTTTCTCCTCCTGTCACTCAAAATATGTTTGAATCACTCACAAGCTTGTTCAGTGTCGAACGCTTAACCTATCATATTTTCGACATTTTTCAATCTGCGCTATCTTTCAGTGCTCACTGGTTCATCTACTAGCAGGAACTGAACAAGGCCAGGCAGTGAGGCTTGCTAGATAGCTTCGAAATGGGCTGTAGAGACCAGACCTACTTCATCACGTCATAGTTACACTATGTGTGCCCGAACCTCAATCCGGCAATTTCGTGACATCGAACCGAGCTCTAAGTACGTAAGGGTAGTGTCGATGTGCGACAAAGATTTGTAAACAGACCATCTATTCTGCTGTTTCACAATTATGGTTCGTAGTGAAAATAACAGCGCACTAGTAATTTCTGTTTGCACATTAAACAGAAGACTGAAGTGCGAACGCTGCAATGACGAAAATCTGCACTAAATAGGAATAAGACAGGTTCTTTCAATTTGTTATAACGTTCTGAACAAATGCAATATATAGAGACCCCAAGAAGAATTAAATAAAGGTGCTGCAGAAGAGAACTGAGAACAACGCTTGTCTTCACCAATAGGGCGAGGTAACATGATTAGGGCATTGTCCGCCAAAATCATTCCAAATGTGTGTACATACCTTTACGGAGAGGATGGAAAGTGTGATAATCTAGTATAAAAGACAAGTATTGCAAAACATACTTAGGATTACAAGATTCAACTTCAACTAAAAGGAGGTCACCTGGAATTACAAAGTGAGTGAAATGTTGTAAAACTGATGAGTTTGAAAAAATACGTAGCCCACCAAACGGCGTGTGGCTAAACACAGCAACTCAACAATTTAAACTGTATTGGAGACAGTGAAAAAAACTAAACACACGGATAGTGAGTTTCTTTATGGATGCATTCCAGCAAGAAATTCTTCAGTTTAACTGGGATTTAAACACGGAAAATCTCAATTTTCATTCAGCTTTATTGGAATCAACAACTATTCAAGTATGGCGTGGATCCCACTTTTATCTATATGAAACACCAAATACCGCCGCTCAAATTTTGCATTTGACAGTTCATGTGGCTTCGCGTAATGTTGGCTATATTGTGGTTACGGCGTTGCCAGCTAAACAACAGCTGATTTTGGAACTTCTTCCATGCCTCAAGCCGCAAATAAACAGTGTACACAGTGTACAGTCAACCAAGGTGTATTTATTATTATTATTATTATTATTATTATTATTATTATTGTTCTCATCATCATCAGTAGTAGTAGTAGGTAGTATTATTACTATTATTATTATTTTCATCATCATTATTGTTGTTACACTAGTATCATCATCATTGTTAATTGAAGATAACATGTATAACATATTGAAACCGATGTAGATTAAATTTGTACTTTCAACAATATATAAACAAATTAATGCAAAATTCACGTTACCGACTTTTTTTTCCTCCTGAGTTGACGGAATCACCTATGACAGGAATTTTTTCTCCTCTCTCCTGAAGTGTAAGTTACTGATAAGTAGAGCTTGGTCCGGGATGATGAAATTGCCGCATTGAAGTTCGGTACACACAGAGAGTAACTATGACGTGATGGCGTAGTCTTTACAGCCCATTTCGAAACATGTTGCACTATATATCATTGCTCAATGCCCACCCTCGTTCAGTTCCTACTAGTAGATAATCCAGTGGGCACTAAAAGATAGCGCATATTGAAAAATGTCGAGAATATGAAAAGGAAGGCGTTCGACACAAACCAAACTTGTGGATTATTCAAACATGTTTGAGTAACAAGAGGAGAGCCTTTACCTTCGATACAGTAAAGATGTATATTGTAATTCACTGCAATGAATTCTGAGTAAGTTAGGTACATTTATGTTCATAGTCTTTTTCAAAGCTCTGCACACTATTATCCTGATTTTTTTAAATAAAGATTTAAAGCTTTTGTTTGTAAAAATACAAGGCGTTTTATTTACTAATAGCATTACGAAATAATTGTTTTTATGAATTAGGAAATTGAATATAATATCAATACATGTAATGAGCTACCTTTGAAACAGATTATACCTCAACTTGTACATGTTTATGCTAGAAACCCCTCCTCACTACCCCCTTTATACCGCAGAGTGCTCTGTGTGTTTGTAACTGTGTGCGTTTCTACTGATAAGTAATTCCCGGGTCCTTTTTAATAATTCTAATGTAAGATGAAATTACTGAGTAGCATAGTCACAAAGGATTTTCATTTTACAAATCATCACTCGATGGTCAGCATTGTTTTTGAAATAGTGTATTATATAGACAATATAAATGAGATATAAAAACACCAAAAGCACTATCAACAATAACCACACTTATAAGTAACAATCACCGCCTGCGATGCCATTAGTAGTTAAAGCGGGCGTTAAACACTACCAAAAAAAAAAAAATAAGTAACAATCAATAATATGCAGCTTAATAAGAACAGCTCGATTCACATGACAGAGATTACAAACTGAAGCACGTGGTTAGAAAGGACCAGATTCGGGAACCAGGTCGCCCTCTTCCGCTTTGTGACCGACCTGCATTTTTGCTGCCTTGTATTGGTTCCGGAAGTGTAACGGGTAGAGATCTTCTGCATTTTGCGAGTGTACTAACTTGGCTGCAAGCTTTCAAGTGCAAAGTTTCAACGGGTGATAGTGAGCGTTGCATAGATGAGATACCTTTTTGTCAACTAATTTCCTCCGGATAGTGGGAAAAATATTATTCACGCTTGGAGAAGAAATGGATTTACACCGAAAACAATGTTCATCATTCATCGTAAAATGTCCCATATTCCAGCTGATTATCATGATGACGCTATAAAGTTGTTTTAAGAATGATTGAAGAAATTTCCAATACTTCTAGGAAAACCTTCTGTAATTATAATTGATGATGAAAAATACCCCTCTCACTGCCGCAGTGGATTACAACCATCATTAACTCCAGCTGGTTGTATAAAACACAATATAGACAGCAAGGGCATCTGGCTACATTAGGTCATGTATAAAGTATTGGTGGACAACACCGCAACGTGGAAGGCATATCCTGTTATGTTTTTAGCAACGGAGGAACTCCATAATAGTTGTTTAGGAGCACTTTCTTGTGGTTACTAAAGTTTGAACATAAAACGAAGTACCGAATTATTACTCTCTTATCTGTTCTTTGTATGCTGTTGCATATTACCGTTACTTATTTACCCATACGTCTGTCTCCGTAGACTGCATTGCATTGGTACTACTGATCTGAAGTTTGCCAACAGTGCAGACCAGTTTTATTATGCTAACGTGCTCCGGCACGCGCCTGACAACTCATGCATACCTGACTATCCACCACGCTGTTGAAAATGTTCCGCACCGAGTATACATTTCGACTTCAGATGCAGTAACGGACACTGGGAGTGAAATTTTGACTACAGTCGGGCAAAAACTCGAAAATAGTTTTTTATAGCAAATAGTGTTGGAACCTTTAGGCGTCCATATACAATCAGCATTTAACTGTCCTTCCCTTTCTTCGGGCTCTACTGTCTTTTAAAAATATCACAATACCCCTCTTTCCTAGCGTACTCATTATCTCATTAAATAGCATTTTTCTCAAAACTATATTTTTACGCTTTCAAAATGTTCCACGCGTCTCAGTTTTTGTTTAAATAAACTAAAACTTCCCAGAATGTGCATATGTATCTATTGTAATATTACAAAGCACATTATCTTAACATTTTTAGTATTTTTAAATACATTTTCTGTACACTTTTAAAAATAAAGAGGTATAGTTTATGAACGAATGATTAATTTTACATATTAAACTTTGTAAGTTTTAAAAACAATTATAACATTCAATAAACCAAGTTATTGAAATATCCCCATTTAGATTTTTTGTGTTTTGTTCAAAGCTCCAATTCAGAAAATGCCAACCAATTTTCTGAAATTTTGAAGCGAATGCGACATTTTAATTATACAACATATTTCCAAAATACAATATATGAAATAATTTATATATTGCAAAATATTTATCAACTTTGAATGAAATTTCGTACTCATACTAATATGACACAGTTCAATCATAGTAAAACTTTTAGAAAAATTTATACAGATATATAAAATTTTGAAATTTACCATGGTCTTTTATGGGCCAGTTTTACAATTAAAGATTAAGCCGAAGCCTTAATAAGAAACAGACGTTGGCTTGCGCTTTTATTTAAGCTTTGCGAGTTTCACACTAGGGAAACCTGGTTTGGCTTTACTGATTTGAACAACTTCAGTGAACGCCACAGTTAGTAACGCTTGTGCACGCGCATCGAGCGAATTTCTATATTTTGTTTATCGTTTGTTTATGGGGATGCTGTTAGTAAAATAAACTTTTGTAGGCTAACCAACAACATGCAGTGAAAATGATAAAAAATTCTGGACAAAACATACTGTGAACTTTAATTCTTAATAACCGAAAATCCTTTTGCAAATTGTGAAGTGCAAGCGGCTGTACAAGTTGCTGTGGAATAGGAAAAACTGTGGGAGGAAAATTGCATTCCAATAGTGGATTAGAAAGGTGGGAAACCTTTTTGACAGCCCTGCAAGCTGTAAATTTTGAGATGGTGTGAAAATGTGCAGCTGCAATTAGCATTTGCATATTAAACCTTGACGTTTAGAGAAGCATTGCTTCTGACGAAACGCTTTGTTATGAATAGTAAAGCGACATCGTACAGATGCAAAACAATGAATGCGATAAATTATGCGACAACGGTATGAAATATAAAATATAAGTTTTGTTCACCAGGGGTTTTATAGATATTTGACCATACTTAAATTTGTACAATGAAGCATCGAGGCGTCACGGGAATTTTCCGATGCATCGCGGGAGTCGGGTAGAAATGATAGCCAAAAGACTTAGGTTTCCAAATATCGGAGGTTTAAATATGCTTCTAAGAACTGACCTAAGCAATAGGTTTGCACTACACTGTAAGACATAGCCGACCTCGGGATCCAGCAACAGGCTCACATAGAATGACTAAGATATGGGATATCGGATTCCTACCGAGCCAGTAACAGACAACTGACTTTGGGTCTGGCCCAAAACGGAAGCCTAGTCTTACACTTACATGCAGTGAAAGATTTCTATCAGAAAGTTAACCGTTATTATGGGTTAAATATAAATGCCGACATTTGATCGTCACAATATGAATTATCCGTACCAATGTCCCATTTTTACTACAATTAAGTTTACACCTATGAGTATAACATTTACGGCACATTGTAATGTTTTAGTTTGGTGTATTTCTGACTATAACATCCCCTACTGCAACAATTTCTTCTGTAACTATCAGAGTAATCGTGACATAAATTATAACTAAAACATAAAATATATCAAACATTAAAATTAGTTAATAACACTGTCAATTGCCAGGGTCATATCAGCACCACCAACGTCCCGAAATTACGTCCACAGAAGTTCTGACGGGGCTTTTGGTTTTAAACACACATAAAAACTATCGGTATGAGCCACGTTTGAACCGTGACCTTAGGTACAAAAGCCCAGCACATAATTCACTGAGCTCCCAGATCGTCAGTCAATACCGGGTGGGAGATTATAAGTGCAAATATTTGTATGACTGATTGGGGAATGTAATGATTCAGTATTTGCAGTTCTTTTCGTGATTTTCTAAAGTTATGTACACGAGCAAAACTTCACGATGCTTCTACGATGGATACTACTCCCCATCTCAGACATCCGGTGAGTGTTTAAGAAAAGGTCAAACGGTTGACCTTCTTCTGCCCTTGGCCCTGTCCTGGTGTAATGTGGAGAAGAATATGGATCGCACTGAAACTTTAACCTAGGTAAACACAGTTTTTGTTTTCATGCAAAATTATCACAACGGATTTAGGGTTCAGCTTAAAATTACTGAGCACAGTGGCATTATGCTTTATTTAAATTTGATTTGATTGAACAAATGCATAACTCAAACCAACATTTAAGCATGTCAGTTCCGTTCTTTAAACTAGAAAATCACCCTCCTTGCTCTTACAAGGGTGAGAGATTGAGATTAAACCTCAAAACTTTTAAAAGCCTTCAAATAGGGCATGAAGAGAACCTGTGTCACAAATTCTTTGATACACTGCAGTTGACGTTTGCCTTCTGGGACGATGATTCAGAAATCGCCGATGAAACAGACCCTCGCAGCATTAGCTTATTTCCCCAGTCTCGACGTAAATGAAGTGAATATCTGCTGATTCAGCATAAGTAAAACTATTCGTTGTGCAAAGGAAAGCTTGTGACTGAATCGGTCCATCGTTTCCTCGCTTTGAGTCACTGAATGCAGGTTGGCGGGGTGCGAGTTTTACTAAATACAGGAACTGGCCGTTGCATATGTAAACAGGGAGAAACATAACGCAGGGCCGTTCAAAACGCTGTAAATCCTGAAATGTGACATTGCTATTATTAGTAATGACAAAATCAGATACACCTGTGTATAGGCACTTTTTCACTACTAAATATCAAATTATTTGCAGTTATTCACTCCTTATCCTGTATATATTTAGCTACATTACATTTAATATAGCCATGAACTGTATGGAATATAACCGTAAACAGGAATGATGCGTTGTAAGTACACGACATAACGAACACATGGTTGATATTATTGTCGCTACACTCCACAACTGAAACTGTACAAGCAGTATCGCTTCGTATCGTACCGTAGTTAATAAAAACAATACATCACAGATATTGAATATACCATAGCAGTCAGCGTGTGTAAACACTGAAAGAATTTTTCCAACAATCGGCGTTGTTCTTCTCAATTTCGAATCCCAATGTCACATTCGTTGATTCGAAGGTCCGGTCAAACTAAAACGGCCGTTTTAAGCGACAACAATGATGAGCCCTGCTACTCTGGGAATCGTTGGTGTAAGCAATGTCTTTTAGCTTTCTCCATCAACTATACTATATATATATATATATATATATATATATATATATATATGTAAGTTTGTATTCCACCTAAGAATTCGATACTCAGATTTCAACGAGAATACATGCTTTGAAGACCCCTGAATCCCAAAACCGCATTTAAAAAAATAAGTCCTGTTTGTGTGTGTGTGTGGGGGGGGGGGGGGGGGAGGGGGAGCATAACTCAAAGTCCGTAAAATAGCAAATTTAGTATTTAGGTTTAGTATCGCAAGACTGCAACAGGAACATATTCAAGAAAATAGCCCCAACCTAATCTTCCATGGAAGATTTTTCCAAAATGTTCGATTTTCTCAAAAATAACTCTAACGATGTTGATTATAAACTGTACACTAAATATATTTATATGGAAAAAAGTTTGTATCTTGACTTCTTTGGGAATGGCATCTGAAGTCCCCTTCATTTGAATGACTATTGCATAATTTGTAAATCGCAAGTCATAAACAAAAACTTACTACACAAAAATGGAATTCCTTAAAACATACAATTTGTCATATACATAATTATTTTAAGTTTTTTTTTGTAGAGCTAACAATTTCCGAGATATTATTTGTTATTAGTTTTAATTTTAAAATACACTTTTCTCAACGGGAAGTTGTAATTTATCTCATATCTGTTTTGTTTTACCCCTGCTCATGGAAAGTGGATTGAAATTCAATATCATCGCATAGCAAAAGCTTTTTATATATTTGATTGCCGCTTTAACTTAATGTATTCCCTTCTACTTACAAGGCACTAGGTATTAAAACAACTTCTACTAATGTTTATCTCGATTAGCATGAAGCATATAGAAGAATGATCCTTTTTAAGAATAGCTTGTTTGTAGAGCACATAGAGAAAGTCATGTGAACGGAACATTTCAGATGTTTCATGGCTGTCTTCTATAGTTGGCTATATTTGTTTACTTCCCTCAAGACAATTTGTTGAAGAGTTCTATTTTATTAGTGAATTTCTTGTAAATCCGCACATATTGAAGTGGGTTTTCTGTGATAGGAACAGGATTATGGATTTTAATATTTACACGAAAAGGTATCCATGTATTTATGTTTCTATACGGGCTTTATTTGGCATGTTGGTGATAAGTTTGATACCCCTAATGAATGTGACAAGGCCGCTATTGGCGTTTATATGATTGCAGGAATAGAAAAATAGGGCATGCACCGCCACACAAATTGTGCAGAACTAGACTGTTTATTGTAATTAAGAAACTATGTAGTGGAACAAAAAATGTTAGCATAATGTTTTATTGGTTTATTTCAACAATACTTCAGAGATCCTTCCCAATATGTACACTGAAATCCTCATCGCGGCTGAAGTTTGTACCCTTTATACAGAGGTTTGTTCTTTTTCCATGACAGGTTAAAAGTACATCACCCGATCGACAATTCCTTTGGCACATATGTGACTTTATTTTCATGATATCAGAGCACTATACTGTAAGTGAAGCTTTATCAACCGAACGGTGTTCCACTTTTGAGCAGTGAACTCATGGCCAGGTATCGATATTCAGCTGGTGGGATTAGCGTTCCCTCACAATAGTGTGGTAACTGACAGCTGTACCGCTTGAAACTAACGAAGCCAGGTGACTCCGGTGTTTCGTCTGGGTCTGGCATTCGGAAGGTTAGGCGTTCAATTCCCGCGGTCGTCCTCACCGACCCATGTTTTTTTCGGGGATTTTCTAGAGTTACTAGACGAATATTGGGAAGGTTTCTTCGTTCTCCGAATTTCCTATCCCTTCATATATTCAGCTCCATTTCATCCAGCCGGTCTCTTTCAGGGTTGTAAGAGTCAGTGAGGATTACGATGGTGACGCCCTTCAATGATGTGAATATGCTTTGAAAATACAGCTCTCGACGGCGGGATGGTTTTGGAGTCGTCTGTAGGTCCCAGGAGGTTCGGTCAGACCTGAGCGCGGACCCCTAGCGCTCCCCGCGCTGAGATGAAGAACTGTTAGGGACCTTTCATGGAGACTGTTACCCCGTGGTTCGATTTCGGTCGCCGGTTAATAATACTGTCATATTCTCCTATCCTTCTGGTGTCTGACGCAGAATAAGCCCAAGGTGGCTAGAATGTAAAATCCCGTCCGGAATGACACACATACACCGCTTAAAACTAGTCCCGGATGATTGTTACAAACAATGCTTTTTATTTAAAACTCATATCACAAATAATTGCAATAAAATACGCATAACTAACCTCTGTTATTATTATTATTATTATTATTATTATTATTATTATTATTATTATTATTATTATTATTATTATTATTATTATTATTATTATTATTATTATTATTATTATTATTGTTGTTGCTGATGTGTAAATTTAAAAGTTGTATTTATTCTAACTTCCTTATTCCAAGAATTTATTAGGGTCAACTAATAAGCAAAATTCCAGTTTCATTTAAGCAAACTTTAGGATACATTTTGCTGGAATTTTATTATAATTTAGCAATATTTTCTGCATTCTAGTCAAATATTTTAGCAAGGGTATGTTGGAAGTAGGAGCAATTTTGTAATTTTATAAAAAAGTAATTAATGACCATACAAATATACTTGATATTTTTATTTCGTTTCGTACTAATCGTAAAAGTTATCATCAATGCTTTCGGATATTTGTTTAAAATATCTTGCATAAAATGTTGCCCAAATACAACTTTCTCTTCCAATTGTTAACGACCTCAAAAAAGACGTTCACAACTACCTACTTATTTAACTTTTTCGTTCCACATATTTAATATGAATGAAAGGCAATATAAAGTGTATTAAGATTGCATGGACAAAGTAAGAAACACTTTCTTGCATTATTTATGTTGAAATAAACCCAACTTGTACTGATTACAATACCGATTCAGTTGGACGTGCAGCACAGCGCACTATTGTTGCGTCTTTCCGCCGATCACATCTCCACACACGGTCAGGTTTGGCCCAGCGAACAACTTGGCGCTGCACCATAAAACATCGAGGTCGTGGCTTCTACTGTAAAACGTATTATTTTGCAAACAATGCTCTAATTGTTGGTTTATGATTTCAACTAACAATACGTTTATTTATCACTCAAAAGCAGTTATTGTCCAGACGACTAAGATGAGAATTTGAACATGAGCGTATTCCTGTTTGTTTTAGTTAATTTGCATGCGTATGGTTTACGAATTAGACTCATCAGGGCATATTGCATCAATGGCTATTAACGGGAAATGCCATATGTGATGGGAATGTGATAACACAGACTGGTGTTTAAAGAAAAACGAGTGACTATTTTCTAGTTAGCATAACTAATAGACACATTATTAACAGTTAATAAGCTAACGCACCAGCTTCATATGACCGCAGGCGCACCGTATTTATCACGCCGTAGTGTTCGAAATAGAATTACTCTATACGCAAGTTACAGCTAGCGAGTGGGGATTTTATATCAGCATAATTGTGTTTTTTCTAATTATAGCATGTGGTGGTAATAACCGAGGTACTGCGGTCATCAGTAATGCGCAGTGCTTACCCAGCTGAAAAGCATATTAAGTCTGCATATTTAAGCACCGAATTTTCACGATATTTCAGAGATAAAACAAATAACTGCTTCAAATTTGTTAATGGTATTATTTTTCTCAGTTTTCTAAGACGGTGCCTCAAGTATGTAAATATTTCAGCTCCTGTACACATGAATTCTGTGACTACTAAAATTTCTCTGTTGGCGTCCTAACGTGAACGTAAGTTGTACAATTATTTTCCCTGAAGTTATTACAGACGATGTCCCCAAAAATGTTATAGAAGTTCAGGTCACACAATTATTAAAATGCTGACTTCTGTTATTTTATTCTCATATGAATCAAATTTAAAGCAGTGGTGTATCTACTTTATCCCATGACAAATCAAATTTCATCTCTCATAGCTGAGTAGTTTCCTTTTTGTGCATATTTTAACTATTCTAATTTTGTCCTATTCTATAAAATATCCCTTACGTCACAATTTTCATTATTATAATTCATATGTAACAATTGCGACTCTATTAAGTATGGAATAAATTGTTACATGTTAAGTTTGTTTGTAAAGCATTAATTATAAAGCTAAAATTTTCAAATGTTTATCTTTTAACTTTTTCATTAAAATGGAAGAAAATCAATATTTTCGCAGCTCAACCCAGATGTGAATTAACGTAGAGAAAACGCAAGGAGGTGCGTTTATTTGTAAACCACTGAGCAGCTTCCTTGTAAAATTTGATGCTGTGTTTATAAAAACTGGGAAACCAGGGATACGTTATGTGACAAAAATATAAGTTGAGTTTTCTCTCATATTAACATGTTAATGTTATTATTACATCATAGCCTATATATTTATATTGTCCTTGAAAGCAACAACAATTCTAAATCAATCACGATAGCTCTTACGGACTATTTTCGTTCATTCGAGTTATTTATAAATAAAAAGGCAAGACATATGGTATTTGTCAAGCTGCAATCTACCGCCAAGACAATCTCTGTTTCATGGACGGAAATATGTTGTTATTGGGGAGCCTACTGACTTAGGATGGGGAGGGCCCAAGTTAAATAACCGGTGGTATGACATGTCTGGATGACCACGGATCAGATAGAAGCAACGTTGTGAGCCCTGTTTTCTACATTTTCTAAACATATAATTACATTCCTTATTTTAGCATTAGTAGATATTATTGCATTCTCTACATAAAATAGACACGATAATAGCCAAGTATATATGCGCAGTGGATTTCCAATACAAAATTATTGCAAACCCCTGGAGTGGCCATATCTTAAATTGCCCTTGCTGACCTTCAAATGGTCACTAGGGTATTTAAAAAAGTGGACTGCATAATTTAATAGTGTTATTGGAATGAGAACATGATATATTATTTGTTAATGGTTCAAAACCAATTTTTGGGTTTTTGGCAGTGTCGCGCATTTTCACCATGGTGTCCCATTAAAGAGAGGTTTTTAATATTCACCGCAGTTCAGTAACTAGTTCTAAAGTTAACAGAAGGTATAGACTGTGTGGCTCATAGGTACTAAAATCAAATTGAAGCATAAAGGTAACCGCTCCTGAACAAATATTATACAACTAACTGTTATTTTAATTACAAAGTGTTGATTTGAAGAGACGTTTTGTTAGTGTGTGGGACTAAGCCTCACACCATTGCACCGGGTCGCTAACTATAAGACTCTAAGATGCTTTTAACTATGTAGCCAGTCAATTAGGTACACAATGAAGGCTTTTTGCTATACCTAATAAAGTTAGAAATTTGAAGGCCCAATCTGATCTGCAAAATACTCCGAATCCTAGTTTATAGAACTGCAAACTCTTCAGCTAATAGCAAAACAAGCCAAAAATATATTTTACAAATTTATAGATGATGCAGTTACTTATGGATAAGGATTTCAGTCATGTTCTTCTTCCCTACAAGTATTAGGCTTGATGCTCTCTTATGATCTAACATATCCCAAAGTTTCAACCCAGCGCTTCTTTGGACGACCGGTTTGAACGATAGTGAAGCATGACTTTTGAGATCCTATTTATGCGCATGCGATATAGATGACTTAACCACTTCTTTTAGGGATATTCTGTGAATTCATGAAAATGTTCCAATTGCATTTCTTTCATTACATTTGTGATCCTATTAGGTATATCCTGCTGTGTATCTCATAAATTTATATCTATTCAAACGAGGGGCGTTGGATAAATCCTTAGAAAATCCAATAAATGACAGGCATAACATCGAAAAAGGTTTGTATTTAGTAACTGTCGTCTCTTATTAGATGGCAGTTAAAATTTCAGGTATATCCATCACGTGATTTCGTTGCCATAGGCAATTGAATGAACAATCTTGTGCTTATTTGTAAAGATGGGCGGGACGAGTTTCGTGCTGATATTAAGCACTTCTATTTAAAAGGTTTAACATCGAAAGAGATAAAAGCCGAGATAGTTGAAGCTCATGGCAAATCTGCTCCTGCGTTTGCAACAATTTACAATTGGATAAATGAATTTAAATATGGCGTACATCCACAAAAGAACATCGTTCCGAACGTCCAGTAGAAGTGACTTCCTCCGAAATTATTGACAAAGTCCAGAATAAGGTTTTGGATGATCGACCAATTAAGTTCGCGAACTAGTAGAGCCCAAAGGCATATCAGAAAGTAGAGTTTTCTCGATTTTGCACCAAACAATAGGTCTGACAAAGTTCTCTGCAGGATGGGTGTAGCGCTTGTTCTCAATGGGGAATAAACGCAATCATGTGATCGATTCGGAAGCTGGTTTCGCACCTTTCCGTCGCAATCCAGACAAGATTCTGCGTCGATATATAGCTGTGGATGAAACATGGATGCACTACTTCACTCTAGAGACACATCTAGTGGGTCCGGGTTTGATCCCATGAAACTGCATGTGAAATTTGTGATGGACAAAGCGGCACTGCGGCCACTGTAATTTGAAGCGCAAGAGAGTAACGAAACGCAAGGCGCGCCAGAGAGTGCTAAGCTTGAAGCGTGTGTGTGTGTGTGTGTGTGTGTGTGTGTGTGTGTGTGTGTGTGCGTGTGTGTGTGTAACTAAAGGTTTTATCTACATCAAACTATTCCACCATAATTCCTGTTCTGCGTTGCCAAATTTTACACATCGTTTCAGCATCTAAGCCACACTTTTCATTCTCTTTGACTACTCAATCCTAAATACGTTTCCATTTTGCTAATTCCTAGAAAAATGTTTACGTGCGCGTCCTTTTGATTTGCGAACAAACTAATTCTGTGAATTTTACCTCTACTCAAATGGGTGTCTTTGTTTTCTGGAATTTCTGGAAATTAATTACCTTCACTACTATGACCTCGAGCTAAATGTTTTTTCCAGCGCAACCTACCTTTATTAGCGACCCTTATATAGAAATATAATTGTTCTTCTGTCTTGTGATTTTTTTACATTATGCGTTGATTTTAATATGCGGAATAATTTAGCACAATTATTTTTCTATTTCCCCATTATTTTTAATGACTATGAAATTAATACAATACCAGTTCCGGTAATACCTTACACAGACGCCTATTAAACAAGTTTATAATAGTTATTTATTGCAAAAGTTATGGTGGTTTTAGATACTATGTCACAGTTAAATCGTTGAGTTCTTTTGTATATGTATGTTGCTAAAAATGGTTTTCATATTTTGTTTCAATTATTACGTATCCTAATATACTAAAACATTGCGTTCAAATTAGGATTGTAACTATTTTAAATTAGTGTAATGCCTTCGTTCCTACTCGGTACAGTTTTAAAACCTCGTCTCGACGGTGAAGCCCACAATTCCAAGACAGATAATACACGGAAATGAGCCTTAATGGAGGAAAGGGGATTGTAAACTCTCTAAATGTACTTTTGAGTCTGAATTGTCGTCATTTATATCAACGGCATTTCCTTCGATTCAACTTCACTGCCACCTTATGTGACAGAGAAAGACACTCAATGCCACACTCCGGAAAGAATGAATTTTAGAACTTAATTATATTTTGTTATATTCATCAAATGGAGTTATTTTGCATCCGTAACATACGAGGGTCATTGTTTTTTCAACCTTCTACAAATAAAAGCCAAGTTTATAGAACATAATTATTTTTACTAAAAGTTTTGTACACTTATGGTTACTTTTCAACATACTCACCCAAAAGACTCAGACATTTATCGTAACTGTGCATAAGCTTTGTAATACCCGCTTCAAAAAATGTTGCCGTCAATAATTTCAAATGAGCATAGACGTTGTTTTGAAAATCTTCGTTGGTTTGAAGGTGCTGTCCTCCTAGCCACGTCTTCAGTTCAGGGTAAAGGTGAAAGTCGCTGGGTTCCAGGTCAGGACTGTACGGCGGATGATCGAAAATGTCCCATTGAAATTGTTCAAGGAGCCGATGGGTTGTGCCACCGTGTGCCGACGAGCGTTTTCATGGATCAACACAATTTCTGAAGTCAGCATTCTTCTTCGTTTGTTTTGAATGACTCTCCGCAAACGTCGTAAAGTATGAGCATCCTCAAAACAACGCCAATGCTCATTTGAAATCATTGGCGGCAACATGTTTTGAAACGCTTGCAAAGGTTGTTCACAGGTACGATAAATGTCTCAATCTTTTCGGTGATTATGTTGAAAAGTAACCATAAGTGTACAAATCTTTTAGTAATAAAATAATTGTTTTCTATGAACTTTTCTTTTATTTACAGCCAATCGGATGTTGACAAAAAAACGGCCCTGGTAGTTCGGCCTTTATGTGCATCACAATTCCTCGTCATTATAGATAAGAAACTGAAACACCGGCTATTTTTAATATCCTAGACCCATACAGAGTGAATTCCTGGCAATCAGCTCGGAATAAATTTGATTTTGTTGTGCTTTCCAAGTAGCTTGTGGCGTGTGTGTGTGTGTGTGTGTGTGTGTGTGTGCGTGTGTGTGTTTGTTTGTGTGTGCGCGCGCATATTTTGTGTTCTTTTTTTAGAAAATGTAGCATTTCATTTTCCCACTATGCCTTTAAATAAGATGTTTAGTTCTCTAGCAAATGTGAATACTTTAATTAAACCGTTGTTGTAGGCATTTTTTTTCTAGAGTTTTAGATTAGTTTTTGCATAATGCATCTGTTTTAGTAACGTTGGGCATTTCCGTGAATAAGTCCTTAGAATTGGGACGTATAAATTGCAATTCCGGTTATTGCGACGGCATGCAATTTGAATAATTCTTGATCAACTTGTAAAAATACGAAGGTCTCAATCAATAATAGCCATATTGCACTAAAGATTCTCAGTTTTTATTAATTCCTTATTCAGAAGTGATTACTTCTTGAAAACATCAGTCTTCTTTATTGGATATTGATAAGAATGGAGCATTTCTTTGAGCGCATCTTTTGTTTGTAGCTAATAAAATTAGGGCAATCTAGTATCAACATGTACACGAGTTGAAACCATTGCTGAGAGGCAGTATGTTCCGAAAGGTAAAGTATATGACCATTGCAGTTAAATGGAAGAAAATGTGTAAGAAGATTAAGGCAAGCTTCTACACCGAGTAGAAGGGGAGTAAAGGTTACCCTTACTTTATGACAGGCATATCGAAAAACGTTCTGAAGGCTTTTTATATATTTGTGGAAAAACGCTTTGAATTTCACAGATGTTTAGGAACGGCATGTGGGTGAGAAAATCACACTTTACTGGTAAGATGACCCGCCACCGACTAGAATGCGCATCATTTTTCAATGTCCGTGCAAAGTTATTACTGCATTACAGGAACGATATTAGCTTTGCTAGGAGAGTAATTTGCAAGCTATTTAATTTATTACATTTATTAATTATCTAACTGAATTCCTAAATTCATTGGATTTGCCAGGCCTACAATTTAGAGCTCAAGGTTGACTCGGTGATAATTATGCTACACAAACTCAAGCAGCCATAACTATGCAACGGAACAAGACTCGCTGTTAAAAAATTATGAAAATTTTGATTTAAGCTACTTTAATCATAGGAAAGTTCTAAGACGAGGATATGCTTATACCACTAATGCCAACCGACTTTCATTTTTAATTTATGGGTGTTCAGTTTCCGGTGCGCCTTGCATTCGCAATGACAATAAATCTCAAGGATCAATCGTTAGACATGTGTACCTTGAATTGCCATATTTTTCGCATGGGCAGTTGTACGTTGCGTGCTCGAAAGTCGGCAAACAATCGGCGTTATCTGTTTTCTTTTCGGGAGGAAAATTGTACATTTTAATGCATTACAATAAAGTATTGTCAAATTATTTAATTGTAATTTTATTTCATTACATGGTCGTACTGTAAACTGAAGATTTTGTTTGAGTTTTTCATTAGATACACCACCCGTACGAAGCTGGGGCGGGTAGCTAGTACATTTATATCACAAAGTTACTCCTGCATAGGAAACGCCACTGATTTTACAAACCGGTCACCTGCTCAACTTTCCTTGTCGCAGACGCTAACGAGAGCGGAGTACGTAAATCCGGTGTCCTAGAACTACGTATTGAATATGCCTACCTATATTATCTTGCAGCCTGTGTGAAACGTTGATTCAGGTTTGGAGTGCGCTGATGCTTTGCTTACCTCCAGCTTTTGCTTTAACCACATCATCAGCACAAAAGGCGGTATCAGGACGCTTTTAATTCGGATGGATTCATGAAGTCTTTTGATCACAGAGATCCTGGATGGCGTAATTTATTTGATTCTTTCTCTCTCTCTGTCATTCCGTTTCATATATTACAAACACCTTTTTTAATAGTTATGAAATTGCAACGTATTGACATTAAGGTACCGTAGTATTCTACATGCAGAATGATCATATGCTGAGCTCGAAGAACTAGAGCGCACGTTTCTTTACTCACAGAAACATTATGCTAGTGTTATATAATGGATCCCGAATGCTTGGAAAGGAGGGGGGGGGGGCAGAAATTACTTTCTAAGTATGTGCTGTTTACTTTCTCATAGACTTAAACGGTTGTCATGTTGCGTATACACTACACTTTAACAGGACTGTACTAGAAATACATATTAATTCATTTCCTGGTGCTCTCGCAGGTACAATGGAGCAAAGGTTTCTGCGTTACCTTCTTAAAATTTTACATTGGAAACTGTATTTTACAGATTCTCATAAAATACTTTTACCGTTTATCGATACAGATCATTTCTATATTTTTCAGATCCTAGGAAAGACGAGAAAACACATTTAAATAGGTTCTATTACCATTTAATGCGAATTGAAGTGGGTAAGTAATGGCAGTTTTGGGCTTATGCTAAAAGCTGACTTATAGATGGCTCACAGTAGCAATATTCATACGTTGTACGTGACACGGTTGCGAGCTTGTTAAGTTTCAAGTTAGACAGAGCAAACAATCTTCACCCAACTGCATTTGTCTTTACGTAGGCAAATTTGATGCTGCCAGCATGCTTTTTATCTGGCACATTAACAAACCCGCATATAGCGTGGTCAAGCAATCAGTTTCAGGAATTAGATTCTTCTATAAAATAGAAAAAAGTAAGTTAAATGATTATTTGGGCTATCTATATAGAAATTGTAGGCTATAATGTATGAAATTAACTTATTGTAGCAGCAACAGGAAAAGTTCCAAACGTATGGGTAGTATATAGACAAATGGTTGTTTTTTTTTGTTTTTTTTTTGTTTTTTTAGGTAGTTTAACGTCCTTTAACCTGGTTAGTCATATCGGACGAAAATGGTCTGTTGATAATCAGAGAGTTGTTTTAATAAGTGTATTGCTGAAAAATTAACAAACAAAAATTTGATACAAAATGCGTTTGACATTGGTGACGTTTACTGCACGCTAGACATTGATGTTTAATAAATAGATAGGCAGCTTTCTTCAATTTTTTGATGAACCATTCCTGTTGTTCATTTTAATACAGTTAATTTAGGCAACATTCCTGTCATAAGCAACATTGCATGAAACTCACTTAATGATCCATATCTGGCAACACCATAGCTCTTGATAATAAAAAAATTACTGGAGCTTTGAAAAAATAAATTATGCATACCTCCGAAGGAAATTCGTAGTATATTTCTTCAATCAAAATCTTTATCCATATACATATTCATCTTCCATGGCTTCTATTTTAACATCACGTAGTTTCGTACTACTTGAAACCAGGGCAAAATGTAGAGATAGGATATAAATATCTTATATTGGGGAGCTATGTTGATTTCTAAAGTTTAAAATATATAAATAAATTAAATTGCCCCAAAAATAAATGTATATGTCAATTTAAGTACTTCGTGCAACGCAGCGTTGAATCACAAAATTATTTAGTTCAGATATATTATTATAACAGCCCTAAGACATTTTTATACTAAAGGCGGAAAGTGAAGTGATGAAGCTGCTGATTCTAATAGCTGTAGGAATAAAACTCAAATAAATGTTACCGGGTTCTGCTGTTGCGTTTTTACAACATCTGTGACATGCTAGACTGGAGTGTAGCAAATTTCCTCAAACGCACATGTTAGTCCTTGGCTATTCATGTAAATGGTCTAGCTAGCCTGCAGGACGCATATTAATCTCTCAAGAGTCTTTGACCAAGGGGTGGACGTGAGCAAAAAATGCCACCAAGAGCAGCAGAAACGCATTACGCCTAGGGTCTTACTTTGAAGATGGTGTTCAATAAGATATCCAGTTCTTCTGTAGTAAAAACCATTTAAATTCTCTCAGTTTATATTAATAAATACTTACAAATATTCTTTGGTCAGATTCTTTTGAGACACTGTAAGAGTCAGATAAGGATGTTACATAGCTACGTCGGTGACTTCACAAAGAACCGACACGCGTAACCGATCTGGTACGAGCAGCTGTTTCCTCCCTTTGCCTTTTGACTGTCCCATAGAATCTGACCAAAGTATATGTTCCTTAGTTTTCAGCTTGTCTATAGCTCACTTAATGTGAATGATAAATTACATTCGACAATATCATCCAGATGTGATAAAAAAGCAGGTCTTGTGCATCATGAAACAAAATAATAACTTTAAACAAATGTGGGTGTGGTTGCGTGAATGAGTGAGTGAGCGAGTTATTAAGTTAGGGTATGAGTGAGAGTGAGAGAACGCCACCATGAGTTTCTGAATTGCATAGCTAAAAGCGTAAGACTTAATAGTATCAAATTTTGAATAAATTTGTATCTGGCGTGTTTCATACCTATCAGGCGTCCGCGTTGAAGTCAGTTTTGTGACATCTATACAACAGACCTGAAAATGGAGTTTCTTTTTCGTTTGAGCTCATGGCAAATAAAGTTTATTTACGAAATAAATATTTTAATGTTTCAAACTTATGTACACGGATATGACGTCCGCATCATTTAATTTGAAATGATTTATAAGAAAATACTTATAATTATCATAATTGTTAGAAAACTAAACTTCTAGTCCGAATCCAATATATGGGATGCCTTTGATCTGACAATGGCAGAAAAGTCATCTGAGTGTAACACATCAAATTACTATTTCTTATTAATATCCCATCAAAGTAACAAAACCTAAAGTTTGGTTTTCACTATGGAAGCAGCAAGTGTTGAAATTTGGGATCCTTATTTCAATTAAAAATATAGAGTAAATTAAAAAAACCTTGCTTGCCACCGTATATAGTTAAATATTTTTTGGAAATTTCCGTTGAGAATTTGAACTGCATTTTCATCTTGAATAGCCAATTGGGCCAGTGCACTTAATGTTATAATGCAGGAAGTCATTCAGTATCCAATTAGGAGCCTGAATTTAGCGTTAAGAAATTAATTTCTAGTTGATTGATTCTACCTCAAACATATTTTGAAAAAAAACCTAAGAAGCTTCAATTATTTTTACGTTTCAGTCATTAATGCACCGTACGAAATAAAAGTAACATATGCATAGCCAGTGTTTGCATTGTTTCTCTCCTCTCCGTGTACCGATAAATCAGCTGTACAGAGGCTGGCTGACACGTTGTCAGACACGCGTTTTAGTGTTGTAGTCCGTTAGTGTTGCTCCAATGCTTGAATACCCGTATACCTAGCACACAGAATATGCTTATATATGATTATTATGTGACAAACTTTTATTGACAAGTGCAACAATGATTTATAGTCAGATTCCCCACTGTTCGAGCGCGTCACCAGGTAACACTTCATA
Organism: Hymenopus coronatus; assembly: GCA_030762935.1. Lineage (NCBI taxonomy): Eukaryota > Metazoa > Arthropoda > Insecta > Mantodea > Hymenopodidae > Hymenopus > Hymenopus coronatus. The sequence continues at coordinate 351,633,689 of CM060900.1, forward strand.
ATGTTCTGCGTAGATTTAAGGAAACGAGACCTAATCTTGATAGTAAATCGAAAATAAATCTCCCTGTTTTTACAGAGGAAAAATTCAATCACATCGGAGAAAATTTAAAGCGAAATCCAAAGAAACTCTATAACACCCTGCACAGAAATCAGGAATTTCACAAGCCTTGGATGGAAATTACACTAAACTTGTAAAATTAAACTCTATAAGTTGAGTTAAGCTTGGAATTACAACCCGCAATAATGTGATTAGAGTTAAAATCCGCAGTTGGGTGTGGGATAATGTTACTGGTCCTTATACCGACCTGCGTTTTTTATTGTTTTATTTCTTTACGGACTTCTCAACATCTTCTATTTCGAAAGCAAGTGATTATTATAGCTGTAATTTGCATGAGAAATGCCCTATCCACTTCAATTTAAGGGGATATGAATGTTTCGACTCCGCCAGTAAACGATGTGTTTCCCGGTGCCAAAAAATTCCCGTTGGACCGGCCACGCCTCTAAACGAAGGCTTTGTGTACCTACCTACCTACCTGCCTTCAATAAACGCATGCTACCTTTTACATATGTACCGAGGAACACAGACTAACAAATTTAAGCAGTCATATTGATTAATGGAAGAACTCTAAATTAGATATATATATATATATTTTTTATTTAAATTATCTTGAAAACGTCTTTAACATTTAGGGAGTCATATTTTGGACTATCAAGACCCCATAAACAGTTGCATGGAATGTTGCCTATATCTTAAGGAGGGATGTAGTCTTGGGTATGAGTAACCAGGCATTATGAAGAATCTAATTTTCTCCGTCAAGCAGGTAACCTGATAGCATTAAATTCTACTGCTCTTCCTGAATATTATAGGCATGCTAACATTAGCTACTTGCTCGTAATAGTTATGCTAATTCAAATGTATCAGAGCTTAAGCTTCTATGGGAGCAATATTTCATTAAAAAGGGTCTCCAAACAAATTATAGGTCACGAGCATGTACTGGAGATTTGAATTTTTCTTCTTCATTTAGACACTATAATGGCAAATATATATCTTTTGTATTCTTTTTATACATCGAAAAAACAGTTGGTAACTTCGTAGTCCTGAACCTTCTGTTTTCTTCAAACTCTTTATCATCACAAAAGTTTCAGTTTGCAGCAAAGCGCCGTTTTACTATGAGTCACCATTCCATTTCACCTTATATTTGTGTATTAATAAATCACAGATATAGAAATAAAATTAGTAGAACAGTAATTCGCTATGCTCTAGTGATATACATTTGTTTCTTCCTTAAGTTGTTGCTATCAGTTACAGAAAGATCGGAGCTTCAGTGATTTTGGTAAACGATTCATTATTAACATAAGGTGGTTATTAAAATTATAGTTGATAGTATATTATTCAGAGAAAATACTTTAATCTGGCCGACTATGTATGCTCCGATTTTCTAGTACGTAATATGCGAAAAGCTTGTTCCATTAACTTAGCAAAATATTAGCAATGCTGATTTTTAAAATATAGTACAACGCCAGGGGATAGGATCTTGTACATTCGGCCTTCCATGTTGATGTTGCGAACTGAACTACCGGAAAGTATATTCAATACCTATTATCTGATTCGTGTATCACGGTGAACCGATTAAATAACTTGAATGACTGCAGGACTAAAGGCGACTTAAAATGCTGTACTTGTACATCCCCAGCTCCTAGTTATCGCGTTCGAGTGTCTTGTCACGGTAACCAGTGGTAGACTGGCAGAGAGTCGGCAACGAAAGCCATTGAATTTTTAAAACTTGATTCCACTTCCCAGCTTAAGCCTAAAATGGCCAAATTATCGCGTTGGTTACAGAAAGTATTGAAAGACAAACCGATAACAATGATGAGCAAAGAACATTAGTTATTGACCAGTGTATCATTTACACGGTATTGAGGAATCCAGCTTTGATGTCGAATGGCATATTGACTTACTGGGATATTATTACTCAAATAAAACAATACAAAATGAGTATTCTGAAACTAATGAACATGTAATATGTAAAAGTATATTGTAACGAAACGGGGGTCATTAGTATTCTGCAATAACGAATGGTACACAGCAATAATAAAGCTTGCATTCTAAACAGCTAAATGTTTTTTTCATGTGTGTTATTATAAACGGTTGCAACAGATAGCTAAACCAGGACATTACTTGACATTGAGTTAAGGAAACGTTTTTACATGGTAGATAAAAAAACGATTTCTCTTCAAACTGCAATAAATGTTCCTAATATTTGAAAACTTTGCCTGAAGATCTTAAAATCTATTCTATTTTCCACAGGAAATCAGAACCAAAGGAGGCCCTTTTGACATATATAAAGCTAAAATAATATATATTGACCATCTTCTCTTTTATGCTTCTGATGCTCAGATTTAAAATTTCATCATTAATAAATGTTATTCACATTGGTAAAAATGCTGTTGCACATTTAAACTGTAAGTTTTGCGGCTTATTTTCGGCGCTCCAATAATGTGTTTCATTTGAACGTACAAATGTGAAACTCTTGTTCGCCAATCAAATTATGAAAATTATAAATAAGTAAAAGTTTATTTTCTTGTGTCCAATGAACCTACAGCAATCGTTTAAATCAATAATAATATGATTATAAAATATTAGAAGCTGCTATGCACTCTTCTGTCTGAAATATTTGGCTTTTTCACACCCAAATGCGGTATCCTATTAAGAAGGCTGAACCATAAGCCTAGAACACAAATAACCATTTGAGACCTTTTGAAAATAAGTTCAATTGCATAAAATTGTTATGGTGACGTGTGTATTATAACCGGACCTCGGAATTATAGCCAGGGAAATGTAACGTGCTATACACCTATGCGTGTTATAAATTACCAGTTTTCAGCAATACATTTTAAATTACACATTAACGTATTTTGACAACTGAGAACGATGCCTAAAACATAACACTTGTTCGTAATTATTACCAAGACGTACCCGAAATTTGTTCACAGTTTTATTATCTTTAGCTCGCTCAATCAATGATAGCACTTCCAAGAGGACTCTTGTGTTACTTTAATTAAATTAATAATTACATTTTTCGAGCCCATTTGGATACTTTTCTCCAAGTCTATACCTTTGTTTGATAAATTTTCAACACTTTAAAGAGAGTTCAGATATTTTTGGAACGCTAAAATCCGAAATAAACGCCTTTTGGGAAACTTTCTTTCAGTTTCTTTTACCATTTGCTTATAAACTCAGTTAATGGCTATATATTTTAACGCCTTTAAAATTTAGTTACCGTTACCACAACAAAGAACGCTTGGTTTCTAAAATGTTTGTCCCACATACAAGAGATATTTTACCATCTGAAAAATCATATACTAACAATATCCAGCAATGAATTAGAAAAGACTTCAAACAAAGGCAACATTTGAAGCTAAAAAGGAGGCATTTTATTGATATAACTTGCCTTTCTGCAGCTATGGTTCGTTGCATACTTTGTTCTACTGTTGGTTCGCTTTGAGACAATAAACTTGAAGCTATGCCACAAAATCCCATAGGTTACCTCTACTTTTGTAGTTTTGTCGCTTTGTCCTATTTCTAGCCCCTCCTAAAGACCACTTGGGGGATGTAAATGCCCAAACTCAGGAGAATTACGCAAGCGGCAGAAGATGTAAATATTAGTGCCTCTGCTACCGTTTTAGCTTCCTGCATATTTCACCAAACTCACAACACCACCTGCTTTTTCATTGGGCAAATGAAAGTAAGAGATAACAGAGTTCTGTGGATACATCTCTATATATTTAGCGGTTCTAAATACTCCAGCTTTCGTTGGTATTTTGTTAATCCTGAATTGACAGAGTCCAAAGTTTGTGGCCTCAGTTTTTAAACATTTATTGTAGTTAGGCTACATTTATAGTATTTTACAAAACCATGTCCCGGTACTTAAACAATATTATTTATCCTAATGTACATAGGTTTGAGTACCGCATAGCAAATATAGCCGTATGGCTCCCTGGCTGTTTGCAAAAGTAGCCCTTTTGTTTGTGCTACCTATTCCATCCGAATCTCTTGTTTTCTCTCTTGTTGTCTCCCTCTTTCTTTTTTCTTATCCACTTTTCTATTACCTTTCCCAAAAGTTGCCCTATTTCTTTAATTCGTCTATTTCCCTTGACAGTCAACATTTTCATTGATATCGTTTCTCCTGGCATACATTTTTTGTGTTCTTAAATTTATTTTCTCCAATTTCTTACCCTTTTTCATTCTGTTAAACAGTGAACAATATGTCTGTCTCCCCGCATAAAATACGACGTTCTAGTGCATTGCATCTCAACCCTTTTAAGGACATAGTTCCGGCCTCATCCATGTTTATCCTTCCCTCTCTTGTTTTTATATCTACCTACATACCACTTTCTTAACCATTTTCTTTATTTTACTCCATAAACAAAGCAATTATTTATTTTCTAGTTCACCCCAAATGTCCTGTTTATCTATGTCTGTAGCTTAATTAGTACGTTAGATTTAAAAGGACCAAAGCGAGAGGTTGTAAGGTGTATATCTTACTTTGGTGAACGTCTAATACAACCATGCAGAGTTTGAACATATTTGAGTCCTACAACAGAATCAGGTTAGATCAGTTATCTTTTTCCGGAATGCATTCGATTGCAGTAAACTATCTATATAAAATAATTCTTATTGAAAAACATTTAAATTAGTTTCGCCGTATAAGAAATGGAATTTATTACTAAACATACAAAGAGCTAGTTTAATGAGATGCAAACTGGTAAAAGTGCTGGGTTTCTTTCGTTATTTAACCTAAGATCTGTAGCGTTCCCGACTTTGATTATTAATGAAGATTTCTCAGTCTAACAACCAGGAAAACAGTTCCCGAGGATACGAGGGTAGCGGCAAAGTTAATCGCCGAAAGCTTCGACGGTTACCCAAAACTCACCTGGCTTTTTGTCCGAGAAACACTCATCAGTTACTTAACCTATTAAATTATATTGTTTACTTATTAAATTATTATTATTATTATTGTATTATTAAAGTAAAATTAATTTATATTTGAAAAACTTTCACCGTTAATGATGTTTATTTTTTGGTTTTCTTCAGTAGCGGTGAGAATTGATCACAGGAAGATTGGAGGAAGCGAAATAAGCCTGCGAATATCCTATTAACGGCTCCAGTGTGTCGGAATGTTTTCCACAGGAGTTAGTGACACGAGGCTTTGCATTTCACTACACTTAGGATATTCGAGATGAACCTCATTCGTTTTCAGGCTAAGAGTAAAACTGAAAATGCATTCCTTAACACTCTAAAGAAAACTAATTAAACATTTAATAATTCATGAAACTGGACGAATTTAATACATATGTAACATATTTATATACTCTGCAGTGCTGCTTGTTATAACAAAAATAATGTTTAATTTCACATTTGAGAGATGATACCAGCATATATCATACATATTTCTCAAAAACAATTACTTATATAATGTTAGGAATTTCCCTCGACATTTGGCATAGCTTATTTAAAAACGTTGGTTCAAGTTTTTATTAATTATGAAAGTCGGTCAAAAAATAATAATGTTATAATATGTTTTAGTTTTTTTAATGTAATCGCCATTTATTGATCTTTGGCGACTCCCTCTTTCAACATTTCTTATAATAATTAGTGAGGTAAAAATCAAAACTTATTTATTCGAGAGAATGCCCTAGAGTTTTGAATACTACATATTATTCCAAATTATGAGTATTACATCTATAGTCGTATATGTATTGTTTGCATCTATGGCTGAAAAATAAGGTCTTACGGCAAATGGCCGTGATTTTTTAATCTTGTTCGGAATATCAATAGCCGAACTTGAAAACTAAATATATTAATACTACTTATCCATTCAAACAGTCAGCTTTTAAAACTAGTGTTACAGCCTTCTTGTGTTGGGCATCGATCCACAAGCTTTGGCACAGAAAATCAAGCTCATTCAGCTATGCTGCTCTGACAAACATTTTACTTCTGGTTTCAACAAAGCATTCACAAAATTAGTTGAATGAATGAATAAGTGTATTTATTAACATAGCAATATCATACATAGAATTTCAACAGTCGCACGGGTCCACAGACCGTACGTACTTTTGTAATACACATTACAAGCAATATTAAAACAACAACCAGAACAAAGAATTAAAAGAGTAAACACGAAAATAAAAAGACAAAGGAAATACACAGTCAAAAGCAATATTAAACAACAATAAAAATTAAGAGTGAATCCGAAAATAAAGATACAAAGATATTAAAATTTAGCAATTTAAATTTACAGCACAGAGTACACCTTCATAAATGCACCCTATTATAACAGATAATTACACTTAAAAGACATATATACACATAATATATACAACCGTAGCACAACAGTGACATAAGTATGACATAATATATATGTATGTAGAACATTGTAGTCACTTTCGTTTAGTTGATCTTATCCCCCCCCCCCTTCTCTATTGGCAGCCTCCTCAGATCTCAGCTGTCTTGCCTTAAGTATAAATTTACCTAGCCCGTCCATGTTTTCCGCGCCTGCCAGTAGCGTCCAACATGCTCCTATCCCTACATTCGCAGTGGAAAAAAATCGCGTCAAATATTTTTCCCGCCATTCCTCCGTACCCCTACATCTTGCCAAGATGTGAGTCCACGACTCTTCCTCCTCGCAAATGGGACAGATTCTCGTACCATTCTCGTCAGAAATTTTCGTGCTCCTCCATGCTCCTAATCTAATCCACGCGAGCCCCTCTCTAATGAGTTTGGTACCTGTTTTGATATATTGCTCCATACCCTACTCCGATTTCAGCCCAGACTGTACTTCTAATGACACCTTCTCTGTGCATTGCGCAATTATTTGCTGTCTGTCAATATCACAGAGACGTTTCTTAATTTTTCTCCAAATACTTCGCCTGTTTTCCTGCCCCGCCATCCAAATGTCTCCCATCCCAATGGTTTCCAACCCTTTCTTTAATTTTGATGCCCACGTCGAATTACCTTCCATTCGCAACTGTTCACGGTAGCAGACTGCCCTAATTAGAGATTGGTTTCCGTGAACGATTCTCATCCAATATTTAACTGCTCTGATTTTGCACTCTATCGTTTCACTATGTACCCCGAATTCCCTCATTATTCCGCAGTTTGCCGTACCCCTCCCTACACCCAGAATTCCTTTCAAAAATTGGGTCCTCACTTGATCCAGATTCCCTGTTTGTTCCCACTCCCATATTTCTCCTCCGTATGTCATCGTGGATCTAACTGTCACTCCGTATACAGTTTCCATTAAGGTTATGGAGATATTCGGAATTCTGCAGCGTATCCGGAGAGCTTCCGCCGCTTTCACCCTTGCCTTGTGTTTCGTAATGTCAATGTGTTTTGTCCATTTTCCGTTCATTGTAAATGTGAGTCCTAAGTACACAAAAGATTTAACATTGTCCAGTATCTGTCCTGCATATGTCCAAGTCTCCTCCCTGCTATAAACACAACTCTTTTTGAAAGTCATTGCCTTAGTCTTATTCACATTAACTGTAAGTAGCCATTCATCGCAATAATTCTTAAGTTTGTCCAGTCCTCGTTGCAATCCTTTTACTGTCGTAGAGCACAATACTAAATCGTCTGCGTATAAAAGTGTTGGGATCTGCAAATCCGCTACTACTGGTGCTTGAATATTCTCTGCTATCATTGTATCAGTAATATCATCCACAAAGAGATTAAATAGCAAGGGAGATAAAATACAACCCTGCCTCACTCCCCTATAGCTTCGGCAGCTCTCGGACACTCTGTTTCTGTCGTACTTCACACAGAATTCGACATTTTGTTACATTGCCTGCAATGCTCTAACCATTTTACTTGATAACCCCTTTCTGCCTAGTTTGTACCATAATGCATTTCGATTGATAGAGTCAAATGCCGTCTTAAAATCAACAAAAGCACAATGAAGCTTTCCCCGCTTAACTAACAGTTGCTTCGTTCTTAAAGTGTCTAATATAAAAGCGGCATCTATGGTACTGTGTCCTTCTCTGAAACCCATTTGAAATTTTGAAAGTTTGCCAAATTTAGATTCCCAGTCCTTTATCCGGTTATATAACACTACAATAAATTTTCTCCATAATTGGCAACAGAGTAGTCCCCCTATAGTTATCCGGATTTCCAATAGTTCCCTTCCCTTTATAAATGGGATGAATAATGCCCTTTCCCGAACAGGTAGGGTAATTCCCCTCAATAAACAATCTGTTACATATCTGGAGCATACTCCTACCAAACTCATTAACATTGGCTGGGGCTTTAAAAACTTCCGGGGGCAGCCCATCCAACCCTGGAGCTTTGCCTTCCTTCAGACTCCTCAGCGCCTGTGCTACTTCTCGTGCTGGTATTTCTTCGTCCAGTATTGGGATCCCAAGGTGTCCCAAAATTTGCGCTTCCTTTATACAAATTCCTTCCCTTTCACCTTTCCCGAATATTCCCATAAAATGCATTGCCCATTTTCTGGGAGAAATTTCGTTGGGCGTCTGACGGTTGCCTCTTAAATGTTTTACTACTTGCCACATCTCAGCGTTATCCCCCCGTGTTAACATATTACTAATTTTCTGAGTAATTTTGTCTTGCCACTTAGTTCTCTTTTCCCGTAAGAGCTGTTTATACTCCCTTCGATTTTTTGTAAACATTTTCCTAATGTCATCTCCCCCCTCCCTTCTGAATTTTGACAGAGCCTCCTCTGCTTGTTTCTTTACAGTTCTGCATTGCTGGTCATACCAACCATTGAATCGTTTTACCTTACCATGCATTTGGACTTTCATTGTCCCCGCAGCCGTTGCTATTATATGCGTTAGTTCCTCCGCTGTGTCTGCGTTTCTTTCCCCTAATCTTCTTTCTAATTTATCAACAAATACTTCTTTTTCTATCGGTTTCCATATAAATTTACTAATGAATCTCCCTTCGTCCCCCTGCCCCTCTTCAGGTGCATTCGCCACCATGGCCGTCTCTATATTCAGTTCCAGGACAACCGGACAGTGATATGACTCGATACGATCCCCCACCCAAAATTTTCTAATTCTGCCAATTAAACCCTGACTTATTAAAATAAAATCTATTACACTACCCCCATTTTCATTTATGAAAGCGACAAAATTAGTTATTCAATCTTCACATATATTGAGCACATTTGAAATACCTTCATGATCTGAGTGTGGTCTGCATTCGATGTCGGTGCATTTTCAGTGCTCTTCATATGGTGGACCACCTTCGGAGAAGCCTTGTTCCACCAAGCGATGCCATTGGTTAGCTGGAGGCATACAAAGTTGCCTACATGGTGGGATTATAATGGGATTGGCGATGGAACGTGAGGACCCATTTTTCTGTGAACTCCAAATTATATTGTCCCTTGGGAATACTTCACTTGAGCTAGTCAACGGTAGAGGTTTCGATAGAATCGACTTAATCGTAAACCAGAGCCGGAAATCGGGCCACGTCACGAGAACCGCGAACAGAACTACTGAGCTACACCGGCACCTAGCCCATTTAAGGCTGGTTTGGTTTAAAGCAAACATTACTAAAATTTGATCGTGTGTACATCTGTAAGCAAACATTTTCGAAAATGAAATTTATCATGAACAATGAACGCTCTAAAGCTAAATTAACGGCTTTCCATCTGCTTTCGCGCTTTATCTAATTCAGCTCTGCAATCCAGCCCAAAATATCTAAAAGTTTTAAAAAGGGAATAATAATTTGGTCTCGTTTGCGTTTTAGTTGAACTTATGTTAATTAACCTTTTACCATTTATTTCCAATTATAAATGTAATTGTTGAAAGGACTGTTAAAAGCACATATAGGTAGTCTAATTTAAATAAGTTTTGACACATTCATTATTTTAATTTTGTGTTTGTAGTACAGTCTTTCCATTACAATAAGAATAGTATATTTAGTTTGAATTTGTATGTCTCGTTTTCTTCTAAGGGTGACACAGAAGCTCTATTGGGCACTTGTTTACGTATAATAAATATTTTCCTAGAATGCGGGTGAAAAACTAACCAGGCATTTTTAATCCAGCCCACCTCCGCTTTCCCAGTCTGCATCCTTGGTCTAATAGCAACTATTATCTAATAGCAACAAACTTGGTATTTATGTTTAGTATCTTCTAAGGATGCGAAATTAATATTTTCAAAATAATCCTCCCACCGCAAACTACCCTTTATATAGAAAAAGTTGGAACTTTTTTTCTCAAAATGGTTCTAATGATTTTGATTGAAATACCATATATTAAAGATATTTACATCACAAATTCTGGGATTAGCCTCTGAACACCTCTTTACTCTGTATGAATTTTACAGAATTTTACATAACGGTGAAACCCTAAGAGATGGGCTTAATTCACACAAAACGTAGATGTCGTTAAAACACATAATTTGTGTCATATACGTTTTTCTTGTAGAGTGGACCATTTTTGATATAGTCCTTGTTATTGGTTTGTTTTAAACTACCTAGCATTTTTCAGACGTGACTATATTAAGCAAACCGAACCTCAACCAGCGACCAGCTGTTAAAAGATTTGACTATCGCTTTAACATAATGCATTCCCTTATTTCGCTTCTATTTGCAATGAAGAAGTAATAACATCAATTATTTTAATGTTCTCGACTAGCATGATGTAGACAAAAGAGTAAACTTTTATAAGAATACTTTGAATTTGGAACAGCTAGAGAAAGTTATGTGAATTGGACACATCAGATTTTACTCTTTTCTGGAACTATAGGTATTTTATTATTTAATCCAACTTTACATATTCTAATTTCAAACACAATTTTCATTGTGGTGGTAACTTGAAATAAACACCACAGCAATAAAATAAATTATTCTGCGGCATGAGACAAAGCTGAAATCAGGGTGAGAAAAATAAATCTAACGAAGTCGTATTCCCAATACTCACTGCTTCACTTTAGGCATGGAGGATCAGATGCAGAAGCATTGTATAATATTGATATAACTAGAAATAGCATCTTGGGGACTAATAGTGGAACAGAGTCGATGTTAGCGCAGCACGTGGTATATAGTTGTGTTGACAATGCAGTGTGTCCGTAGTGGTACTAATAGAAGGTGGTTGCGTTGCGGATGTAATGTTTTCACTAGCAGTGGAGGGTGATTGAGGTTGTGTGGGTGGTAAACATAAATACCGCTGATTTACGGCAACTAACAATTTTAATATTTACATACATTCAATTGCTGCTGTGCTACATTCATTATCTGTTTCATTTTTTCTCAAGATACATAGATTACAATGCACAACAGCAGACATTCGTAACGTCCCAAATGAGAATGTCTCCGATTGGCACGTAAAAAGCTTTATATTGTGAAAAACTTCCATCATCACAAGATGTGATTGGAAATAAGACACATCATCGACTATTGGGTAAGATATTCCATCAGCAATTATTTCCGAGTTTGCTTTTTTTCCTCTGTCTTCACTTTCTTTTTCACACGGTCTAAAACAGGTGTCATGGATCTCTGATTAATTGCTTGTACAAGTTGATCGACAAATTTCAAGGCTCGAGGCATTTCAGTTTTCGATATTTCCAAATAAGGGTTATTGTCGTAGAAATATCTGCAAAGTTCTTCTGTATGACTTGCAATTCTTCATGCAATCCATTTGAAGCAAGAGATTTTACAATTTGATTGAAGAGCATTCACTATCATCAAAGGCATTACATACGTACAAAAAAGTATAGTAATATACAGCATATATTGCCAGGTTCCCCGACGCGTTACTGCAGGTTGTTTATATGCTGCGGTGCAGTCGCCAATGCAGGTCAGTCTCTACTCGGTAGGTATGCAATTGGTATCTACATGCGTCCCTCTATCGGTCTCCGAGATACCAACAAGTAAACCAAGTTTTACTGAATTCTCCATAGTATCTGCTCTATTTAGCAAATGTAGGTGTGTTTATTAATTTAGCTATCGAGTGAGAATGCAAGCGTTGTTTAACAAAACTAGATAACCGGCCACGGCAGCCATGGTCGTTGGCGAGTTTGGCGTTGACGTTCTGCCGAGGGTCGAGGGTTCAAATCCAGCTAAGGGCATGGAAATTTAGTGTTTGTATACCAAGTCATTTCTATCTTTCTAATGGCCAAAGTAGTTACGCCTCAAGGCCAACATACTTAATAAAAATAGATATTTGATGAGTAAGTTTGAACCCCGAAACCACTTCCATAATCCTATCGACATAATATTTATAGTGGTATAATAATTGTAAGCCGGTCAAATTTAAAGTCACTGAAATAAATAAAACGGGAAAGTGCTATAATTATGACCTAATTTTGAAGATTTCTATGTCTGCTTGTGTTTTCATTTTGCTCTAATTTCCTCGCATACTCCCTCTTCGTTACAAAAAGCGAAGAATTTACTCTTACACGAACCTCTTCTTTAGGAAGACAAGAGGTATAAAGACAATCCTTGACTTTTTGTGTTGTATTTTTCACTTAAAATTCTTTCTCGTGGCATGTTCTTCCAGCACTGTGTGCTACATGTTCATCACACTATTTTGGCAGATTGCGTGCAGATGAAGAATATTATGGAAAAAATATTTCCGGAGGTATTTTTAGCTTCAAACAGATGAAGTACAGTTTGCTGGGACTTGATTCAAACAGCCCAAACTAGCAAAGCCTGCACACGTACTTAATCGAAGTACATGTACTAAGAGATAAGGTGTTTTGTGTAAATACTGTATCGAGATATTAGGTATATTAGCATGTATATATGTGAATACGTGAGTGTAGTTGTGAGTGCGAGTGTGTGAATGTGTTATATCAAAGTGTTATTTCTTTTGTTGGCTTGTTGCTGTTTTGTTGTATCGTATGTGTGTGCGTATGTGCGTATTCCAAGTGCTGTGAATATATGTAAAATAGGGGTAGGTAATAGACTGATTTCAAATATTATTGGAGACCATGTACGGTCACTGACGAATGCAGCTGTGTGACGCAATTTATGTACGTAATACCATGTACTTAATAAATACTACTACTACTACTACTACTACTACTACTACTACTACTACTACTACTACTACTACTACTACTACTACTATTACCACCACTTTTATTTTCACAGCATGGTGTAACTATAAGAGTCTGTTTGCTAGAAACAGCTTTACCAGTAATAGATGTATAGCGTTCGTTGGCATTTCTTCTATTATTTTTTGTGGCACAATCTCTTCTTGACTCTTCCTTGTGTTTCTTAGTTTCATCAGACATCTTCAAATAACACCACTGGTGCCGTAGCAGTAAGTCCGGCTGGCAAGCCTACTCGGCCGAGAAGCTTGTTCCACATAATATCTGTCACGTAACTAGTCTCCTCTAATTGGCTCGTGTTGTGGAATATGCTGTTATGCAGTACCGACTAGTTCCATATTTACCATATTAATATATCATTGATGTTAATATATCTAAAGTGAATTGTTAGATTTATGTTTTCTTAACCGTATGAATCAAAGTTTTATGCAACAGAGTTAATGCATCCCTAATCCACATAAAGTTTTATCAAAAATACATGGGAGGATTCTTATTCTAAAGCTGCCTCTCAGGATAATGATATCATAACAGTGTGGCTATATCGATTCCATCCTTGTGTGGCGCACCGTTTACTTGTAATCATTTAAAGGTGTACGTTAGCAAATCAAGAGAAATGGGAAGGTAGTATATCTCTACGGTGCAGGTTATAAGAAACTAGGATTAGGTATACAACGTTAATCACAGCGTTTATTCGTGCTATACATGGCTATCAAATCGAATTTGTACCATTATATTTGCTTCTCTATATAATACAGAGCTTAATGTAATATATTATCTATTTCTACAAAATAAATCAGTCTGTAGCCTACTTTCGCACTTGTAATTATTGTATGTTAATGGAATATATATTTCAAAGTGAATTTTGTTTAGTTATTCTGCCGTGAAACAGTTGTAGTTATCAGGTCTAAAGCTACTCAAAAAATATTTTTCAGTATCCTTATTGGTTGAGATTTCTATATGGATATTCGGCATATTTAATAAATATGCTTTGCTTCCCTTTGTGTGTAAATAGAATTAAACAAAATTTAAACAAAAAAGAGACGTTCAATGCAAGATTTCAATGGAATGGACCATGCGTACTCTTTTTTTTAGCAATTTACGTTATTGTACAAATTACTTTATACCAGATTTCAAACAAAGGGTATATTTGTGTTTATCAAGCTGGCGAATTATGATTGAGGAGTTGTACGTAATAAGAGTCCAAATCGGTTTAAGTTTTGGATAGATGAGATTTTCTGTGTGCTTGTAGGTACATTAGTAGGCCTGCAAAATTTCATTGCGATATCTCAATTTGTGAAAGTCTGACAGCCATTTTGAAATCAAATTGGTGTGGGAGATAAAAGCAACTACGAACTGCAGTAGTGTTATTTGAAGATGTCTGAGATAGCTATTAGTGATGAAACTAAGGAGCACAAGGTACAGTCAAGAAGATATCGTGCTGCAAAAAAATAAAAGAAATGCCAACGAACGCTATGCATCTATTACTGGTAAAGTTGTTTCTAGCAAACAGATTTTTAAAGTTACACTAAATGTTTTGAAAATGTTGCAGCAACAAAATAGGAAGATTCAATGGTGAATACATTCTTTTTTAATACTATAAGAAAAAATACTGTGACATGAATACCAGGCTTATTGGAAAGCTAACTAAACTCTGCAAAAGAAAAAGATATGCGCAGTTTACTTAACTTCCTAGAACCAAATTATGTTGCTTGGTACAAAGGGAGTTTCCTGCAAACCAAAAGTAAAAGGACACAAGGAGCTAGTGATGAACTAAATCTGATTCACCAACTTCACTTATTGTTAAAACAGAATCATTTATGTTTCTAATTTCATATAAAGTTATTTTTGTTAAAATCTGTTTAAGATAATTTTTCTGTTCTATTTATTCCTAAGTTGTATTTTCGTAGTACCACACTTTGTAACATAATAATGTAACACTTCTGTGTAAAATAGAATAATGAATCCTAAAAAGGGCCCATATAAGCAATATTTTGGACATCCATATCCATATGCAAATAGAAGATAAGTTTAGTTTCTACTTAGCACTTGCTAAAATAACTACGAAAGAGTACCTTTACTTTCTCTTGCAATTATTTACAATGTACAGAGTATAAGATATTTTATTCCGCCAAAACATTTGATACCGAGATTTCACAAGCGTTGAGGACCCCTGAATACAAAAAATGCGTTTTTAGAAAAATAAGTCAGTGTGTGTATCTGTGTACAACATAAATCAAAAACAAGAACTCTGTTAAACACCAAACTTGTTATTTATGTTTGGTATCTTCCATGAATCCAACAAGAAAATTTACACAAGATCTCCCCTCAAACTACCCTTTACATGGAACATTTTCAAAATTGTCGATTTTCTAAAAAAAATATATTAAAAAAACTTATATTGCCCAAAAAATGTATATCCTTGATTTCCTGTGAATGGCTCTCAAGACCTCTTCATTCTGAATTACTTTTGCGAAGCTGGTAAACTGTAAGATATAGACAAAAGCTTACTACATAAAAATGTAGATCTCGTTAAAATACACAATTTATGTCATATACAGTTTCTTTTGCAGAGCTAACAGTTTCAGAGATATTCCCTGTTATTGGTTTCAATTTTAAAATACTTAAGCCTTTTTCAAATGGGAAGCTCTCATCTATTTCATTTCTTCTTTTTTTACTCACGGTCATGGGAAGAAAACAGTATTTCAATAGCAATCGTACAGCCACAGCTTTTAAAAGGTTTGACTGTGGTTTTAGCCTAGTGTATTCCTTTTTACTCTTTTACTTTATAACGAACTAAGAAATAATAACATTTTGATTAGCCTGGTGTAGATGAAAGAATTATCTTTTGTAGGAAAGTTTGTTTGCAGAACAGATAGAGAAAGGCATGCAAATGGAACACGTCCGATTTAATGCATAACGTAACACCAGAAAAAAAACAAAAAAAGACATATAACATCTTATGCATAATTCAATTCTTTATTCGTATGTTTCCCAAAATATGGTTTCCTCTCATAGGCCGCTATTACATAGAACTCCTCAATTGATAGTTTTCTCTTTAGTCCCACAAGGGTTATTTCGGTTCGAAGTATCTCATCTGCTGAGTCAGAAGTCGTTACACTTAAACACCTGCGTGAGAACGAAGACAGCTATTCAAGAGAAGATGGTAGAAGGGGTCATAACGTTCATAAGTTAAGAAGGAAAAGTATCGTTCCAAGTTAGAGCAGAAACGCGTTTCGCTCGTCAAGGTCTCTCTAAGCAACATGACAAACTGCTGTGCAGTAAACCTGAGTACAATAAGTGCGATTAATAACGGGATGTGAAAATTATAAGTCGTTCTCAACCGAACCATCACAGCTCTGCTGCTGAGCCTTTTTAATTAAGGTAGAAGGGTGAACTGGCTGTTTTCCAACCGAAGATTACAGCGAAGAAAGATTATGGCGGTGCATTTGTTAAGTTTTCATTACTGCTTACGCTTGCGTTTAGTAACAGCATAGTTGCTCAAATATCAAAAACGTTGGCGCGATCACATGGGTATCCAAAATGGAAATAGCATAAAAGTTTCCTGTCCCGCTGCCTTAATTCTCCAACGAATATCTTCTTTAAGTTACTAGAGATATCTTTAATTGATTTCCCTTTATATAATAAATCATAAAATTTAAACTATTATCTTAATATGAATACTGTAGCATTGTTTAACCCTTAGAGCACAAACCCAACACTTTTTTATATAAACATAAAGCCTTCTAAATGTAATACACTTTTTAACTTTCATACAACACGTTACAATGCCTTAAGAATCTTATGTGTTCCATTCATACGACTTTCGCTATTTATTCTGTGACAAACTTTCCTACAAAAGCTTATTCTTTATCTGCTTCATGCTAATGGAGATGAACATTAACAGAAATAGTCTTACTACGTTGTTCCTAATAAGTAAAAGTGGAAATACACACGGCTGAAGCAATAGTCAAATCTTATAAATTCTGGTTGCTGGGCGAATGAAATTCGGTTCTCTTTACATAGCCAGGAGTAAAACGAAATAAAACAGAATGACAAATGCCCGTTTTAAAAAAGTTTAATTACTTTAAATTTGAAAACAATAACAAGGAATAACTCACAAATAGTTAACCTTACAGAATATTTATGTCATAAGTTGTGTGTTTTAACGAGATATACATTTTTATGTAGTAAGCCTTTGTCTTTCCTTACCGTTTACCAGTTATGCAAAATTCACGTAGGATGAAGATGTCTTCTGAGGCTATTTCTAGAAAATTTAAAATAAATATTTTATTTGTCATATAAATGTTATTAATATATGCCATTTTATTCAAAATCTTTAGAGAATTTATGACAAAAATAAATTGTTTTTGAAAACTTTCCCTAAAGGATAGTTTGGGGTGCAAGAGTTTTCCTGAAAACCTTCGTGTCGCATCCTGGAAGGTAATAAAATTAAATACCAAGTTTGTCGTTTACTGGACTTTCGTTATGAGTTATGACACCACCCACCCACATTCACTGGACCTATTTCTAAAACAAAACAGAACAAACTCTTTTTGGGATTGAAGCATCCTCTAAACATATATTTAGTTCAAATCTCGATGTCAATTTTCTGGATAGAATATAATACCTTCTCCATCTACTGTGTACGTACATGATATCAGTAAAGAAAGTAAAAATAGTAAAAGTATTATCTTACATTTTTACTTTATATTGTGTCACATTGACTGCAGTTCGTGCAGAGATTTCTTTCGATGTTCTTTGCCGTACGCACAACATTCTTTGCTGCACGTGGTTGTCGTTCTGATTTTTTAGAAGGGCAGAGGTCACAAACAGTTCTCTTGTCAGTGGTACGTTATTCTTTCTTTATAATGGAGATTCCTTGGTTAGGACATCTTGTATCACTACTCAAGGTTTGTAAATTGGGAGATTTTAGTCGCTTCTCCATCTGGAGTTGGCGTAAAGGAAAAATCTGTTGACTAACCTACTGCTCATTATTGTATGGATAACTCAGGCGCGCGCGTATGTAACAGCTGATATTAATTGTGCCATAAAACACATATAGTTATCATCTTCTAGTTTTCCAGTTACAATAATAGGTAAATAGCACATCCAAATACTAATCTAAAACAATGTACTAAAGTTGTTTCCCGTCAAGTATTACCAACGGTACATTATCGTATATAGGTATTGAACTAATATTATTGCTTGAAATGGTTCATGTTGTTCATCTTTTGTAATCCTGGGTACTTGGACAATAATACTCGTAAAATTTACGACATAAAACTCAACAATGTTGAATTAAACCGAGGCGTTTCAACAATGAATATTCACTTTCAAACATCTTCAAAAGCTAGGAAGCATAGCAATGTGGCGGGAAGAGCATATCAGATAAAGGAACGTTGCCAATCATGTGTCGTCAAAATGACGAGGCTTTATGGTCTAGGGGTAAAAATAACATGTTTGCTTCAAGAATGATATAGCCATAGAAGTTTGATTATTGCGTTTAAACATATAATCACACTATATAGGTATGTATTTAATGCAATGGAATAACAAAATTCTTCTCTTCTAACTGCGTTAAATAAATTACCAGTTCACACCAGTTCGGATTCTATATTTTGCACGTTGCTGTAGTATAACATTCAAGCATGTGAGGAGTGTGTTTATAATACGTGATGTTAAATTCTAAATAGAGTAGTGGTCCATTTTAAAACCAATGTGTCTATTATCCTTGCTGTGTACCTGCGTGACTAAATAACACATTTAAAAGGATCAGCGGTTGGTGATAGAGCCACACTTAATTTTTTCAAAAAATAATTTGTCATTATTACAGATTATTAAGTAAGTGCCATTTCTCCCCATAAAAGATATTGTGTTAATATTTCACTGTATTACCAGCTTAATATTTATAGTGCACAGTTACTGTAACTTTACACAATTAATTGAGTTCATAGACTTCATGCTTAAACCTTACAGAGGTGTGTTAAACAGATCTTCGTGAATGGTTTAACCCCTTCTGCCCCCAAAAGAAATCTTAATGCTTTTCATAAAAGTGAAACAACCTCAAGAAGACGCCTCTGTGTCATTACTTACTATTCGCTATCTATTAGAAAGCGTTTTCAGCATCATTTAAATACCCGTTAGATATTAAAACCTAGAAATCTACCATCTTTATGTTGTTTCCAATTCGTTGTAAAAATTTAACAATTTTCAAATTCTAAAACGCTGTTTTCAATTTATTACTTAGGTACGGTATTATAGATATTTTAATATAACCTATGGCACTACTGCAATAAAATATAACTATATATATATATACTAATGTAAATACATATTTACAATATCTGTGCGCACATTACTTGGGATTGTAGATATAGTAGTTAGTCTATGTTGCACTAATTTATTCTCCTTCATCATGGGCACATTTAATGGAATGGACAACAATATACATTTTGAGAGATTTTGGGATGAGAAAAAAAAAAACATCTCTCCACGTCACCGTCAGTATGAAAGTTCTCCGATCCAAGCTGTTCTACAAATGAATACATCTGCAGCTGCCGTACCTTCGATACGTTTGGCAAAATATCCTATTAGTAATTTGGCACACTTGAAAGAAAAGTAAAAACTGCAAGTAGCAAGTTCCGTCGCCTCACTAATTCTGATGAGACAGTGGGTGTACGGACGCACCCCATCCCTGTCTCTGACGCCATCAATTCCCATAGCGCTTTTAACTTGCAATTCCTCAAATGGCAAACCGTCTACTCTCTTTGGTATCATGTCCATACAATTTCAAAACCTTCTGGATGTTCATTATAAAAGTAAAAAAAAAAAAAAAAAAAAAAAAAAAACGGACACAATTCATTAAGACTTTTTCAATAAAGGATGAGGGTGAAGCCTTTCCGTTTTAGTATTCCTTCTCCTTTCGTTATTAGGTAAAACATGAAAGAGGGAGAGAGAGAGATCCATGCGCACATTCTCTCTTTCACTCAAAAATACACACCCACACAAACGTGGGAAATGTAAAGTAAAAGTTTTATAGTAAATATCTAATGAGTCTTACTAAAAACCTTAGCTGTTTCATTGGCTACTAACACGCTGTTTATTCATTAAAACGAGTTCGATATTTTATGATGGATACTCCCAGTCTGGCATGCACGTACGAGTATAACGAGTTGAAAACTTAGTTTGCAAATCTTGATAACCCAGAGTGAGAAACCAAAATTAAGACAGCTATTTGTATAAATGTGCATAACACACCTTCGAACCGTGGTGGGTTTCTCCAGGTTGTGATAGGAGAAAAACCATTATTACCGGCAAGATGGTGCTGGGCTGCATTTATCTTCGTCCCTGTCACTAGCGCCCTCCTCTTCCTTAATCATGTAACAACTGTAGTTGTTCAGATCTCCATTAATAACTGTTCTCGTCTTAGAATCTCACGTGGTGGGCGGTGCACCAGAGCGACTTGCACTGGATCTGCGCCCAAATACGAAAACATCACACTTCCTATGTTAATTAGTATTTTGGAGCTGAATGCCTCCACGAGAGAATAACGGGATTAAGTCATTGAAGTGAATGTAATTTCCCTCTTTATTATATATTTTAATTCGATTATGACTTCTCGCCTCTAGGCACCTTATGTTAAAAGGGTAAGCAAAATTACACAACACTAAAACTGGAGAAAGAATTTTTGTAACAATTAATATGTTGATTAATAACTGATTTTTAACGTATGAAATAAGCCACTCTGGAGCAAAAAAAAAATTGCAAAAATAGATATTCCATTTCACTCATAAAAGCTAGGACAATAAGCGTACGAAATGTTATGTTTATCAATATTGGCCATCCCCCATTTAAAGAATACTACACCGTATGGCTTCTTAAGGGACACTGAGAGTGACCTTTTTACCAAATTTGTCAGAAAATCCTTTTTTTTTTTTTTTTTTTTTTTTTTTTTTTTGGGAACCTGTGTATATCCATAGAGAGCTCACATGTTCCTTTTCGCTTTGGGTTCTACTGAAATTTAAAGACTACACAATACATCTTTTTCCTAGCAGAACATTGTATAAAATTGTTCTTGTCAACTACATTTTCACACTTTCAGAATATTTTACGCGTCGCAATTTTTGTTAAAATTCCATTGAAATATCGCAGAATAAGCAACTGTAACATTCCACTGGATAAATGCATGCTATTAGTAATAATAATTATTTCAATTTTAATCCATGAAAAATATTTGATTAAAACATTAAAATATCTTATAGATATTATTGAAATCAATTCCTTGTCATGTTTATTTAAAATGCCTTTTAATATACCTTTTGTTTATGCTTCTAAGCTCCAGTTGGAAAAATTGCAAATAAGTTTCTAAAATCATAATATTATAAGATCTATTTTCGTAATGAAATTTATGAAATAATGTATGTAAGCTCTCAAAGTGTTTGACAAATTCTATTGAAACTTGCTGTGGCTACATACGAGTATTAACGAAACAGTAGCTCAATAACCGTAAATTTGTTAAATAAAATCATACAAAGATGTGTAACTTTGAAAATTCACTCTTGCTGCCCCTTGATTATTTTTCTCAAGGGGATTTATAGTGAGTGGAGATTTTAAATATAAAAGTAGCTTTCTCATTTTTTAGTTGTGTGAAGAATGTTGCATAACACGATTAACATTTACGCTAATGTGAATCTCACAACATTTAAACAGAATTAATGTTTAAGAAATCACAGAAATGCTTCATTATTATCTCTCTTGAACATAGTGAGTTCTATTTGATATAGAATACGATATTATATAGGGTGACTTTTGGGTATACTAAAAGATCATATTCTCAGAATCCTAAAAGCTGTCATGAATATCACTTTTTACTTCTGTTATTTTCAATGCTTTATTATCACATCCAAAACAATGCATGACAAATCCGTAGTAAAAATAGGAAAATGGTGATAAATGAGAAAATGAAGAGGATTGATGGAGGAAGAGAAAGTGAATTGAAAGATACGTAGATATTTTTCCGTCAGTACAGTTATTAACGTTTGCATTGTTATGGGCTCTGGTTGTTTGAAACAACTGCACATACAGTAACAGAAGTAACATATAACTCATTAGATGTTAGGGGACATGCAGTAAATCATACCTAGTACACTCGCCTGATCATGGCGTTCAATGTGTGGGCATAACATTTTCCCCAAAATAAAAAGCCATGGGGTTTTTCAGACTCTCCCGGAGTCAGTGGGCAAATTTTTCCTGCTATCGCGATTTGCTTTCCATAATATCCCTTTAATTCCGATTCCATTTCATGTACTTCGAGGTTCGTTGCGTATGGCAGTGCCTGGCAGATGGCGCGGATCGGATGCATGTTATAAGGAAAGAGCACTCCCTGTAGACACTAGAGAATCGATGGGTCCTTGATTTCCCTCACTGGGCAGCTCCAGCAGTGGAACGGGTCTTCGAGGGGTCTAGAATTGTTAGAAAATCTCGCGCGTTTCTATAAACTTTTTTATCTAATTTAAAAGATTTAATTTACTATTTTAGTTATTGTACTATAAATATTAGAACTGGTTGAAAAAGAATTGTAATTACAATAGTTGGATTAATTAAATTTTCTCATGAATTTAATGAAAAACTTAAATTTACAGCAAGAGTAATTTTAACATTTACTACCTGCATACGTAGCTTCCTGTGATTCCCTCCCGCTATCCCTTCCTCCTGTCGAGTGAAGAAAGGAAGGAAGAGTGAGTGAATTAGTTTGCCCATATCTAGACTCGAACTTGAGCCCACATGACATGTATTTTGCAATCCATCAGTCAAGTAGCCTAAACGTTCAGCCTAAGTGCAGCTGTCAATACCAGAACCGTTATGCAGAGCCGTGATGTGTAGCTTTTCCATAAGTCCGCAGATGATGCTAAAACCTAAAAGTGTTAATTCAGAGAAATTATGAGACAAGTTTTACTAAGCACCAGACAAGATGAACCACATCTGTAATAGAGCATTCTTATAGATTTCTTTCTGATACTAATGTATTTATACGAGTCTCCTATTATTTTGAATTCACGCAACTCGGCCATTTGGCTTCATGGATTGTTAGATTTTCATCTCAAATTCATTGTCTAGAAACAATCCACTGACAGTAAAGCTATGCAACAGATATTTATTTACAGATTGAATAAAATTTTTCACATGCTGTATATGAAAAGTTTTTTCCATAAAAGTTGGACCCTGATCTTCTTGTATGCGACTAGAAATGGACATTCTCTTCTGAAGATTGCAGAACAATCTCTTCTTGCTTCACACTGCCACAGTAATTAAAAAAAATCGATGCTACTTTTGAAAATGTTAATTTACACACTCGCAAGCAAAATATTCCATGTTCACAATTATACATGCAAAAATAATACGTTAAGGGCTTAAATTTTAATTACTTTTTTTTAAAAATGAGAGAATGTTTCAGTGAAACTCTAGACGTTAAGAATTCCCTCTTATGAATGACATTAGTTTTACGTACCGATGCCGTGATTTTTCTTGTGACTAGTTCATACAGAGTACTCTAGCGAAAACATAACAGGAGTAATCCGTTTCTTTCTTTGAACATTCCAAGCAAATGTAAAGTTTACTGACGTTTGAGCAGAGGACAATATTTTCCGTTGTAAGCAGATTTTCCACTCAATGCTCTTCACGAAGCCTTGGTAATGCTTTACAATAATGCAACTTTGTGGGCTGCTTGCGGAGCAAAAGGAGAATATCTGTCCTGTGTTCTGGCTCCTAGAAAGAACAAAACAACTTCTCTAAAGAGCAATATTGTGTTTCCCTCTCTGCCGATTGCAACTTGCTTCAGATGTCCTTTCAACTTAGTGTTTTCACTGACACTAGCAGAATGTGTTCTGACATATCTCGCAGTGTCCTGCAATGCCATCGTTAATCGTCATTATCCTGAAACAACCTCAACGAAGATCGAAAACACCACCATAGCCAGCTTCGTAATCCCCACCAGATACTAGTTTTGTATCATTCATCGCTGTTAACCAAGCTTAAAACACAGGGAAATATAAATAATCGCCACCGCAATGTTGTAAAGAGATGAATTCTACTATAATTTTTAGAACCTCATTCTATTCACTTAAAAAGGCAAGGCATTATTGCAGTAGGTATCATTAAATTCCTAGCAGAAGCCACAGTTTCTGTTATGTTAATCTGGCGTATATTCGCGAAGTTTTCATTGTTTTCCAGTTTGACTAAACTTTTTGGTTATGTAACTGAACACTACTAAATTAAATAAATTTAACTCCTTATTTTATTTGTTTACTATTTATAATCAAAATAATGCACATTCATTCTAATTAGGACAATATTTATTCAAACATTCTTATTGATTTATGTAAATACACTAAAATGACAATAATTACTTTTCAGTATAGTTTAACAATTTAAATTTCTTTAGATTTTAGGCAATTTTCTATTATGCGTTTAGCTTGCTGCTCACCATATAAATTCTCTGCATAGAAAATGAATAAGGATTTTCAAAAATACAAATTGTATCCTTTTTTTGTTCAGAAATATTCTTTATTTAAACTATTTATTCATATAATGGCTTAAAATGTTCACGTTGTGCTCATTATAATTTTTCTAATAAAATTAAGTTACATCGATCTTCAATATATACTAACGAGAAAATTAGTCACATTATTGGAAAATCATATATAATTTTCATCGTTTCTGATTTTTATATGCCATGAAATTCAATAAATAGTAGAAATATTTCTATGGGGAAAGTTGTGTGTAGAAAACTACTAAAAAAGTAAAATATAGAAGTCAGACATACAATATATGTTTGGTCACACAACTATACTGTTCTGCCACTACTAACCATTCAAAAAAGACCTTTAAAATTACTCCTTTACATAAACTATAAAACTATTGAAAATACGTCTTAAAAGTCATATGAAACATTTAAAATTATGGAATATTTTAAATATTGGTAATTAATTCCTATTTCACGCAAAGCATATGTAGAATACGTTTGGAAAAATAGAATCAGACTGAGAAATATAACGCCAAGGCCATAATTTAAACCGTGAATCCTCCAGTTTCTATCCAGTTGGTTAGATCAATCTAGTGGAAACCGTAAAACCCAACCTTAAAACGCGGTTTTGGCATTGATTTTTTCAGTTTGATTCTGTTTAAAACATTGTTTCAATGTTACTTGTTTTCTCTTTTAATGCAATATCTGTATTAACATTCCAAATTGGTAATAATGTAACGAAGTTTCGAAACCATAACATAAGCCAGTATAGGAGAAAGTATTTTCCTTCCAAAATAGCCTCGAAAATTTAATCATTATAAATGATATCAATTGTTATCCATGTGTTCTGCAATTTTGTTCAAATATTATTCAAAATATTAATTTGCATTGAATGTCAACAGAGAAAGAATATTTAGGTAATTCTTTCATTCTCTATAAACACATAAATTCTCCAAAAAGTTTAAATATCTAAACAAAGGGTCATCTATATCAGCGTACATATTTCTATTCTTATATAAATATATGAATTCACATTATCCTTAAGTTTTACTATTATGTATCCTACTAAACAATTACTACAGCATGCCTGATTTTAAATTACAGCAGTAAATTATGCTTTAGTACTCATTTCAGGCGCCTGAGAAAGGAATATTATTGCATTCACAGACCTGTGATTTTCATTTGAATTTCCTCTGACATTGTCTTGTCTCATGAACTCATTCCCCTGACTGCATGCGTGAGGGAAAGGAGAGAAAGAGAGCAAATACAGGTGACCCATCATCTCCGTCACGGTGACATGCATAATGTATTCTTTCTTCAGTTCTTAAAAACAATTGGTTTAATTTGTGCGCACCTATGTTTGACAAAATGCCGAATGTGAAACAAGGTTAGAAAATTTTCTAATCATTATTTCCACGGATAAGTCTCGTTTTGCAAACCGTTGTAGTTGCAGACAAACACCAACTAGGTACAAGGCCGCAAAACTCGCGTATGACGGTAGGAAGGCATCCTCAAAATTAGGCCAGCTACACAAATCTGATGCACTATTTGCATTACATTTTATATTTAATTTTAGTAGTAGGGGAAATTCAAGCTAAAACTATGAGAAATTGCCATACGTTTAAGTTCAAAAAAGTACATTATAATTTGCAGTGTAAAGCATACGATGTCATTAAACGTATTGTTCCTTTTGGTACGTCGATAAACACTAAAACATGCTTAAACGGTTAACTGTATAAAATGCGCTTATTTTGTGATCGAAATTGTTAGAAGGGATCTCTTTATAAACAGAAAGAGAATATTAAATCGGTTGACATGCGCAAATGATTCATAGTGAGGAAAATTATCCAATTTCCTAAAAATTATTTAGTCGAAACTTTTAAATTGCAATGCGTGGCGCAGAGTTCCAATTTTTCTAAGTAAATTATTTTAAAGTATGTGAAATTTCGATTTTTAGAATGTGGCTCTTTAGAGCCTCATTTTGGAAAATTTTCTAAAATGTTATAATTTTTTTTTTTTGGCAGGTGAAAGAAAAGTATACTTATGTGTGTAGTTTTGGAGCAACTGATATAGGCAAACAGTTTCAAAATTCAATATCTGACTTGTGCAAACCATTTATTACATATCATCGAGCCATAGGAATGTATAGGTTAGAAAAAGCATAACAAGGCAACTATTCCACCTGAGATGCGTTTCCCACTATTAAGATGACAAAAGGCATGAGAAGAGGTAAGGGATTATTATCAAATATATAGTTATGTATTTCAATTACAGTGATTATAATACATTATTTGTCTCAACAAATTCCACAATTGTCTATATCTCACATTCTTCTGGGACATTCATACATGAAGTAAACGTGAAGTCTTCTCAGTAATGATAGATGTAATATTGACATAAATAAGAAATTGTTAGATATACTTCACGTTAAAATAATGTACTATTCGACCACAGTAACATTTACGAATGATTCATAATGATTGGGAAATAATTCAGTATTATTGTTTTCAATATTGAAAATATAATTTCAAAAACCTTGAAGATTTCTTCTTCCACATATGAATTTAATCCTGAAATATTTTCTGTTAATTAGGCTATTCTTTATGCAAACTCAGAATTTTCCAAAGATTTTACTAATTTCAACAGATTTTCTTTCGACTTTATTATCACTAAAATCAGTTTACTATTATTCCAGTCGTAACTGGCACTTACTTAATTTAAGGTACTGAATATTTACAAAAAATATAACATCTGTGGAACTATTTTATATTTCTGGAAATAAGAACATTAGAGGTAATGAAATTCTGTATAAATAAGCAAAATTAGGCAGAGAAAAAGCGCAATTCTTTGACTACAGCTTCCCATATTCTTGTGGTGTTAAAGGTAAAAAATTAATAACTAACAATTAACAAGAATACAGAGAGCATCTGAATGGTGCAGCGACTCTTAAGTACTATAACACTTAGAAATGTATACCAAATATTCCATGGTTCTATCATTGATCTTCTTATAACAGTTACTATTCTTAGAATCAGATCAGGGCAAATATGCACACCTGAAAAAAATTCACAAAATTAAAATTAAGATTGATTGTTACTGTGATTCTGGAGAACCACTTCAGTTCATTTGGTTTGTACTGTGCTAACCAGTATAATATTCTCTATTCCGAATTAATTGTAAGCAATGTTGATACCCTTCAAGTGTGCAATATTTATTTATCAAACCATTTCTAAACGTTTGTAATATATTAATAGATTGCTTTCACTATGTAAAATGAAAATTTGAGGTAATGTACACATACATATTAGTTTGTGTGTCCGTGTGATATAAAATCTCATGTTTGATAGTAAACAGTTTCATTGTACAATTTAATTCGATTTTAAATTGTAACTTATGCTTTCAAATTAGTATGTTAAGTACCTAATTCAGATATTTGTATTTGTATAACCGAGTCTTTTTGTATTTATTGTAAATGGATAATATGACGGAGTCCATTAATATATGCGTAATTAATTGCACGAGGACATCAGTATAAAGTAGGCACGTTTTTGCCAAATCGTTAGTTTTATAGAGGATGTGAAAACATTATCTTAATAAACTGGTGGCCAAAATGTTTCGCTTTTAATATAAAATTCAAAATTAATTTCTTATTAATTGCTACAATATTGACTGATGTCACGCCAATTACTTAATATCTTAAGCGTTCCAGTTTTAGTATGATGGCTTTTAGAAATTCAAACAGAATTTCAGTTTGTGCTTATACATGTTTGGACAAAATGCCGAAGGCAATATATGGCAATATACCCACGTACTAACAAATATGCAGCATGTGCACACTGAAATCCATTGTATGCCTGGCTAACAATGCTTCCACATTGGTGCACAAAGGGTTTCAGGTGAATCTCGTCAATTAGGAGGAACATAATTCTGTCCTCTTTGCTTAATAGTTCAATATTTTTAGTCAAATGCTCCTAAAAATTGGCAGAGTTCTGCTCATACTCGAGACAAACCGCACGTAATCCCAGGGGGACGACTCCGGCAGTAGCGTCTATGGCCCGGATTCGAGAGGTTCTGAGTTCGATACCCGGCGACCGCCCACTCTGGTTCATGGGCTGTTCGTGGTTTCCCCAGGGCAACAGACGAGTGATGGGGTGGTCTGCTACCACAAACTTCCAACTTTCATTTCCAATGCCCATTACTTACTTTTCATCTGTTTCAGAGTTGAAGAACTAGGCGACGGTGTTCGGCGAGTTGCGGCTGAGCGGTTGATGTGCGCTCTGTAAAGGTTTCTTCGCTGAAGCCGTTGTGAGACCACTCTATCAGAACGCGTATTGGGGTGCTTTCGAACGAGTACGTTTTCGGGGGACCCCCAGATGCTCGGGGCTTGTTGATAGGGCTCGAGTGACAGATGCGTTCGACCTGAACACGCTAGAGGTCCCATCTATGCTTGCGTTCATCATCGGATCTGATGGTTCTTTGTGTCTCTCCGCTCGTCCCTCTATTCTAGAGTCACGTAAGCTGCAAAGGAGCACAATGGCCGACGTGCTGGACTCTGTGACTTGGGGATCTATCCGTGACAATCCATATCCTTATTCTAACTGGACGTAACGTTGCTCCTTAAAATCTTCTAACAATGAGGTGAGGATAAATGTACCAGAGAAAGAACAGAAAACTGTGGCTTTTCACGATTACCTTGTCCTTGACCGACGATGACACTATAATGATTTTGATGATGATGTATACTAAGGGCGTTCAACTCCTAGGTCATCAGTACCCTACCTTGCCACAGACTTGTGTCTGTTAAGCAAAGTAACCTAAGTTTCACACATGAAATTATTTATTTTTTTCTCTACTGACTTAGCAGACGAATTTATTAAAGCATCCTCTGTTAGTACAATGCTAAAATTCAGACAAAGTAATGAAAAAATGATCCTGCATAATTTGTCTTACTATTCTGGCTCATTCAGCTTTCTTGCATGTTGCATTTCCACATTATTCGCAAAAATTGATAAAACCGAAAGTACCCACTGGACTATCCCCCACTGAAACAAAGTATCAACTGTCCTTTTTTTTTTTTTTGTTTCTAATATGTATATTTTATTTATTTATGCTAAGCTTTACACAGGTGAATATGACCGGTGTTCAACCCTGGCTCTTTACCGGTCATACTCATATTTTACAATAGTTTATTAATTCTAGTTTATTACACCATTTTGTCTATTTACTGTCCATACCCATTTATTTTTCACTTTGTATAAGAATTGTCCAATCTTCTTACTATCTTTTTGAAACATTTCAACTAATACTACATTTCTATCTATTTTAAACCATTTCTTATTAATATACTCTTTTCTCCAAATTTCAGTCCCTTTATATTTAAATAAAATGTGTTCCATATTTTCATTTCTGCCACATATAGGACATTGGTTTTATGGAATACCTTTCTTTAAACCTTTTAATCTCCATACTCCTGCTTTCAGCCATGCAATACCTTCTCGCTCCTCTTTATTTGTCACATCTATGTAATTTTCCCTTCCCCATGAGACTTTCATTGGTATATAGAAAACTAAAGATTTCTTTTCAGTTATCTCACTAAATATTTTTTGTATTTCTATATCCTCAAATCCTTTCCTTGCCAACTTCCAGAAGTTATTCACATTATTTTCTCCTCTTCTCCGCATTTCCCCTAACCCACTGCTTTCCAGGTTATTTCTGAATCAGTCTACCCATCCCTTGTTCTTTAAACTTTTCTCTTGATATACTAAACATTGCTTTAACAAATTCCTTTCTTCCAATTTCAATATTCTATACCAAAATTTCAATGCCCTTTCCATAATCTTTCCCTTACTTGCCACTCCACCCAGCTCTATTTGTGCTACCTGCCTAACAGTTGCATTTGGTAACCCAAGTATTTCTTTGCAAAATTTCATTTGCACCTCATCTATGACTTCCCATCCTCCTTCTAATCCCCATACTTCTATCCCATATAACATTTTTGCCTCAACCACCATATTGTACACTTTTGCTAACCATCTAATATTTATATTAGGTGTTTTATATTTTCAACTTCTAATAGCTGATAAAGCTCCTTTTCCTTTTGCCAATGTAAATTTCTTTTGTCTTTCCCAATTGCCATCACTACTAATTTTAACTCCTAGATAAATACATTCTCTCACTACCCTGTACTCTTTTTCATTCTCATTCTTCCATTTTTCATACTTGCTCAATTTCCCCCCTTTTTTGAACACTACAATCTGCGTCTTGTCCTGGTTCACTTTTAAACTCCATTCTTTACAGTAATTATTTAATGCTTGCAAGGATTGTTTTAAGCCATTCACTGTAATTGCACCTATAACTAGATCATCTGCAAACAGTAATCCTGGAATCTGAATATTATTAATTACTGGCATAGAGTCATTATTTCTCCCAATTTCTATTAATACATCATCTATATATAAATTGAATGGGACTGGACTTAACTTACATCCTTCTCTAAGGTCTTTCTCTTGTTGGATTTCTCTTGTTAGAACCCCTTCCTCCACTCTTATACAAAAAGTATTTTCCTTATATAATGCTCTAAGGGTGTCCACCATTTGTTTACTCACTCCTTTAGTCAACAACTTATGCCACAGCAATTGAAGCTCTATCCCATCGTATGCTTTCTCTAAATCCACAAAAGCCATATATAACTTTCCTTTTTTGTCTTTCAAGTATTTATCTACCAGTGTTTTTATAATAAATAAATTATCAACTGTCCTCCTCCCTTCTCTAAGCCCATCTGAAGTTCCGAGAGGATATTATATTCTTCAACCCATGTTTGTATCCTGCTTGCCATAATACCAGTAACAATTTTTCCTACATTTGATAATAATGCAATGCCTCTATAGTTGTTTGGTTTATCAACACTACCCTTGCCTTTGTATATTGGATGTATGATTGCATTCCTCCACTTATCTGGTATATAACCCTTCACTTTAATTGTGTTAAATAAGTCTACTAAAACCTTAACTCTATTTATTTCAGTGCACCATTCCTTAAGGAACTCTGTCGGGATTCCATCTATTCCAGTTGCTTTATTTCTCTTCATTAATTTCACCTGTTGAATTATTTCTTCACTTCTTATTATATCATCAAGTATATCTACATAGTTATTACCTATTTCCCAATGTCCTATCTAATTTTTACTCTTTTTCTCCCCATACAATTTTTTAAAATATTCCATCTATTCTCTTTTTCTAATAAACCACGGATCATTTAGATCTCAGAAATCAATCTTCCCATGTAGTTCCTCTATATTGCTAAATGTGGTTTTCTTGATTTTCTCTCTGCAGTTGCAAAATTTATGGAGTCATTTTTCAAGCGCTTTTAGAGATTGTCTCCTGAAGTACAGTGTTTTGACAAATAGGAAGGACACCCAGGCAAAAGAGAGTGAATTGCCCGTGCAACAGTTAATGAATATAGTTTGTTAATGAAAATATTTAACTACATTTAAGAAACTAATTACACTTGAAGATACACAGAACACTGTAACATGAGAGGTGAGTAACCTCTATGGGTTGGCTGGTTCTACAATCTGCTGATAAATTCGCTGGTACCTGTGGAAAGGCGTTAAAAAACTCAATTTTTTACATATTTTATTATATATTCTTAATTTTAGACAACTTTCAGTTAACACACTGATAGTTAACCTAAACACTGATGTCAATAAAGCTGTTGGAATATGAAACGCTTATTTGTGAAAAACTGTCTGAAATTGTATACTGATGAATTCTATTTGTCGGCTTCTAACTCCTTCCATCGATACTAACGAACTGCGGATAAAACTATATGGGGATGTTTTAGAGATTGGTATTCTGCAATTCCTGGATTGCACTACTAGGAAGATATCATTGCCGTAAAAGATTTAGGCTAGTTGGCGTACTGATATGTCCATTATGTGAGAAATACACGTTTTTCACGCTACAACTACCAAATTGTTATCCTTCGGGTAGTGCTCGTAGTAGGTTTGCAGTTATCGGACGACGAAGAAGTAAGGATGTCTTTGGAATAAGAGAGAGCCTGAGGTCATACAAGAGAGACAAAAACATTGAACGAAAGACGAAATTTACACAACAGGCTTTCCCGGGCTACCTTTTTAAACTCGAATGACGAATTAATTAACTTCATTTGCATTCGCCCGCTCTTTATAATATTATTTTATAATGATCTGAAGAATTTTTATGGCAAACCCTCTCTTTACCTCTTATAATACTTGTAATTTCGATGAGCCATTATTCCTAATAATATATATAAAAAATATCCGGATATTAACTCTAAAGAACGTAAAACATCGGCGGAGCTTCTGACTTCCCTAGCCTCTCCCTGCCAGTCCTCTAAGTCTAGATATGGTATAACTTACAAGTACCCATATGGCGGTGAAATAATCAGCTATCAAAATGGTCCAGTAGTTTTTAGATAATTATGGTAGGTGAGAATTCGAACTTTA
This sequence comes from Hymenopus coronatus, assembly GCA_030762935.1. Taxonomy (NCBI): domain Eukaryota; kingdom Metazoa; phylum Arthropoda; class Insecta; order Mantodea; family Hymenopodidae; genus Hymenopus; species Hymenopus coronatus. The sequence goes on from CM060900.1 coordinate 351,666,768, forward strand.
TGCACCTTTTGATCACCGTGGTAATTTAGCAACATAAAAACTACATCGTTTACACATAATGCAGAAACACTTACCACTCGTAGCTACAATGAAACAGAGGTAAATCCGCGGAATATAAATATGCCGCACTCTCAGTCACCGAAGTATCTCTTTTGAAAACATCCATATTTTGCGACCATACGGTAAAGTATTCTTCTCAGTTGTTAATTATTGTAGAACTAATGATTGCTCATTTCTAATGTTAGCTTAGGCAAATGTCTCTCTATAAACGTTTACGTAGCAGATTTCACTGAAGAACCTCATTACAATATAAGTACAAAAATATAAAATACTAAAAGCAATTTGCGAGACTATGTGCTAGCCTTACTGCCTGCCTGCCAGATTGTCTGTCCTCCTGTCAGCTTGCCTGCCAACCCATCAACCTACCTACCTACCTACCTACCTACCAATCCTTTCTTCCCACGCATCCACCTACCTACCTACCAATCTACCTACCTACCAATCCTTTCTTCCCACCCACCCACCCACTCATCCACCTACCTACCTACCTACCTACCTACCTACCTACCTACCTACCTACCTACCTACCTACCTACCTACCTACCTACCTACCTACCAATCCTTTCTTCCCACGCATCCACCTACCTACCTACCAATCCTTTCTTCCCACCCACCCACCCATCCACCTACCTACCTACCTACCTACCTACCTACCTACCTACCTACCTACCTACCTACCTACCTACCTACCTACCAATCCTTTCTTCCCACCCACCCATCCACTTACCTACAAATCCTTTCTTCCCACCCACCTATCCACCTACCTACCAATCCTTTCTTCCCACCCACCCATCCACCTACATACCTACCAATCCTTTCTTCCCACCCACCCATCCACCTACATACCTACCAATTCTTTCTTCCCACCCATCCACCTACCTACCTACTTACCAATCCTTTCTTCCCACCCACATACCTACCAATGCTTCCTTCCTATCTACCTACTCACCTACCTACCAATCCTTTCTTCCCACTCACCTACCTACCGATCCTTCCTTCCTATCTAGCCTACTCACCTACCTATCAATCCTTTCTTCCCACTCACCTACCTACCGATCCTTCCTTCCTATCTAGCTACTCACCTACCTACCAATCCTTCCTTCCCACCTATCTATCCACCTACCTACCCACCTACCTACCTACCTACCTACCTACCTACCTACCAATCATTCCTCCCTACCCACCTACCTACCAACCCTTCCTTTGTACCTACCCATCAACTTACCAACCTACCTACCCATCCGCTTACCTACCTACTACACACCCACCGATGCTTTGTCTTTAACTTCTTGTTGCCTGAATTATTATGCTTACAATTTAAAAAGGAATTGCAGTACGATGTTAGTGGGGTTGAAGTGAATTCACTTTAAGTAATATTAAAAGGGAGGCTTGTGACCTCGGAGCCCCAAATTTTCAGCATCACGCATCCCCTATTCGGAAAATTTCCTTTCGTGGCTGGCACCCTGCCTATCGTTGCTCCTCACTTTCCTCAACGTTTCTCATACCGTGACTTAAAATCCGCATCTCGAGGTATGAGATTGAACCTGAGCACATATTGTATCAGGAACCAGCAATGGCGGAGGACCAATATTGGTATACAAGTGCATATTTTAGGCTTAGTAGAAGGAGTAATAGGAAACTTTAGAAAGAAATACACCAGTAAGCATCTTCAACCACAAACGCAGAGATAAGGCCATGAGAATTTTAATGTGATTCTCCAAACATATTCTTTTGTCTCCAGGATTCCGCATCACACTTTCAATCTCTATTACATCCTTATATTTTTCCGCGAGGTTCAACAGTCTTTCGAAGTCGTCATGAGTGAAGGTTTTACTTGGTTCACTTTGTATCTTCCATTTTAATCTAAAGAATTATATTTTTCCGCGAGGTTCAACAGTCTTTCGAAGTCGTTATGAGTGAAGGTTTTACTTGGTTCACTTCGTATCTTCCATTTTAATCTAAAGAAACCACGTGCTAAACATTGAATTCATTTTTTTGTTAATTGCTTGGCAAGGCAATTCTTGATTGTTTTATAGTTTACGAATTCCCCAATGGTGCTGTTTCCATTCCTTCAGAATGGCAAGCTTATCACATCTGCTTATTCCATATTGTTCTATACATAGAAAGTAGTGTGAATGTAGAACCACAGCGTTGCTTATCGGGCAGAAAAGTTTATTTGGGGAGTAATAATTATAGCAAAGCTTATTGGGATATTGTAGAACCGGCCCTAACAACAATTTGCTCTCATTGCTACGAATTTAAGTAATAGAGTTAATCATTTTACGAAGTATTCCGTTATTTATGGCACATAAAAGCTTAATAGCTTTTACTTGTAGCACCAAAATAGCCGCCTGAAAATATATTTTTAGTTTTTATAAACTGTAAAACCTAAATCATAGTTCTTAACATTAAGTGACTCTGATTTTAATCAAGTATTATTAGAAGCTGGTCGTCTCCTTAGCGCGGTGGTAGCGTTGCTACTTACCAAGCGGGAGACCTGGGTTCGATCCCCAGTACCGGCCTGGGGATTTTTCCCCCTGCTGGGAGACCTGGCCCGGGGTGCACTCAGCCTCGTAAGGTCCCTGGGGGGCCAATTGAGGAGCTACTTGATGTAGAAGTAGCGGCTCCAGGTCATGAGGACCGCATTAACCGGCCGGGGGGATTCGAGGCGCTGACCACGTCTCACCCTCCAATACTGCACCCCATCCATGACGTCTGTAGTGGACCGAGATGGGGGACGCAGTGGCCGGGCGGTAGGCCAAGGTTCCCCGTGAGCTGTCGTGCCATGGAGTTATTATTGTTATTATTAGAAGCTCAAACATTTCTGCCGTTTACAAGCATAAACTAATTATTCGTAGCTCCTGAAAGATGATATGAAATTTGTTTAAGATAAGGGTAAGGCTAAAACTAAGTTACGGAATAACTTGCTCAAATGGTTTGATTTTTCGGTGCTATGAAGGTATTGTTTCTCAAAGGAAATGCCACGTGTCCATTTAGACGTGTGTTAAGATTTACATAACATATTACCACTTAAGTGATACTCATCTCCTTTTAACACTGTCATAATACCTCCGAAACTAAGCAAGCCAATCTTCACAAGTTTGCTGGTTATGCTTCTAGCAATATTCACCATTGAAACTGCTGTGAAATTTGTTATTTCGATAACTTTAGATCTCCAAAAACAAAATCAGAGAAAACCAAAACGTTTAAATATGTTTCACCTTTCTACACAAACCTTTGAAGTGAAAAATGTTATTAGAACATGACCAGAATGATCCAGAGAGTTCGCAAACTTCGGAAGTTGGCGTCAACAAGGTACCACACCACACTCACATTTTACCTGATATGCGCGATCATATCCAACAGCAGTATTCTAAAATAACAATCTAGTGGATATTAGAACAAAAATCAATAACATGGTACACAAAAGTTACTTTGAATGGTTTGTGAGTTTTGAAGACATCTAAGTTTTTTGCTTAGTGTGTTTACGATTATCACTTAACTATAAGAAATACCCTCCGAATGAACAGCACTTCACACACCATTTCCAGAAAACTCAAGATACGCATCTTATTTATCATTTAAATGTCTTTAATATGTGACATGGTAATACAAATCGTTGCAGCCATTTTTGAGAAAATAAAAAAATCCGCATTGCTATAGCTATTTGAAAGGGCACCTGGTGTGGGAAATTTTTCTGGAAATGTTTGTGTCACGCCTTTGAAACATACTGAGCTTAAATGCCAAGTTTCCTATTTAACCGATTTTCGTTTTTAAGTTATGCTGTACACACACCCACACACACACACACACACACACACACACACACACACCTGGGTGGCTCAGTTGTTTAGGTACTGATCTTCTGATCCAAAGGTGGTGGGTACAAACCTCACCCAGATCGAAGTGTGCTTAAGAGCAACGACCCCACTTTAGTAGATTTCTGGCATGTAAAAGCGCTCCTGAGGGTCAAAATTTCGGTATACACACACACACACAAATTATCTCTCACACACTGCATGTGCCTTAAAACACCTATTTCCATGGAAATATTTTGATTTGAGTTGTTTGTTGGAATGCAACGTTAGAAAGTAAAATATCTACCCCGAATGTAAAACATAAATTATTTTCATTTGTATTATCTGGATTCATCGAAGACTTCTTTCGAATAAAATGGGCACAAGGAACGCAAGTGTTTCAGGGTAACTGCAGGAATGTAAGTGTATCACGCAAAACCTTGCTTTGAGCTTTATCAGCTGAAGATACAGAACATTAGGTAAACAAATCCCGTCAGACACTTTATACTTGTTTTTTCTCACATATACTTCACACGAAGCCGTAATTTAAACCCGCTACAAGTAAATTATGGAATTCTACAGTTGCCGAGAATTTCAGTCTCTCATGACCAATCAATCGCTTAGTTTTCTTTCTCGCTGTGCTAAAAAAGCCAGTATCAAATATGTTTTCTATAAAATATACTTTGTGTTACACCATAAACGAAATGGTCGAAATTTTCTATCCTTAATAAACATTCTCTCCTTACTTTCAAGACCTTTAACCTGGCACGAGTATCAGTATTTTTTTTCGTTTAAAGAACTTTTAGAATCTTGTGTATTTATTAGTAGATTAAGTAGATTTATGTAAAAAATGCACTCATAATATAATAATAATAATAATAATAATAATAATAACAATAATAATAATAATATGTTTAAGTAGTCAGTGCTTTCCATGCGAGGCCACGATTTCACAACCCACTCTTATGAATACTCCCATTTACATTTGCACAAGAAACTTTTAGCTGTGATAAATGTTGATACAAGTCTTCTGACTTTCTGTGAATGCAGAATGCAAAGCTGCCTACGATACAACAAAATTTTGTCGTGCTAGTGATCTAGATTGATTAACTCATTGAAAGTAGTTGCAGAAACTAAACGCAGGTGTTTCAATGTTCATCTAACACAAATATATTTACAGCAATGCTGTTTTGTTTGTTTGCTTGTTTGTTTGTTTTATAATGAAATCACGGTGTATATTCAACACATCTTCACACAAATAATAATTATTTTAAAAAAGTATGCTAATCATATACATGAAACGGTCTTTCAACGCCGCGGTTGCATTTTTTCCCTGATAGTGCATCACTAATACATTAAATAGTTAAAATAAAAGCAAATCAAGAAGCATTACTGCTTTAGTATTAACTAATGTTAACATTATAGAACGTTATTAATTATATTCTTCTTACAAACACTTTTTACTAAAAAAAAAAAACATGTGTGCTTACAGTACTTAGGACACCAAGACGGGGGCGTCCTTGGGAGGGATAAAGTGGGAGGCTACACCGGGCGGCCGGAGCCAGTAGCAACGCCACAGTAACGCCAGGGTAGCTACAATTTCCATATATATATATATATATATATATATATATATATATATATATATATATTTTAAATACAGTTCCGGAGTCTGATCGGGACTCCGGCGCTGTATAACCTACTTTTTATTTACCTAATTTGTTTACTTTGATTACTGTATGATTACTGAATTTCTGTTTTACTTTTTACACGCACATACACAAACATATAACACCCATGCCCAAGGCGGGACTCGAACCCACGATCCCCTGCGCTGCGAAACACCAAAGCGAGACACTTTGGCGAGCGCGGCCATGGGGACCGGCACCATATTGAGGCACCCCGACAGTCCGACAGGCAGACCGGGAACACCGGCCCACGCAGGTTTCAACACCCCGCCAGGGGCGGTTCTCATTTCGCCGACCAGCCCAAGTTAGGGGATGGGGAGAAGTACAATGAGCATCCTTTTTTCCCACCGCGCTGCAAAAAGCACAATCATAGACACTTCCAAGCCTGAAAGAAACAACGGGATAAAGGATGAATGATATGACAATAGGACAACCAATGTAGAGGCAAGAAATTCGAGGGATGGAAGAAATATACCCAACATTCGCCTGGAGACCCGGAAAAGTCACCGGAAAAACCCAAGGGCCAGGTAGGCTGGCCACGGGGATCGAACTCGCGACTTCCAGAATGCGGACCACAGACGAAACTGCGTTACTTATCCGGCTCGTTTCTCTTTTTAGGTCTTACTACCCAATGCTTTGGTCAGAATTCTGTCGAGGAGCAAATAACTGCAGATCGTAGCATATCCAGTATTGGTGATCAGCCAATTGCCTGATATGGCGAAGAAGAAGAAGAAGAAGAAGAAGAGGGAAATAAAAATTGATGATAAAAGGGATGTTTGGAAAATTCGCGGATTAAGTTATTCAATTCAGCATTCGCCTAACGATCGAGGAAAGAAAAAAAAAAAAAACAATTCGGCCAGATTGTTTGATACAGGTATTTGAACCCGGGACCTACCGAATGTAAGTCGCATGTGTTACCGTACTGCCGTCTTGCTTAGTCTTGTTACAAGCATATCACAAGAACGTTTCTTCCGTTGGCTCTATCAATCTATATCACATGGCAAGTTTATTGCTCATGGGTTCGACTTTGGGCTTCCGTGCTTCTTTGGTTTGTTCTTGGTCAGGGTATTGTTTAAATGGTACAGTCAGTCTCGTGTCAACAGATTTTTTTCAGCAGGGTAAACTTTTGTCATATCGGTGATGCTGGTATGACCGCATGAGTTGCTAGCTTCATAAATTAAACGTATCTATTAGCAAATTACACTAGGTTTACAGTATACCTTGGGAAGTTTAGAAGCAGTTTACCGTTATAAATGCGAAACTTTGCATGGTCACATTTTGTGTTTCTCATAGGCTTTTTACCACCAAAAACAGTTTTTCACTTGAATTCAGGGACAGTATAACCTACTTATTAGTTGAGTTATGTTAACGTCAGCCAAGAATGTGAATTTTTTCTGTATTTGTATATCCTGTTTTCATTTTTAAACAATACGCAGCTTGAATTCCTTGTTTTTTATACCTGAGATGCAAGCAGTTATGGATAATGTTTATTTTTACATTCTCTTGCACGCATTACAATGCGCATAGTATATAGGGCTGGTATTCTATTCCACGAAAATTCGATATAGAGTTCACCGGAAATGCATGTTTTGAGCTCCCCTGACTAAAATTTCGAAAAAGATCCATGTATGTGTGCCTAAGGACATCATAGGTCAAAAATGAAAAGTCCATTATATACCAAACTTGGTACTTAGGTTTAGTATTTTCAAGGATACAATATGAAATTTCAGGAAAATTTCTCCCTCCCAAGCTACAGTTTACATGGAACATTTTTCGAAGTTTTCGATTTTCTAAACTTGGCTCCAACGATTTTGATTAAATCGTTGTTATGTCTACATAACAAATAAAATTCAAATTCAGAACTCTAGAGAATATCCCATGAATTACTCTTCATTCTGAATGACTTTTGCATAGCTGGTAAATCCGAAGAGATAGATAAAAACGTACTACACAAAAATGTAGATTTCGTTAAAACACATAATTTATTCATATACAGTCTTTTGTAGAGAAGCACTTCAGAGATATTCTCTATTATTGGTTTCACTTTTAAAATTCTTAAAACTTTCTCAAACCGGAAGTTGTCATCCATTTCGCACCTATTTTGTTTTACCCCTGGCCATAGAAGGAGAACCGAATTTCAATGATAATCGCATAGCGACAGCTTCTGTAAGATTTGACTGTCACTCTAGTACAATGTGTTCCCTTATTTTCCTTCTATTAATAAGGAACTAGCTAATAAGATCATTTCTGGTAATAGTCATCTTCATTAGCATTGTGTACATCAGTGATGGCCAATTAGTAATGCACTGAGGGCCAGAATGCGATAAGGGCCTTATTTGAGGGCCAGGCAAATTAATAGTAGAACTATTTTAAAATAAAATAACAGCAATGGCAACTTAAGAGCATATTATTTTTAATATTATTACATGCACAGTGAAGGTACAAGCATTGCTTCTTATTAAGAACAACGTGATTTGTAAAATCTTTATAAAAGGTTTAAAATCCACATCCAGTTCTGATGTTGCAATTCTAAGAACATGAGATAACATTCAATCAGTTAATCTGTTTCTGAACTTTGATTTCACAAGTTTCATAGCAGAGAAGGCAGTTTCACATATGTAAGTACCATCAAATATGGAAGTAAGCTTTAAAGCCCAGTCTCTAAGATGTTCCTTTGAAATGAATTTCCAAAAATCAGCACCAGCTGCCTCTGCTGTTTGAAGAGATGAATCACAATGGAGCTCACATAGTTCTAACTGTAGATCACCGAGCTGACACTCAACTTATCATCTCATGGCATTGTTCAAAAGTTCCACCTGTGATCGAAATACTTCAAAATCTTGAAATCTACCATCAAGTTCTAAAATTAGATTTATGCAGGAAGTTAAAAAAAGGAATAAATCACATAGTTATTCACTGGCCGGATAAGGCTGGCGGGCCGCAATTTGATCATCACTGGTGTAGAATGACTTTGGTAACAATAGTTTGTTTACAGAACAGATAGAGAATGTCATATGAATGGAACACATGATATTTTTTGTTTTGTTTACAGTGACCTGAAATGCGTAGATATTTAGTGATGCAATTGCATTGAAACAGACTGGTAGAGTTGCTTTCTTGAGAGTTATTTTATCTATGATGACCGGCACTAATATATAAGTAAAGGCTCAGAGTGACTAGGAGGACGATATCTTACCACTCTTCCTTAAAAATTTCCCTTCTATCTTCCCTGCTACAAATGAAATATTTACCCCAAAGTCTTGCTACGAACTCTCTCGAGGAAAGAGGAGCGTTGCTATGAATGTTACAAAGCCGCTTGGCGTATATTTTTTCACAAGTTCTTAAAGTGGAAATCGCTTTGTTTTAAAGGGATCGCCCACTTATCACGGGAACAATCCTATATGAGTTTGGTTAGAAGGTAGAAACGTGATAGGAACAATTTGTACTATATCCATATAAAGTAAGCAGTATAAAGAAGAATACGTTAATTTGCTATACTTACAAGGAACCGCTGTCACTTTGATGTGGCTGATTTAGCTGCGACTTTTGGAGGAGATACATCGAAAACAAAATTAAACGTGTCGAGGCTTTGTCTTTTATAGTATTCCAATTTGACGGGAAAAAATTAGGAGCCTTTTAGCTCATAAAGGCTGACTTTAGGTCTGTCTTTCGCTCAACAAATAACTGTCTGGTACTATGCCAGACTCTAATAAACTTTGCCCTGTGCCCTTTAATTCCTCTCGGTTAGTACTTGTTTAACACCGATTTATGCAAGGAATTAGATTTTCATTCAGAGTAAAGTAATTCTTTTCTTGTCAAACCTGGACCTATGGGAGAAGCCGAGACATGGGAGTTTTTAGTTTTGATCTTCCTTACCATAAAAATCCCAGCGCATTATGTAACATCAATGTGACTGTGACTCATTCTTAACATATAAAACAGTAAAACACGTGGAACTGAACATTATGTCGAAAGTAAACCACTATTAGTACTAACCAGAACAAAAATCAGTCTGTTACCTGATCAATCCGCATGTTACCTGATAATAATGTAAATGTTTACCTTTATATGAATAAACGAAAGCCATCCGAGTAATTTTTACTTAAATATTCGTTTGGTATTTGTAATTGGCTTACCCTCCCCATTATTGTAGGACTGACACCCCCCTAGGACTTACAAGCCAATGCCTAGGGGACAGAATCCTGTCGGGGAGCCAACCACAGAATGGAGAACCTGTTACGAGGGCTCGGCCCGTAGCAAGGCATGAACATGAGGATGTGGATGATATGAAATGTAAGCGAAATTGATGATGGAGCAGCCAGACTCTGCTTCGTCCACCGCAAATCCGACATCTTGGGATCGAACCCGGGCCACCCAGATGGGAGCTGAGCGGTGTAACCACTCAACCACGGCGCCGCCTACTTAAGTATGATATAGTATGTTAGTTTCATGACTCAGTATTATTATTGTTGTTATTATTATAATTATTATTAATATTATTATTTATTGAGGTGTAGCGAACGCTAGGATAACATCAGCGTGCAAGGTTTCCTTCAGCAATGTTGTTATATAAAAGTAAATAGATTGATAGCTTTGATGCATTTAAGCGCACTCAAATTAGAATCATCCTCGACTAGGCTTGAATCAACAGCTTTAGGCAGACTGTGCTATCAAGCCTGATATACAGTAAGGTACTCAAATGGGGCAATATTTTGCCGTTTCGGATATACAAATAGAGATTTTGGTAGCCATTCTAAAACATTAAAGCTTTCTCCGTTTGAAACACAAGAATGAAGTACAGAATTTTCTCTCTTCTAGTGAAAATCAGTTATTAAAATCATTGTTTAATACTGTAGTTATATCATATTTAACGATTCATGTTAGAAATAAACAACAGATTTTTTTTTTAGATTCGGCATTTTCCCCAATTGACCAGCGAGGAAAAAACATTCCTAGCGTTTATAACGCCTTGTTAGACCATATTTTTATTTGATAGTGGACATATTTGTGACTTCAATGGAAACATTTTGTTTCGGGGAGTAATAATTAAATCTAAGCATTAGTATGAACCAAGTGCTTCTGATGTTAGTTCAGGTGAACAAGTTTTAATCAAGCACAGTAGTTTCACATAGTTAATGCATTATTCACCCTTGTATTAAGACTAAACTTAGCGTTTATGCCTAGTTAGTTTCCGGCATCTTAAACATTGTTCTCTCCTGTCCAAGTACCTTTTCTTGGACGCTCGGCTCGCTAATGTAGTGCGTTGTACATCCTGATATATAGTGGCTAAAGTATCATTCTTCTGTAGATCCTAGAGTTCACGTAACTTTATGAAGGTGCGCTGAGTTTCGTTTGATAATTCAGCTAGTTCGTGATAAAACAGGTAATCTGTTCACCGTAATTGGTTGAGCGCTCCAAAGAAAAACAACTTCCTTTTGTTGATAACACTGCGGAAAGACAGCCGGGCAAGCGAGCACATTTTCTCCCCGGCCTTCGCTTCCCCGTAAATCAAGCGACCAAAAAAGGTGCATGCATAGTACTGGAGATTTCCCATGTTATGGTGATGATTTGTCTCTCAGCTTCCTTTCAGCTTTTAACAAACTCAAAGTTCGCATGTAGAATGTAGAAAATCTGAAATAAAACTTTTAAAAACCTTTAGAAGAAGCACTAACTGATGAAGAAACCAACAACGAGTTTCTGAGGAAAAAGGTAGTTGTAAGGAATACCAAGGAACAATGAAGAATACCCACAAGCAATTTGATGTACTATATATCCCAGAAAAAGGATAATGGAGTAAAATCTTCCTACAGCAAATTTTATGCTGTGGTTTTATGACACACCTCAAATAAATTGAGAAGTGTTATGAACAGAGCTAGGAGGTTCGTACCAATTTCCTTATGCAGAGTAGGAGTGGCCGGGTTGGCAATATCATGCGGCGCTACTTGCGCGAACAAAGGTCAAAGTAGAGTGCAACCCATTACTGCAAAACGGCTATCACTGCGTAACAGAGAACCACGTTGGTAGGAAGGAAGGAATTCGAATAACATCTTTGTTCTGCTCAAATATGAGCCAATTTAATTTCTTTTGCAACCCAGTAAGTCTTCTAGCAGTGTATTTATTAATGCACTTATTTAGAAACCGATGGTAGTTCTAGTATACAAACTACCAAACGTCTAGTAACAGAACAGCTTCACATGCAAATTTGTTCAAAAAGTTACCCAAAACTATCACACTCTTACAGTCCAGAAGATCTGTGCGGCATGCAGAAGAACTGTCAAGATAGATCTACCAATTCACAACCATCCTACCTGAAATGAAGATGAATATGAAAAGTGTAATTGAAAAGAATGCAAGGTGCAGTTGGATGTGTGGCATAAAAGGTACACTTTTATATCCCAACAAAGGCTAATTGCTTGATGTTACTACAGCGGAACTGCTAAAATATTTCAAATATATCCCGATTACATCATGATAAGTGGAATCAATTTTTTCGCATTATAAATTTTGTTTTTTGGAGCGTAGAATGAGGTTCTCATTTGAAAGGCTTCAGAAGTACATACAGTTTTCTGTAATACGGCTGCAGATGAGTAAAGATTTAATTTAATTCGTGCTTTCGTTTTCACCTAGTAAGAATCTGAAGATATTTAAAAAACCAATTTTATATTTGGATTTTATTTAATATTCGATCAGTAAATATTTCAATCCGTGTTGTAATTACTTGAGTGTCTTCATAATGCACATATATAGAAATCAGTTAGTCGCCCTTATATATATATGTAATAATGTGTATGTTGTATATTATTATCTAAATAGGTGTGCTTATACGAATGTCTCACAAATTAATTTTGTTCTCTGGAAAAAGTACTGTTTTCTTGACAATAGGTTTTTTACGTCTCTCCCCTGCATTCTTATCAATGATCTGTCTGTATAGGGAACGGCGGACGATACGAACTCCCTAGCTCTGATTATGAATAATCAGAAGGCTGGAAAATAGAGACAACTGAAGTAACTTGTTTAAGCTGCGTTTGCTGTAATCATTCAATGCTATGAGTGTGTATATGTGTACACAAGTTAAGTGAAAAATCAAAACAACATGATTAAATGGAAGAACTAAGCTGTATGAGTCCAGTTGTTTATTTTAATAACCTAAGCAATTTTTATCAAAATAACTACTGGTTTTCCTTCCAAACTTGGCATTATTCTTAAGACATATCACTATTTTGATATTTACATTAATTATTATTTAAAATAAGTACAAAATTAAAATAAATCATTATTTATGCTGGAGTGCTGTAAGGTCCCGCATTAATACTAACATTAAAATTTTCCGCCATAGATTTAGCGGGCTAAATATTTGCATTAATAATCTTAAGGTACCTGTTGAATAAATACGTTTTATATAGTAGTAGTATTTATATGAATTTATTAAAGAGTTGAAAGGAAATAAGTTGTCATCATTTTAACAATTCTGTACGCAATTTTGTGAAGTCTGTTTACTACCTGTACCTTCATTAAACCGAAATATTACATTTTCATTGTGTTGATGTTCTGGATATTATACTCCCATATTTGCTGGCTTTCAATCCCGTAATGCCACAGGAAAAGCTAAGCAAACATATCACTTGGTTAAATGGATCAAAATTGAGCACTTAGAAGTATTTATTTTCCTATTAGAAAATGAGCAACACTAATTAATTAAAAACATTATGATCCAAAGGAAATGCAACCACTCTTTTTAACTCGCACAAAACTTCGTCATCACCTGTTAAAATAGTGTGGAATAGATCGGCTCCAATATAATAAAACCCTGATTTTATTACATAGAATATTTTGTGTTTTTCCTTGGTAATATCGCAGAACAAGGTGTTACTCAGAGGCGTTAAGAAGTTAAGCTTAAGGGTCAGGAGCAGTTCTCGTTTCGCTATTCTTTTATTATTACCCTTATAAAACATTAGAAAAGGCATGTTTGTACCCTTGAGAGATATGATACAGTTGTCAGTGTGCCAAAAACAAGGGAGGAATCCGAGAGAGGAAGAGAAAGAAAGATGAAGGATATTATTCCAGGACATTTTATAAAAGAAAATTGTCGGTTCATATTTAATTTGAGAACGTCCTATTAGTTACCGTTGACGTCACAATGCGATACCAAACCTAACGTAAAAACATTCATATTTAGCAACATATAGTCTATCTTTACTGCAAACTTGCAGCTAGAGATGACTGCAATGAATTTAATGCATAAGTTAATGCTATAGCGATAAATAACAAATGTAATTTACTCTTGATAATTTATTTTCTAAGAGTTTCTGCTTTTAGGGAATGCTCCAAAGGCATAAATTCAACATTTTTTAGTAGTGTTTTTAATAGATCATCAGCAGGTAAGGTTACACTCAAACCATTCTCAACACATAGACGCGGGTTCAAACCCGGCGGAGGGCGAGTGATTTTTTTCGGGCGTAACATTTTTTAGCACGGCTTCCTTCGGAAGTGAAATGAAACTTTGGTGCCATATTGTAGAGGTACAGTACGTACTAGAACCTCAAGCATGATAAAAAAGCTTCTGAGCAAAATTAAGCGATCTTCTACGATCAATATAGTTGGGACGCTGCGAACAAGTAAAAAAAAAAAATCAACACATAAAGCCTACACAACAGCAGCCATGAGTCACACATCATCAACATTGTCGATAATGAAAACAGTAATAATGATGATGATGATAGTAATAATAATTATAATAATTATAATAACAATATTATAGTAATAATATATTCATAATTTGAATTTCAGCAAGCCTCGGGTTTTTCAAATCTAATTCATATTTTGCCATTTAATGCGACTGATTTGAAATAAAAAATTTAAATAGTACAACTGTAGGTACTACAGTTTTGCTTTAAGTACCATGAGTTTCTAAGCACTGTTTAAAATTTCTGTCTACTGTCTGTTTCTCAGTGATTTTAATGCGCTTTTAGCTTCTTTCATAAATGTAACTTTGCTTTGCCTCTGGAAATGTCTGTGCTATTCAAACAGCAGAACCTCTAGTTCGGTGCATACAACTGTAATCCTTTTGAGTTTCATGACAGCTTTATGTTTGTATGATGTTTGCCCGGGCTGCCAGAAATGAAGATAATTATGCTTCCGTATGTTCTTCAGGTTTGCGTAAGAGGTGAAATTTGAAACACGGAAAGCCGTTGTTATTAATGTCGCTAGTCATTGAGTTAACATGACCGGCAGCAACGAGTGTTAGTGACACGATGGGAGTAAGCATGATAAAGAAACAAAGGGATTTATTTCCCTTCGGTGCGCCGGAAATCGCCAATAACAGATAGAAAGGTGACAAAATGATACATGGGATCAAAGGAGTTGCTCCATTAAAGGTCGATGTGACCCTCGGGGATTTCCACGGTGTGACGCATATAAATTCAACAGCAGTGAGAACAAAACCTTGTCTGCACGTCTTGCTCCAAAATGTAGGCTAATATAGAGTAATCATATCAAGTGAACTTTATATTCAGTTTTTAGTGCACTAGAATTTAAAATTTTGCTAGGCATTATTTTCAATATATTTTCATGTCCATATTTAACAACGGGCATTGAAATTACATTTCTGTTACAGTTAATTTGGATAAACATAATCCACCCTATTAATAAAAACCAAAAATAGTTCTAGATGAACAAATTTATAAAGAAATTTGGATGATTTAACTATAAATGTAAACAATAATTTAGGTTACAAGATCGGTGCCGGAAAGTGGCTCATAGGAAATGAATTAGGAAGACAAAGATGCATAGAGAAAAATTCAAATGAATTAGCTTTGGATATAAGCGGGATGGCACCGGCGGTTTCGTCTGTGTTGCACATTTGGGAGGTTGCGATTTCGATGCCTGTGGCCGGCCTACCTGACCTATGAGTTTTATCGGGGCTTTCCCCGGATCACCAGGAGAATGTTAGGTAGTTTTCCAATGTCATTTCATTCATTCTTTTTCCAGTTAGTTTCTTTAAGGGTTGGATGGTGCTCGGTGCGGCGTGGCAGGGAAAAAGGATGCTCATAATCACTATGTCCGTTCCCTAACTTTGGCTGGAAATCTGTAGGGGCTTTTTCATTGTTGTACCGTCGCTCCTAGTTCCGGCCGCCCGGTGTATCATCTCAACTCATCCCTCCCTCTCGTAGTGAATAGACTTGGTGCCAGTACTCTCCTTCGTATCTTAATCCTTATCCTATTTTTTCGGAGGAAGAAGGGGTGTAAGGAACAACTTTTATACCAGAGGGGATCTCAAAAATGTTCGTTGAAAAAGGTTATAAGGTAATTTGTCCTATAATGCATAGTTTATAGAAAAACTGTTTGGGAACCGCGCACTTTACTTTGCAAGTGAGTGAGAAAGTTCCCTTCTGCAAGTGAGGGGAGGGTTAGCTCACAGTAGAATTTCCTGATATTCCAAAGTCGGCCTTAAAATTATGGAAACGATATTAACGCTTACTAGTGGAATTAAGTTTCCAAGACAGTTATTTTGGGCATTTACAGCTAAAATTGTTACATCGAATAATGAAATGTCGAATGTAGTAAAAAAGGTAATGCAAAACATATTTGTTTCTTACTTTAAGATAACAAGAAAATAAAAACATCGTATCAACACAAAATGTATTTATTTTCACCTAGAAATAAAGCAAAATGTAGTCAGCTTTAGCTATAAAGTCTATAAAATAGAAATAAAATGTCCTCCTTACCGTAAGCATTCATTGAAAATATATAAACGTACAGAGACATTTTTATTTAGTTCTAAAGGTACTGCAATAAATTATTCAGTTTTAACCTTAAAGTTAATAAATAAACTACTTTATTTCATTTAAAGATTCCTAAAGCGGAAGAAGAATATTAAGGACATCAAATCGTCATAGCACCCTTCATAGACTACAATAAGTGTCCGAAGTGTGTCTGCGTTCAGTCTCAGGCATTTATTCCATCATCCATACTTCAGCTTAGGTTACAGTTTGTGGAATTATGGGTGGAAGAGGCACTAAGGAAGATATGTTTGTGCTGATATAAGTAATCAAAGACTAAAATAGTGTTACTATCTTTCATTTGATTATCGTGAGCGTCTCTTTCCCTTCCACCGTCCTCTCTCTCTCTCTCTCTCTCTCTCTCTCTCTCTCTCTCTCTCTCTCTCTCTCTCTCTCCTCTCTATATCATGCTAAATCAGACATAAAATGTTATGGTTGACAGAGCGGCGGCACAGAGGCGAGTTTCCTCCGGTTGCTCCGGTTTCTCCCGCCATTGCATTCCACGAGTGCTCCATCTTCATTCCAATATCATCAGTGTCATCGCCTACGATGCCGTAGTAGTATAAGTGGGCTTTCAACACTATAAAAAAAGACACAAGACTGACGGTGTATTGTTAACATTTTGTGAAACACAAGTATAAGGAATTGTGATATGTGCACCACAAAAATCGGTCGAACATTTAAAGAAGAGTAGTATCTTCCATATCATAAGCTCAAGTAAAAATGACATTTTTGTTTTTATTCCACATTATGGTTAATGTATCTGAAATTTTGAGGTTAAAAATATATATGAAAAACGCTTAGCACAAAACCTATACACTATTCGTTTGTACAATATAAAGCCTCAATACACATTCTGTCGCTTTTTGATAACTTCCTTAGAAATAACCCACTTTTTTATCGAGTAACGTGGCGCAAATAAACAACACTTTTACAAGATATTTTCCCCTCTTAGCTATATTTCATTTGTTTCATTCAGTCGTTTTGATAGCCATGCGCGGGAGTGTGTGTAATCAAAACATTTGAATCATATGAAGTAACAAATAATATGAATGAAGATTAAATAAAGTTGCGTTTAACTCTGATCGGTGTCGCTTACTCCTGTTCAGCATCCAGTAAGTTGATAAACATGGCTGCTTCTGCAGCTGCTGTTACCTTAGCGAGTGACAAAACTGAAGTAGTGTAGCCTTCTAAAGATAAGTTGTTAAGAGCAACAACACACCGTATATTTTGAACGTTTTAACGGACTAATACAGGATAATGAAATTTCGTGAATAGCATTGAATTAACCACAGATTATACCTGTGTTTCAGAGCGGAGTGTTTCCTTCTGATCTCTCAAGTGTGCTGCTAGGTTTCGTGGCATGTCTGCTTTTTTAATTTTTTTTCCCCCACAAATACAGACCCGCAGTGTCCTCGAGACTCCAGCGCTGTATTCTATTTTCTGATTCCTCTGTTTCTTTTTTTACAATAAATTTCCTTTTATTTCCGTTTTCTGTTTTATGACAAATTACACATACACAAACACACAAACACTCATTCCCAAGGCGCCTTTGGCCCTCTATGGTCCCTTCACTCTATTCAAAATCACCTCTATAGGTCAAAGTGCGTGAGGTGTCGCACTCTATACCTATATCCATTATGCATTTGAGTGAAAAAACAATGTCGCTCTCTCAACATTACTGTAGAGTCCTGACACCTATACAGTAACGTTATAACAAGAAAAAGTCAAATTGTCCATTTGGAAAATGTTGTATTTACAAAAGCCTAGCATTTTCATTGGATAAAAGAACCACTTACAAAGGATAGCTGCCATTTTTTATGTTGGCTTTCGAAAATCGAGTGCCAAATAAAAGGTAAAAGTTACAGGTATTGCCTTTTACTAACAGTACTGACCTAATTGTAGGACCCTGTTGGTAGATCGCATGGGTACAAGAGGGTTAATAAAATCTTGCAACTCCTGCACCTTTGCTAAATTGCAAATGGAAGGTCCAACCGAATCGTACACTATGTTGCTGTTGTAGGGTTCTGGTTTCTGTTTTTATAATTTGCAATTCAAGCAGGCATCTCCTTTTTTAAGATATATCCTTACTGTTCCACAGTTTTCCCACAGAATCTCCATGGCGTAAACTCTTTGATACTTCCCTATTTGACATTTCAGAGATACGGTATTCAAATTTTACACACAATATAGAACACCGTTAACCTAATTAAAATCTAATCACTCGACATATTAAAGCTGTGATTACCTGTAACAGTAAACAAGTTTTTTTTTTTTCTTTTCTGACGCGTATCCTCCCTTTTCAACTGCAGCTCATTTTTTAATCACAATGGAGAGAATATATATATATATATACATACAAATTTTGCCTTAATAGATAAATCTATTACGATTTTATAATAACCTACAATTTATGTGTGCTTCATTAGGATAAAACAGACAATGTTCACATTATGGGAAGTCACAAAGATAAAAAATTGCCGAGAGTGGTGCGATTTTGAATATCAAAAAAACACACATTCCTTGTAAATCAAATGTAAATCTCAGTTTCAGTGACACTTATGACATAGAGCAGTTTTAAGTGTTAAAACATACAGTACATATGTATACGATTGGGCAGCATTTATCACAAATGGTGTGTTAAGGTTACAGGGTAGCCATAAAAAATTGCTTCAAACGCACTTCTTATAATCCGCAGTACATTTTTTTATCTACATAGTGCATCTAAAAATTGTAATCCTTTTTAATCCCCTGGAATGTGTGAAATATCCAGAGAATTACGAGTTTGATGCAGCTATGAGTCTCTGAATGCTATAAGATATTTGCAAATGACGCCCATCATGCGCGAGTGCAATTCTTAATTGTGATAACCAGATCACTAAAGAGAGAAAGCATGCTTTAGATTTCAGTTATCAGATGATAGGATTCCATGTTGGACTGAAAATACTCTCTAGCTATCCGAAGCTCTCGGTGGATCTATAACGTCACATAATGGAGCACCTAATATAAAGGTTACCAATTATGCTATTGTTTTTGTGTTTGATGAAATGTGTCTACAATGAATAGCAAAACTAGAAAAAACTAGACACTATAGACTTGTATTGGCTGTACAAAAATATGTAGCTCTCAGTCTTATTGAACTAGATCGTCTAATAAATGCTAGTTGCGCCTAACATGTTGAAGTAATCGACATTTTATATTATGGAGGAGTCAACACTATGGTTCTTCCTACACTGCTTCTAGATTTTACTAACGATGGCAAACAGCAATTTTGTATTGGTGTTCGAATCAAAGGGTTCTAAAAGCTTTGATCAGGGCCAAGAAATAGTTTAAACTAACAAGAATCGAATTGAGGGTGCTTGTTATACAAATGTCTGAGTTTGAAAAGGCTGCAATTATTAAAATTGTCTAGTCTACCAATCTGTTGCATATTCCTTCCTAAGCAACCTTGTGTGTCCCAAATAAATTGCTTCACATGGAATGTCGCAACGACAACAAAACTCTAAAGGGAACGATTTGTTACGTTGAAAGCTCATTAATTAATGTATTTAAAAGTTCCTCCAAATTGGATCATTGTAATATCACGCTTCTGATTTTTTTTTTCTCAATAGCGAATGTTGCTCACATATATATGACTTTAAATTTTGGAAAATAAAACTTTGACTCACTCTGTAAAGTGTAGCAAGGTTTCAGAATGTTTATTGTGGTAAACATAATGATCCACTTCTGAACAAAAATTGTTTTCCTTTAAGAGCACCTTTATTTGTCATTAACTGTCAACATCAACCTAAGATATTAATAATACAGCTGTTAGCACATGAATTAGGATTCAAAAATCACCTAGTTTACACGCAAAAACAAACGTTTTCATTTCGCTATACATAGTTACACACGTATAACCACTATCTCATGTTTAATAGTTAATTATCCAGTGTGAGGAGTTTTGTTATGGAACCAAAGGAAATCATATATATTAAATTATTATTTTTGTCTGTCTTTAGCTTTATATTTTTATTTATTTTTTCCATTTATTCGTGACTTTTTACCACCACTGGCAGCAACAAATCGTATATTAAGACTACCATATGTATATCAAACGCACCTTTCTTCATGTTTGACTTTCGCTGCTCCTTCGCGTTTCCGTAACAATGGGAGTAAATTCCTTAGAACAGTCTGTTTATGCATATGAACACATACACTAATTTCTCGCCATCATGCCCTAAATAATAATACTTACCATACACATTTAATTATATTACTTTTAAATAGCATCTGATACACATACAATAATACATAAAGTTTCTTTTAGGCTATATATATATATATATATATATATATATATATATATATATAAGCTTGTATTCACTTTGGGAGGTTCTGTCACAATGGAGTTCTTTATAAAGCGTTTAGCGCCCGCTTTTAATACATAGGCACCACAGACGATGACACTGATGATATGGGGAATGAAGATAGACCGGTGGAATGCGATGGCGGGGAAACCGGAGAACCTGGAGAAAACACACTCCTGCGCAGCTTTGCCCAATACAAATTCCACATTCTGTCGCCTTGGTGAGAGACGAGTAGTCTAACCACTTGACCATGTCCTCAATTTCTCTCTGGAGTGACCTATTTCATCTACTTCTTGTGCTTTGTAACAATCGTAAAAATAAGAACTGAACTTTACCTGGTGAATATTTGTTGGAAATCCAGCTCCTGCTGCTGCTGCTGCTGTTGCTGCTGCTGCTGCTGCTGCTGCTCAAATGAAGTGTCACAGGGACAGGGCTTTCAGTAAGATAACTTATAGGAAATGTCTTTATTAATGTCAAATATTTCGGTGTTTCCCTCCCAAAATCAATCAGTAAAAAAAGGTATATGAATATGGGCAGAGTTACCCACAAGGATTCAGATTTCCCCCTGGCACGTTTGAAATGCTTCCAAATTGGAAAAACACTCCTTAATATATACATGCATATTATACATAGATATATATTAAATGCTCTATCAGTCTGTAGTTGGATATTTCAAATTTGAGCGTGTTTCTTGTGGGGATGATTCGGAATCATTTTAGTAATTATAAACATTTTTGGAATTATTTTTAATTGTAATTCCTTCAAAAAGCATTGCGATTTGCCCGAGTGTTGAAGTCGTAGAGAACTTTCAGTTGCATAAAATGTTTGCCAGTAATATTTATCAGCCTTCTTCCACTGTTCTACAATGCGCAAGATTCTGATTCCCTACGATTCTATCTCGTATATTCAGATTTTGAGTTTTTTTTAGTACGTCGCACATTTTCTCAATAGTTTTATGAAATAATAGCAAAATCTACAATATTTTAATTTTTGTGAAATAATAGCAAAATCTACATTCTTTTAATTTTGTGATGGTTTCACAAACCTGGCCGCTGCTGGGAAAAAGTGCTGAAAATAAGCGGCAGGGGCAATTTTGAGAACGTTCAGGTTTAATATTTTAAAAATAAAGGGCGAATATTGCTTTCTTTATTTTAAGGAAAGGTAATGCCAAAAGCCACTCACAAGGAACGGAATTGAAAAATACTGTATTAGAGAGTCCTGTAGGATTTTTTCGATTCTAAAGGAAAATGTAATATTACGTACGTTATGCTTTGTCTGCTTATGTTGCGAAAATGCACAGTTAATGAAGCATATGGTTGGAACATTTTTAAAGGGAGAGGACTTAGATTATTTTCAGTACGAATGGGACATGTAATATGAAGGTGAGGTCATCAAACTAAAAGAACTTTATATCAGAAATTCTGTGAATGCTTTAATTAATTTAAATATAAATATACAAATCTATGGAAAACTGTCATAACATAGGGAAGTTTTGTATATTTCAAATAGTTTGAAAAACAAAAATTAATTTAAGTTTTCCTGTAGCAAGTGTTTGTCTATCTCTTGTGATTTGCCACTTATATAAACTTATACAAATTTATTTTCGAATGAAGAGGACTTCGCAGCCACCCCGAAAATGCAATATATAGACCTTATTGGTAATGTAAAATCTTAAATGTATAGCAGTTTAATCAAAACCGGTAGAATAATTTTCAAACAAATCCTAAAATGAGGAAACTTTTTCATATAAACCTAGTTTGGGGTGAGGGCCTTTCTTCAAAATATTCGTGTCACTAATATAGTGAACTTAAGTATCTAGACTACATTTCGATTATAGTTGTGCTGTTTACAGAGATAGAGATGGAGAGAAGGAGAGAAAGATTGAGACAAGTACTTTTTTTTCTATAAATACTATTTTTATTCGGGGACCCAAAACATGTACGTACTTTCATGGAAAACTCTACACTGAAGGTATGGATGGAATGCAACACTTTCTCTACCTACTACACAGTTGTTAAAGAAAGTAAATGTTTATGTAATATAATAGAGGGAGAGAGTGCGAGGGTGGAATTTAGGATTGTTTCAGTTGCGGACTCAGTCAATAGGACATCGGGGTTAAGGGGCTTGTAGAGAGTGTTCCGGGTACTTATGATGCATTCTTCTGGAATCGTTAGGCAACCCGTCTGTTCTTAGGTCCGTCGTCATCCAGTTCTGGTCACCTTTCGTCCCCCCCCCCTCAACCATCTCTCCCAGGAGTCACTTAAGTCATAAAGGACCAGAGATTACTAGGTGCGGTGCTCCGCCCCAGTAACTGGGGGCTCCATCCGTCTCATAATTTTAATCCTATGGTTTCAAAATTGTTACACGAAACGTAATTTTTAACTGAAAAATATTAAAACACTATTGCCCACGAGCTTTAAGCTGGTTATTTTATCCTCCTTGTCTAACGCTGCTGTGGAAAACCCCTTGGATTTCTTTCCTTTAAAAGTTAGCCATTTTAAAACGCTACCGTGTCCTAATTGCCTGCGGTGATATGAGAGTAAGAAGTCATCAGTGGTGTTGCAACTCTTGCAATGGAAGTATAATGAACACTGGATGAAGAAGGATCATCCACTAGTGACGTTTTACCCTTAACGGTTTGTCATAGAAAAGGGACATCGTAGAAAGAAAGAAATGGTGAGCATTTTCTTCTTTTTCTAATGACCAAGTGCCAAATTACAACTCATATATTATAAGGTAGTACTAGAGTTTTTCATTGATCACTGTATTCTCAGCCACCTGGCAAACATATGATAATCCCTTCCACATATTACACCCGTATATGTAACGCGCTTTGAGAAACACCTATCACCTTTATCATAAACTGCAATTATTTCCAATATTTTTACTTTTATACCACTAGGTATAGTGGGTAGAAAATGTGTTATTCTATTGCAAATTTTCATACAGATATTTCACCAGAAAATTATATATTCCTGAATATATAAGTACAATTAAAAATAGTCCGGGCGTGTGTGTCTGTGAACAACGTAACTAAAAAAACGAAAAATCGGATAAACACCATATGGAGTATTTTTTTATATTTTAATTATCTCAAAAATGGGCATATCGATTCCGATTAAATACCATATATTAAATTTACTTTCATGAAAAATAAAATACATATCTATAATTTTCTGGGAATAGCCTGGAAGCCCATCTCATCCAATAGGAATTTACTCTTTTGCGCCTATAGACAATATATATACATATATTATTATTATTATTATTATTATTATTATTATTATTATTATTATTATTATTGTCATTATTATTACTCACAGTATTTTGTCAATAACCTTTTTATTGCATAAGCCATTTATCAAATATCCGTTATTAATTGTTCGAATTGTTTAATAATGTTTCCAGTTTCTGTCGCTTTTCAATTGCATTTCGCGATTGCATAGAAGGAATATGGATAGTATCTATCTAGCTCTTAAACATTTGATTAGCACTATTTACTTTCTATCTATAGCGAAATGCATATGTCAATTATTTCGGCAAAGATTATTCCAATTAAATTGAAGTAGACTGAAAAACAAGCTTTCATAGGAATACACTAATAAACGATAGACGGTAGAGAAAGTCATGTCGGTGTAATACATCAGATTTTTTTCCTTTCTAGTTTCCCCGTGCTTCTTTTGTTCCTTTCAGCGCGTTTTCATTGTTGTAACGCAGGCTAAAGTGTCGGAGAAATAAGAAAACAGTCTAATTTGGGTGATAACGTAGGCAAGCTTTGCACACTCTTGAGTGGAGCTCAACTCCCACACACACAAATATAGCCCTTCGGTACACAACTTGGAGCATTCCCTCTGGGACATCTCGGCTTGTAAAAGAAAGGTTAGGCCTAACAAATAAATGAAGAGGAATGTGCTTTGTAGTTTCTTTACAGAAAATGCTATTTGTTATGGGCCTCTTCACTTTTGCTGCTTATTTATTAACAGCCTTCTAGCTTCGGCACATTCAGACTTAAAGACAGCAAGCTTTCCACCGTCGCATCTTAAGTCTTCAGCCGAGGAGAGCGTGGTACTTAAAAAATATATCACTACCTCTCTTAGGCAACAATTATAACATCTTGTCTTTAACAAAACTTTCCTTATTCATTTCATAATTATTGATCATAGTGAAACAAGTTTGATCTATACTTAAATAATTTTATTATTTAAGATGTTTTAGTTTAACAACATTAGCTTTATTTTGCCGAAATGATTAGTGAACCTCAATTAATATAATGGGCTGCTGAAAAAATTGTATTTAAATGACTTGATATGAAATTATCTAATAACAACATATGCATTTGGTTGAATCTGTACACATGCTATACATTTTCTTTTGTCTCGAAATATAATTCGGATTTCCAAACTTTTCAAAAATACTATTATATACTGTTGACAAACCCATAAACTTTATCGCACAGATATCTCATGACAAGGGGGTTCATAAGGGAACCGAACAGAGGTTTTAGAAAACTTTTGCCGATAATTAACAAACTGAGATGATTTACTGCTTCAAGTTGCGATAACCTTTCCACTTCCGACCATAACCCTGCACGTTTGTGCATTGTACATAGTAGGCAGAAAAGGTATTGCATTCGAACGAAAAATTCGATAACGAAATTTCACCGCAAATGTATATCTTGGGAACCCCTGAATCCAAAAAGAAAGCAGTTTCACTTTCTATACGCGTACTATGTGAGCACACAGTAGGTAGAAATGGTACTGTTTTCCACCCAAAAAGTCGAAGTTGAGATTTGACAGGAAATATATGTTTTGATGGCCATTATCTTCATACGACATGGAGATTTTATAGAAAATTCCCCTCCCCAAACTACGCTTTACATGGCCAAGTTTTCGAAATGTTTTATTTTCTCACAAATTACTCAACAATTTTGATTAAAATACCGTGTATCTTGAATTTCCTGGGAATGCCCCTGAGATCCTCTTCATTCTGGTTGACTTTGGATAACTGGTAAACCGTAAAAGATAGACAAAAGCTTAGTGCTCAAAAAATGTAGACTTCGTCAAAATACACAATTTATGTCCTTCACATTTTTGTTGTGGCGCTAATCGTTTCCGAGGTATTCCTTGTTATTGATTTCAATTTTAAAATAATTATATTTTCCTCAAACAGGAGGTAGTCCATGTTTCATTTGTTTTACTCTTGGTCATGCAAAGAAGCGGATTTCAATGACAAGATTTTTATAAAAAGGTTAGTGTGGGTCTGTCTCTGTGTGTGTGTGTGTGTGTGTGTGTGTGTGTGTGTGTGTGTGTCTTTGTGTATGTCTGTGCACAGCATAACTCAAAAACGATAAGTCCGTTAAATATCAAACTCGGTATTTAAGTTAAGCATCTTCAAAGAATAGGACACGAAGATTTTCACGAAAATCGTCTCTCCCCCAACTACCCTTTACATGAAACTTTTTTTTAAATTTTCGGTTTCCTAAACACTTGCTCTTAACAGTTTTAATTCAAATACCTGTGTTAAAGACATTTACATGGCAAATAACATGTGTATGCTTTATTTTTTTGGAACAGCCCCTGAGGTTTTCTTCATGCTGAATGACTTTTGCATACTGGTAAGCAGTAAGAGATGGTAAAGCTTACTATACAGAAAATTTAGATTTCGTTGAAACACAATTTTTTTTAATATACTTTTTTTGTAGAGCTAGCCATTTCCGATATACTCCCTGTTATTGGTTTCAAATTTTAAATATTTAAGCGTTTCTTAAACGGGTATCCTTCATCAGTTGTATATCTGTTTTATTTTACTCCCGTCAATAGAAACAGAACGGGATTTCAATGACAATCGCATGACGGCTTTTAAAAGATTTGGCAGTGGTCTTAGCCTAATGTATTTCATTATTTCATTTATTCTTATAAGCAACTAAATAGTAAGACCATTCATGCTAATTTTTATCTTGATTAGCAGTATGTGATATAATAATGATCTTTTGTAAGTATAGTATGTTTGCAGAACAAATAGTCATGTGAATGGAACACACATTTTCTTCAAATATCCCTTCCCTAGTTGAATGTATTTGATATGACTGTTTTAGGAAGACAATAAATCTTAAAAAGTTACTGTCCATACTGTTATTCAGATTATTTGGAATAATAGATTCTGTCACACCTAAAATTGAGTTTCAATCATAATAATCTTGTGAACTTGAAAATGAAACATCAGCGTATGTATGATTTCTCCTTTATTGAAGCCGGTTTATGCCGTGAAGTTTTATTTTTTTGAAAAGGATTTTTTCTCCTGTAAATCACATATCTTTGATGGTTTTATCAAGTAACTAGTAACTTTAAGCGTTAAAAGTGAAGGTGTACCCACGCAAATTTAACAGCTTGGTTTTCAACATTTGGTACCTTGGAAAGTAATTTCGTTACTTCTTTTTCTGTTAGAGCTTCACAGGTCTCTAAAACTCCTTCCCTTCGAAGGAGTCCAATTTATACCTTTGCAACCATTCCCATTCTGCGTGATGGAAGATAGTGTTTCATGTACAATGTTTCATTGATAGTTTTATTGGCATCTGCATTTGTAAAACGCAAAACATATGCTAAGTTGAAAGTTCACAAATTCATTTCATCGCATCAGCATCGCTGGGTTTCTTGTAAACGTTTATTTATTTTAATTTCAGTTATTTTTATTTCTTTTTAGTGTGACTACATACTTATGCTCATTACATTGTTGAAATATACCCTTTACAGTATTAATGCGTTAATAATGTGCTTACTAAGTAATAGTCAAATAAACATATACTGAAATAGGCTGTATTTACAAAAGAATTCGGTTGGAGTATGTGCAGGAAAACTGTCAGCTTCTAATTCCTCCCATCCTATATACTTCATTATATTCCAATTAATTTTAGATTTCAGCCTCATTTGTCACTTCGTGTCTCTTAATATGAATGCGAGGGAGATAGCATTATTTTATATCTCTAATGACACAGGTATGCTGCGTAGTTTACTCTAAAATGGAGAAGCAGCAGGATATCATAAGCAAATTATCATAGCCTTTCTTTGCTCAGAAATACCTTTACCTCTTTTAATACAGAAAAGAGGGCAAAAATTGACGAAGATTTACGCTAGAGCTTTAAAACTTCTTTTGGCTTAAGTTTTACATTCATTTCATATAGACACTAGTACCCTCATTATCAATTTTAGCAACAATTCTGGGCATTTATTATATCAATAGGAACAGGATACGGACGGAAGGGGCATGGCACCAAACCTATGTCGGTTATGGTATCTATACTGCACGAGGAGATGGCCCCCGAGAGAAGAGTGAGCTTAGAGTATACACCGGGCTGCTGGAACTAGGAGCGACGGACGGCAATGACAGGATTCCTACAGTTTCCAATTACGTAAAAGCACCCCGATAGCCTGGCAATCAGGCCTGATACCCCACCACACACAGGGCCCATCGCCCCTCATCCCGACAACCAGCCGAAGTGGGGGGACGGAGTATTACAATGAACATCCTTTTTTCCCTACCACGAGACACCAAGCACAATCGCCAACATTTTCAACCCTGAAAAGAAAAAAACCAAACGGAATGAAGGATGAATGAAAAGACGATGGAAACGAAATGGAGAGGCCGGAAATGCAGGGGATGAAGGAAACTTATCCAGCATTATGACCCGGAAAAACCCTCGGATAAAACCCTTGGATCTGGTAGGCCGGTCACGAGAATCGAACCCATGACCTGTTGAATGGAGGCTATAGACGAAACCGCCTGAGCCATACCGCCATACCATATGAAACTTGGCTAGAAAAATCTGTTTACATTCGTATTTTCAGAATGCTTTATCATTTTGTTTTGTTGAACTAATTGATTCATACACAAAGCATTAAGTAGTTTATTTCTAATTATTGCACATACAGTTATATGCCACGTTATAATGTATTTAAAGAAAAGCTGTTTTCTTCCATTTATCAAAGCAGATATTTTCTAATATAGACTGCCTCTAAAGTCTCCATACACTGAGAGCACACCTTTAATGGAAATGTCACGCTCGCGCCTTATGTGACTGCTTTCGCCAATAAGTAAATAATAAATATGTTGATAGTTAACGAGGCCTTAAACAGCTATGCTTATATCAGTGCCACTGGTATGCCACAATTTCGTCCCACAGGAGTTCTTTTACGTGCCAATAAATCTACTGATATTGGGCTGTCGCTTTTAAACACACCTAAAACCATCGGTCGGAGCCGGATTTGAACCCTTAACCTGGGGACCAGTAAGCCAGCGCCTAACCAACTAAGCCATCCAGACCGACATTTGTGCTCTAAAACGATAATGACCCTAACCTAATTTCCCTCGGCGGTGTGTTGCACGACGCTACAATGAGACCGTGCTCAAGAATGCTGTGTTGAGCTCGACTGCAGTATCCTGCGTAAGCCTTTAATGGGCAGAGCTCACTAGATGCTTAACGTGGCACTACAAACCCCAATTCTTGGACCTATCCGTGCTTGTGCTGAAAAGAAAACACGCTTTCCCTTTGGACCTTTAGATTTTCTAATTTTGAAAGGACAGTTGTATGTTAGAGCAAATATGGATATCGATTTAATAATTAATATTCCCAAAATATATACAAAATTAATTACGACCTTAAACATTTGTTCTCCAAAAATTTCTGATATCTTATACATATAAAACAGCATCTCGTGCATTTCCTTTTGCAATCTTTTGTATTTTTTCTTAGCAAACACTATAGATTAGTAAAGAATACATCAAATTGAATAACAAGCGCAGCCGAAATTACTAACTGCATTTTTGTAAAGTGCTCTAAAATTAACTGGCAGAAGGTCAAATTTCCAATGAAACGTTTTAAGATTTTAATTAAACTGAAAAACTAACCGTTTTGGCAGATATGACTATGTAGAGCATTAATAAAAAACACAGTACTAGCTTCCCTGGATATTCTAGAGATAACAACAAATTTTCCGTTATAAATTATGTTTTTCAACAACATAAACGATTCAACGATTATAAAAAGGATCCTACGTGTCCCAAAATAAATATCCTGTATTGCGTATTATATATTCTGCTGCTTACATCACATAGTTTTTTTCATTTATGACCTTTTTGTAAGTTTACACACACATACACCAGTATAATGAAGAGGCAGCTTTGTACTTGTTTTTTTTTTCATAATAAATGCTACTTTGCTAGCTTTTTTGTTTTTTTCTTTTCTATTTTCATAATCTAACATTTACTTTGTTTTTCTATTTCATTACCGTTTTGATTTTTGCTGCAAATACACACACGCATTTACACATTTTATAAATATACAAACACCCACGATCCCCTGCGCCACGAGGCACTTTAGCGAGCGCGGCCTTGGGGACCGGCTGTTTAAAAGTGAACAGAGAAACACTAGCACTACATGAAAAAAATTCAAATACAGATTCAGAATCGTGTTTAATCTGATACTAAAACTATTAAGCAGCTTTGAATGCTCATAAGTTACTATTAATTGGTTATAGAACCACTCAAGTTTCGTCACTTCACATCAAAGTTACATTTCAGAGAGTCCAAAAACTGATGAACATCAAAATAGCAAAAGCATACAGAATAGTGTCGTTCAAAGCCTCGTGTACATTTCTGATGTCAGACCTATAAACATAGAAATTATTGAAGTGGCAAGGGTAGGAGATACAGGGAAGCACACAATTGTGTTCACTATGGAAATACAGAAATGAACCTCACCCAGCTGACAAAATAAGCGTAAAAACGTAAACGAAGACAATAAATATCACACCGAAATATTTATTGACGATAGCGGAATACAAGACAACGTTGTAGCTGCAGCAGTCTTTCGCGAGCAAGGAGTTTTAGCAAGCAAACTAAACCCAACTACATGATAACTGTTCAAATAATCTGGCGGAAAAAGTCGCAGCTTTAAGAGCATTGGCAACACTAAATAATTTGTATACCGTACCTGCGAAAAGAAACATCGCAATATACACAGACAGCCAAGTAACATTCAAGACCATTAAGATAATTGTAAACCCAAATACTTGACAGGGAAAATGTATTACCGAATCAGTATATTAAAAGAACAGCATTGGAAGATACATTTTCCGTGGATCAAAGCTCATTCAGGCTTCAGAAATAGGAAAGAAACCACCTGAAGCGAGCTATAGAACTCCAGAAAAGCTAATGGCCAATGGCAAAGGAACTACTAATAAACAAGTATCTGACACTTTTTAATAAATTTGTCTACAATACGCTTAGATGCAATCTAATTGTAAAATATAAATCGACTATTGCATGTATAGAGCAGGCTTAATAACTGAAAATTGTAATGTTAATATTAAGCGATGTAATACAAAAATAGTGTGTGGTTAAGTGGAATAATGGGGCACACTGAATAAGATATTGTTAACCAAAACCCACTTGACCTTCATTTTTCCTCCTGTGAACCCGCGAACGCCTGGCAGAAGGTGCTGAGATAGACGGTTTAATCGGTGGCACCCGTGGCTGACATTCTAGAGATTCCGGGTTCAGTACGTAAGCTCGCCAACCTCAATGTCACTTTTATGATTTCCTCAGTCAAAGGCAAATACTGGGTTTAATAAACAATTTATGACGAATTAGCCAGCACGAATTGTGCCAGAAAGTGGCGACACAATTAAGGTTATTTATCTGTTATACAACCACTGACTTACTGAAAACTTTCACAAACTGGCATTTTGTTTAATTAAACGGAAAATTAGAATATGTGGAACTATTCCGACTCATAACTTTCACTACCGATTTACAAATCTAATTTATTTCTTATATATTAAAATTCTTAAATTACCTTAATGAAAAAATACCTACAGATGGTTTCAGATAATTCTGATAGTGGGGTTAGCTGCAGAAACGTTCGTAACGAGCTCTGGCAAAAAAAAAAATGTGAGTTGTAATACACGAATTCCTGATTCAAATACGAATTGGTAGACATGCCGTATTGTTGGTAATGTTCGTATAAAAAGTGGTTGTTTATACCTTTATGGCAATGGATAAATACTTTAAAATTATCATTAAGGACTTTTGTACTATACGCTAGTATTTTTAACTAGTCAGGGTAAAAAAAAAGAATCACCGATTCTCAAATGCATTCCCCAACATGAGATACCATACTTAAAAAATGCCGATATAAAGCGCAGACTATTTCTGAAACGATGCTGTTACGAACAATGTTTACAAAATCTCTTTAAGCATTTCTGCCCACAGTAAGTAGATTTCTAGTTAAATACATTGTAATAATAAAAAATATTCACAAAAAACTTAAGCTATACTTTGAAAAATAACTGAAGTTTTGAAGTATGTGTGTGACTCTAATAAAAGCTGTTAGAACTCTTTTTGAAAATACAGAGAACAGTAATAGTTAAAAATATTTCCATACAAAATGTTATTCAGAATGTTTGTTTTTTTAAATCTCCGATGACTATCTCAAGTATGAAATTAACGTTTATTCAGTTTTCCGTTTTCAAGCTATGTATTTCAAATATGAGAACACAAATCAGTTTTTACCAGTAAATATATACTTTTATGTATCTAGGATACCTTAAAACGTACACTTTCTGAAAGCTGCAAAAGGTTTAGTGCATTAATGCCTAAACTTGCAGAAGGGGGAAATTTGGACAAATTAAAACTTAAAACGAATGCCTCAAAAGCTGCTATGGAAACAATAAAAGTTGTCACAAAGTGTTCACTTTAGTGAGTTTCGGATATTTTGTGTTGTACACCTTTGCCTATCACGATTGGTTTCTTGGCTACAGAGCTCCTGCTTCACATGTCATTTTAAGAAAATGATGATACACATTTGTAATCAAAATATATTAAATATGGGATATTTTAATATCTTTAAAGTAACAGGTAAACTCTCTATGTAAACCATGGGGAACTCTTCATCTCGAAGCCTTGAGATGTGTTCAACTTAAGTTAGAAATTTGTGGTTTTTTCACTTTTTTTTTTTTTTTTTGAGTTAAGCAGTATACAGAATCGTACATACACCTGCACACACACAGGTATTTTTGTTCTCCTTAAATGTTTTTGAGGGGCTCAAAACATCGATTTCCGAGTTAACAATTTCCCAATAAGGTTCGGCGCTCACGCGGTCCTAAACGATTCAGGAGTCCTCATATTCTTATTCTCTATGGTATACAAAGAATACATTCATTCAGCATATTTTGAGTTACTGTATTGTTGAAAATACTGTGTTTTCGACCCCAGAAAATCGTATATTGTAACGTTTTGCAAGCGTCGAAATTTATTCTAATCATCGTTGCTGCTAACTGCTCATTACTGTGCGAATTGACTCTGAAATGTAATACAAGAGCGACAATCTTATTAAGACAATGCTCGTTTTATCTGCTTACTTAGAAAGCTGAAAGATGCATAGTGAGTTTTCATCTAAGACCGTCTTGCAAAAGTATCTCTTTAGCACGAGAAATCCGGATAGGGGTGTTTTACTCCTTGGACAAGCTCCCAAAGCATCTTGTTTAGAAAAGCGTAAACACACTTTGAAAGGTTAATAGTAATTGAATCACGTTTTTCCCTTAAAACTACATACATTTCAGCTTAACACTATAGACATGCAGCTTATTCCATCAGCTAAAAGCAATGTCACTACATTATCTGTATGCCACCGAATCTATATCGCTCCGATCTCAGGACAAAACCTGATGTAGTGTCACATTCAGATGACTTAACCTATTTGTTCTGCAAACAATTCTTACAAAAGATAATTATTTTATCTACATAATGCTAATCAAGATAAATATTATAAGAAACTATCTAATTACTTAGTTCCTTATATGTAGAAGGGAAATAAAGAAATACACTATGCTAAAACGACAGTCAACTCTTTTAAACGCTGTCGCTATGCGATTTTCATTGAAATTAGGTTATCTTCCTATGGCTGGGAGTAAAATAAAAGTTACGTAACGTATGAAAGGTCCCATTTGATAAAGTTTTTAAGTATTGTATAAATGAAACCAATAATAGGGAATATCTCTGAAGTTAGCTCTACAAAAAACAAAAAATTACATAAATTATGTGTTTAACGAAAGCTAGATTCTCTGTATAATAATCTGTCTATCTGTTATGGTTTACCAGTTATGCAAAGGTCATCAGAATGCAGAGGTGCTATTCCCAAGAAATTAATATTATACATTTTATTTGTCAAGTAAACATGTTTAATATACGGCATATTAATCAAAATCCAAGCAGTCATGTTTTAGAAAATCAAAAGTTTCGAAAAATATTCCAAGTAAAATGTGGTTTGGAGTGGGGGATTTTTCGAAAATCCTCATGTCGCATCCTTGGCATGTATTAAACACAGAGAGAGAGAGAGAGACACCATACACTAACCTTTTTCTTAAAATACTTTTTTGTTTCATGGGTCCTCAAAACATGTATTTATGGTGAAATATCCATATCTTAAGCTTTAGTGAATACAAAACCTTCTCCACCTACTACGTACATTGTATACACATGCTAGAGAAAATGAAAACATGATGAAAATGACTAGCCCGCGATATGGGGAAACCAAAGAATACTATAGCATATAGTACTTTAAATACGCGGGATTAAGTGTGGCTTTTCAAGAAATACATATGTCAATTAAACACAGTGCGAAGCTTTTTATTAATGGGTTAGTAAACAATATGTAGTAAATGGTAAACTATATTTTATAAAACTATTAGAAGGAGTAAAACTAAAGGAGGTTTCATATAATTTTGTTTGGTGTCACTCTCCCCAATTCTACATTTACATGATAAAGATCGGTCAATAGATGATAAACATCGCTGCTTCTACAGGCGCCTGTTAGTTATGTACTGTTGAAGATGGCAAGTCTGCCTCACTTTCAAGAGATCCCGAGTTCGAATCTCATTTAGGGTTAATTATCCGGGTAAGGTTTCTTTTGGGGTTTTCCTTTATCCTGAGAAACCGAATGTCGGTAACTTAAAGCCTTATGAATCCTGCACGCATCCGAGAGCCATTTTATCACTTCATTGATTCACCTACCAGACCGTTAAACCACTTCACAAAAAGGGCCGTTAGTTTGATGTGTGACAGTAAAAGTGAAGCGGAGAAACATTCTAAAGGTGATAACTTAAAATCACCAAAAACCGAATTGTACTGATGTTATAACAAACTACTGCAGGATAATTCATCTTTCGTTATGAGTAACATTGTTTAAGTAACTACAGATTATAATCCGTTTCTTGTGCGCATGAAGAACCAAGGATGAAAAATAGTAATATGCTGGAATTAGAAAAGGCAGATAACTTCACCAAACGTACTATGCCTAGGAGAGCGCACGAGCGTTTTAAAACGGACCGCCAAAGTTGTACAAAGTCTTAAATTCTGTCAAAATATTGCCTTCTTTTAAGCGAGCCCCCTTTCATAAATTATTACTAGCAATTTGATTAAGGTTTGTGAAGATGAATAAAGTGAATATTATTATTGATAGAGAGGATGTAGTTTGATGGAGATCCAGATTTTGCCTCTTCCTGAGAGAGAGAGGGCGAGAGAGAGAGAGAGAGAGAGCGAGCGAGAGAGAGAGAGAGAGATGAAGCTATATGAGAGTTTTATTTTAATTATCCTGAATTTAATTTTCGTGCTTATTATATTGCTATATATAATATTTAACTATTATTGAAATGCTGTATAGTCATATTGGATTATCAACGTAAACATGAGCTAACGTGGCTTTTGTTTATGTTTGTTCCTCGCAACTGACAAGGATGCAAGACTAACGCGGAGAGATACAACATTTTTGTTTACGTAAGTCTGGTTCTAAGGTAGGATTACAGTAAATATTGTGGTAGACAGTAATCTCTATTGGAAAATCAAGTTATCATGATCTAAACAAATAGTGGCTTTATCGATTCACATGTTCAAATGATTAATTATACGTTCACCTAGAAATGTATGAGCAGTCTTGGAGAAACACGGATAATACTTCCCTTCGATTACTATTGCTTACTCCCTAAACTAATATGTTTACAACTTGACGTGCCTACTACAATGTACTGACACTAATTGCAATCGCTTTAACCGCGCTGTACCTCGACACGACCTCTTAACGAATTTTCGTGTCTAATTGGCTTTTGTAAAAGTGTGCATTGCCCGGTATTTATGTTAGAATTGCTCACTCCGATTCATATCTCAGGATTTCACTTTTCAAAGTGAAGCTTCCTCTCTCTACCCCTGAACACGTTCTGAAAATGTACAACCCTTCAATACCAGTTCTTGAACTTCATATTGCGCCGCTGTTTAAGTGAAAATTACTCCCCCTGAAGCTTATTACTTCAGCAAGTCGGAGGCTGCTAACATTTAATGGTGTTTCATAGGATGCTCAATGTTATCAGAAACAAATAAACTTTAGAAGTAATGCAAAATCTCCGGTGTCAAGTTTTATTTTGTGATATACTCATTGTCATACCTAATATCAGCGAATAAGCATAAAGTGCGAACTAACTGATTCAGCTCTACTGGAATTATATTTATCATTAACATTTCAGAAATTAGTCTATAGTAAACAATGCGTTATTCCTTTTACTACTACATAGTGTCCCAGATTAATGTGTACATACATACTTTGAAGCGCTATTTTTCAGCGGCGAAAAGAGACAGAAAGAAAGTTTGTTGTAGTCTATGCCTT
The DNA here is from genome assembly GCA_030762935.1 of Hymenopus coronatus. Taxonomy (NCBI): domain Eukaryota; kingdom Metazoa; phylum Arthropoda; class Insecta; order Mantodea; family Hymenopodidae; genus Hymenopus; species Hymenopus coronatus. The sequence goes on from CM060900.1 coordinate 351,703,146, forward strand.
AAACTTTCTTAAGTACGCACATGTTCAAAAAGGCCACAGTACAGTTGTTGTATGGGCACAGCCAGATTGAATAATTCAATACTATACCCGGGGTTGGAACAAAAAAGAAACAATTAATTCAACAGTAATTTATCGGAAAGCTAAACTATGAAGCTCGGAACTTCAAACACTTACGGCATTGCATAATATGACTGGCTTTTGGTTGCTGCCGCGTCATCGTAATCTTCTTCCGACGTTTCGACCTCTAGTTGAGACCGTCTTCAGAGCTACACAGTTGTATTATTATTATTATTATTATTATTATTATTATTATTATTATTATTATTATTATTAACATCTCACTGGATATTTTGTTCAGCCGGGAGGAAGGAATGAGGTGAAGGAACAAAGAAACCGTACGGGCTGCAAGACAGGCGGGGGCAGCAGAGATGTAATACAGACTTGACGACGGCCTCAGAAGAATCGCTCGATGATGATTATGATGATGATGATGATAAAGCACAGATATTCTGGTTTCTATAACCAATTGAGCTGCAATAGCAACATGCCGATATCCTATTAAATTCCCCAAATAGTTTCCCCCGTAAAACCACCAGGAGATCTCAAATTCATTTTACTTACTCCAATAGCACAATGCTGTATGTACTTTTGGTCCTGGACTTCTTGATTGAATAATTTGTTAGCTCAATCAATAATAAGTAATAGTTTTTTCATGCAAGCCGTATGAAGGACAAGGTTGGAAAAGTAGAATGAGAGTGGACATTTAGATATGTCCTCTCAAAATGAACTTGAGATTTCCTTTTATTTTGGAAGCAAGTAAGTCAGCTGGGGAATTTAATGTCCACCGGCACATTGGCATAGCAGTACATTTGGTTAGAGAAACCGGACAAAACCGGAATATTTGTGGTTGAAATCCCTGTTATGACATTAAATTTGTTCAGTCGGATTCTATCTTTCCAAAAATGTCCTACGTACGGCTTGTCTGTAAGAGTAGTTAATTACAATAATACGTAAGCCAAAGTTGACGAAATCGTAGCTCGTGATTCATCCGGACTCGCAGTCGCCGCATTCTTCTCTGGCTCTTTGTCCAATTTTTTTTTACACGGTTGTTGGTTGTAGAATGCCTATGTATATAACCAATTGAGCTGATAAAATTAAAGATTCTCGAGGTAAAATAAAAATGCGTTTTATTATTATAATTAGTATTATTATTATTATTATTATTATTATTATTATGATTATTATTATTATTATTTTCGTTTTGTTATTCGGTTCTTTATCTATTGTAGGCACGTTTAATCCTAAAAGCGACAATCTCTATGCTCTCCATATACAGAAGTAAAATAGAAATAAATTAAGTATAGCTACTAAGTTGCATTATATAAAGAATGTAATTAGTACACATCTGCCTCCATTGTACCCTTTTAAAAGCAGCCCTACACTTCATTTTTTTTTCAGTTTCCGCAGACTACGTGTCGCATACTCAAAACTAAACCTTCAAGCAGCCAAGGCAGAAAACTGGCTGAGAGAGTAACCGCAGTCTGCCATATGCGCTGAATGACATACGATATAACCATTATAAACAAGGCATTACCTAAATACTACGCAAAAGTTGCTTTTTTTTCTTACACTGTTAGTATAGCGGAGTAACAGGCGCATGCAGAAAGTCATTATTAGTGAACTGCAGTTAACATTTCCTGTATAAATACATAAATAAAGCACATTATTTTCAAACGAACTAACCTAAATTACAAAAATTACAAAATAACCTTTATTGCAGGAGCGCTTCTCCAAATCCTCATAACGGGAAAGCTACAGAACCCGAACTAATTTATTTAAGTCGTATTTACTAACATTCTGGCAATTTATATTCAGGCACAAAATAAAGGTCTTTAATGCGGATGATTTAGATCTGCAAGATTCGTGGACGAACGCAATGGAACAGGATTCAGGAGGTTTAGGATCAGGAAACTGATCACAATGAGGGATAGGGCGGGTAGCAGGTCTTTTATAGAGATGGGTGGTGCTAATCTTTTACTTAAACGACATAACTTTAATTCGCCGAATTATAAAGCGATGCCAAAAAACTGAATGAGTTTTGAAATCCTTCCAAAGAGTTGTTCAAGAATGGATCTCAAAAAATGCAGAATGTTCTAAAAACTTATTGTAGCATATTGAGATCACCGGCGTGATATTTCTCCCCTACATATCTAGCACCAGTTGACCACAAATACAACAGAAATTGTTAAAATGTATCACTACTTAGTATTCATTATTAAATACTTCATTATTATAAGCAACTTAGGTAAGAACTTTATGCCACCTCAAGTTTTTTTTTTTTTTTGAAATGAAACAAAATGTCCATAAAAACACAATTATTTACTACGGAAATAGCATTTACACCAATAACGCTTCTTCCATATATCTGGGCAGTCATACAACTAGCATACCCTCTGTGTCTTCCTAAAAATAAGACATAATTATAGCCATATGATGCGGCTATTAAATATAAGAATAAACATTTCTACAACGACTCTTCTATAGCTTCGGTAGCATTGAATATTTTCAAATATTCACTTTAAGCATAGTTCCATTAATTAAGGATACGATCTGAGGACCTTAATATTTCATTGTTTAGAAGCCAAATAATAATTTAAATCCGTTACAGTATCCGTTTTGCAACTTATTGTTGATCAGTGAATCATAATGCTTGTAAATAATGCCTAATTGCGCCAATAGCAGGTTCTTAAAACGCAGCAGAGTAATTACGTGGTATCCTTTATTAACAGCTGTCAGCTGGCTCGTTTTTAGCAAATAATTAGCAGCAGTTGGCGCACTAATCTCTTTTAAAGCAGCTACTGACAATGCTTTTCAAGTCACTCGCACATGAGCGTGGAGTGAGGATACACGTTGATAGCCGTAAATCACTACAGCAAAAACATGCGGTGAAAATTTGGTAGTAGGTATTTAATCCAAAGAACGAATGCCTTGAATCCAAAACTTTTCAGATAGATAATAACTATCCGTTATGTCAATAGTACAGATAAATTACTCATAAATGAGTTTTCACATAGAACGGTGGGCCATATAGCGCATTTCCTATTTTTCAAAACAACTCTTAAAAAAAGGTTTACATCCGATTTCTCAGCGTTTTCCCTTTACCCTGTGAGTTCTTTTCCCTTTTCCATCCTGTTTTTCTTTTTTTACACATTACTTGTTTATGCTTCATCTTTTTCCGGCTTCAAATATCCCAAGTCGGTGCTTTTATATATATATATATATATATATATATATATATATATATATATATATATAAGCGCTGTATGCTTGCCTTTTCATAGTGTTTCTTACACTGCGGTCTCAGAATAGCTGTCCACAGTCTCAAGGCTATTACAAAGCGAGTATAGCATTAAACTCCTTCCACGCATTCATCCTGAAAGTTTCAGCCTGTTTACGGAAGCCAGTTTTGTTGCCTCTCAGTTCTCAATGTTAAATGAGCACATTAGTTTCCTTAGTTGTGGATTATGCTTGAAACAATAAAGAACCATCTCAGCCTTTCTACCATGATCAAAAGATAAAATACAGTTTCAAAAATGATCCCTTCAACTCAAATGTTGTTTCCAGAAAAGATTATCTAATCTAAAAGAATCGTGATTTTAGCTGTTTATACTAAAATAAATACAGGTCCGTATTTAGTTCCCTGTAACTTTAAAGTACACCGATTGGCAGACAGATTTTGATATTCGGTTCTCCCGGAAAGTAGATGAACTTGTGGGCAACTTCTTGCGCACTCTACCTATGCATCCATTTTCAGGATACTCCTCTCCCATTCTTTGTTTCTGTGGTTCAGAAACATGTGATAGTTACACAAGCATAAGTGTGTACTAGATAAAGTAGTTACTTTGAATATCCGAGGAGTTATTCAGTTTTTTTATTCTCTTTCAATAATTCATTTTGTCATTATTGATAAACTATATATTACAAGTGACTGTACCTACCATAGTGAAAGTATCAAACTTTAGAAACTACGTTATTTCATGACAGTTGCGAAATGCTTATGTTTTCCTCAGGAAACTTCAACCATTCCTATTGTTGGCTTTCTCTTTCCTCCAAGCATATAATAAATTGTGCAATTCATAAAATTTAAATGCGGAATTCAAATAGTTGTCTACCAAAACTGTTCACTGCTTTAAGTAGGGATCTTAATATCTTGGTAAATACCAGTATTTGTTGGTTATTTTGCAATCTCTGAAATACTGATTTGTCATCGCTATATTAGCTTAGTTGATATTCACTTGCCTAAGAATAACAATTTTAGCAGTATAACTACCAAAATGAATTTGAAAGCATTATTCTGTCAACAAATTGTATTTTATCACGTTTAACACATTACTAATGAGGTTTAACAGGTTGTTTGTTTTTCACTGCTGTTTGCAGACTTAAAAGACAACACCAAATTAATGGCTTTTGACTGATTAAACTAGCGGAACATTTCCAAAGTAAAGCTGTTATTATCGGAGAAACGTAGACCACGTTCCAGCCAGATAAGGAGTTTAGTATGTTCTAGTAATGTCCAACTTTAACATTCGGGCCGCGTCGTGGCCGAGTGGTTAGACCACTCGCCTTTCACCTAGATGGCCCGAGTTCGATCCCAAGCGATCGTATGTGAGATTTGTGGTGGACAAAGCGGCGCAGGGATGGGTTTTCTCCGGGTTCTCCGGTTTCCCCCGCCATCGCATTTCACCGGTCCTCCATCTTAATGTCATGTATCACCAGTGTCATTACCTGCGGTGGCACACGTAGTAAAAGGGACGTTAAACACTACAAAAAAAAACTTTAATATTCATCATTTCGCTTATTCTCTAATCAAATTCGCTACTGAGGTTATACAAAATATAGGAATTAAGTTACGCCTTTTGTGTTTGTTCTTATTTGGTCACTAGGTATTGTCTGTTGCCATTAAAATGACATATAAATGAATTTGAAGTTGAAGCTCTGTGACTGCACTCCATTAATTTTGAGAAAAGATTTCAAGCCATGATTCACAAAAATTCTTATCTCAAAAGATGAAAAACTTGCGGCAATAACTGTACCAAAAATCGGACATATTAATATCTACCAGTGAAAGAAATCTTCTGAAATATTTTTTTCCTAAAGCAGTTTCTTCTGTATTTATTTTTCCACTTAAACACTGTGTTAACTGTGTAGTTGTACTTTGTCACTTGGCAGTCTTCAACTAAGGAATTAAATAAATACCATCGTAGTAAAATTGTTACAATATTCTAAACTTAATACACCTACTCGTTTTTACACAGTTTACCAAGTCCATATGTAGGAAAAAACAGCATGCTAGAAAACAAGGTACGTTTTAACACTGGAAGGGCCAAGGGGCCAAATTGCCCCTTTACGAACTTTTCATTTTTGTTCTGTACAAACCGTAAGCGGATTCACTTGATACTTTGTGAGTTTTCATTAATTATATGGAACATTAACAAATTTTCTTTGGAATTTCATATTTACTTTGGCTTAGGAAATATAAAGAAGTCTATCTACAAGGACCGCACGGGACCCCTCTCCACGTTTCTATTTTCAGGCTACTTCCTTGCATTATGTATTTAAAATCAAAACAATTGTTGCCTTTTCTGGTACCCGACAGTGATTTCGTTATTTCCGGCACTGATTTTTTTTTCTGAAGCAAGGATTTCGGTTATTATCTGAGTCAGTGTTTGATAATGTCTCCTCAAACATGAGATATAAACACAAGAAAGCCTTAGCAGCTGCAGAAATACTGGAAGAACTCTGTAAACTACAAAATGAAAACTCGGAGATGAATTTAAATTTTCTGATAGTGATAAGGGCAATGAAGGAAGTGTAGTAGTTCCAGAGTCTGCAGATGAAGAAAGTGATTCATAAAATGAAAATAATAATATAAATACCATAAAGGACAGTACTGCACCCAATTTAGGTGAAAATTAACCTTCCTCATCCAGTGTCCTTTTCGATGTTTTGATTTCTATCTGTAGAAGAGCAAGAGCCTGGGCAAGAGCTGTATCTCCTAGTAGTCAATCAAATGTATTACAGGAAAACAACATTTCATTGGACAAGAAAAAAAGCAAAAAAATGGGACTGTGTGGTAAATTGTTCCACTGGGTTCTAATTCGGGTCATTAATATTGCTGCATTTTGTATAGAGGTTAGCTATAATTTGTTAAATTATAATAAATGCTACTATAATATAAAACTTTTAGATTTATAATAATAAATTGCATGAAACATTTCAAAATATCTGGTGTTGACCCCTTATGATCAGCTGACTAAGGAGCGGGTGAAAATGTAATATTAAGGCTTACGGAATCATAACTAGGTAAAGGAGTGAAAACCACTACTAATAGCCGCTTTGCTTTGCTAAGCCTTGCAAACCGTCTGAGAATAGCATGCACAACCTTAGTAGGCACTTTGAACCGTAAGCGAAGAGATGTACTTACTAAGGCAAGAACCGGAAAACAACTACTCCATTCTACTGCTGTGTTTAAAAAGAATGCAGGCACAACAATAACAGTTTATTTCTTTGGTAGTGTTTAACGCTCGCATTTACTACTTGTGGTACCGCAGGTTGACACTGGTGATACATGGAATGAAGATGGAGCACCGGTGGAATGCAATACGGGTGAAAATCCGCCATTGCGCCGCTTGGTCTACCACAAATCTCACATGCGGTTGCTTGCGATCGAACCTGGGCCATCTAGGTGTGAGGCGAGTGGTCTAACCACCTGGCCACGGCGCGGCCCGATAATAGCTTATCAGAGGAAAGCAAATAATATTCTGTTACTGAGTTCACTTCATTCTGATGTGTCTATGTCAGAAGAAGACTGCTGAAAAGTGCAGTTTTACAATGAAACAGAATTTGGGGTTGAGTTGTGGACCACATGGCAGGAATGTACCCCACGAAAGCTGCCACGTTGGCCAATGAATGTATTCTACACCATTCTTAATTTGGCAACCCTAAATGCCTTGGAGTTACATAAGGAAGTGCCTGATAAGCGTCTTAGTATACAGAAGTTTATTTACTATTTCTGAGAAGAACTTCGAGCCAAATACTGAAAGCAATAAAAAGCTGGACCAAGATGATGCACATAGTAAAGATGGACCACAGAGGGCAACTAAGCGGGAGAAACTTCGTACGTCATGTAAAGGAAACCATACTGCTACTCTGTTCTGGTTGTCAGAAGGCAGTATGTGGCAAATATGAGAAAAGAAGACGAGTATGGTGTGACAACCTCTGGTGGCAGGTGTAGGTATATCATTGTGAAAAATAATAATAATTATTATTATTATTATTATTAATTTCTTTTTACTAATACTTGAATGTTTTTAGAAACTTACGAGTATATACACTTTCGTCATTGATATTGAAAAAGTACAAACATTTACTATTTAATTAAATGCTTCTGAAGTTATAATTATAACAATTTAAGCAACTGTCATTCATATTCTAAATAGAGATGCAAAAACAAATATATATAATGAGGTTCTATTTATTTATCTGTAAAAATTGACCATATAAAAAACAAGCACGGGACCAGTTTAGCCCATGTGGTTCTTATAGATAAAAAGGGCTGCTTGCGGTTCTTCTGGTGTTAAGGAATACTTTCACTTTGTGTTTTTATACATACAATCAGTGTGTATTCTATTATATAGCATGAGTACGGTATATTTGAATTAGTTCTAGAGTTCTTGGGACCTAACCGCAGAGCGCTAAATTTCAAAAAGGTGAAGCTGGCACCAGAAACCTCATATTGTCATGGAGTTGCAAACGCGAATACCTCATATAAAACAATGCATAGTTTTTATCGTTTTCACTAATATTAGCCTTTAAAGCTTTTAAAACAAAGAAACACAATCATAATGGCTTTGCAGCGTAGAGTAGCATCATTTATATTCATGGAAAACAGCAGCCACAAATCCATATATATGTGTGTTCCAGGATACAAAGAAGTTTTTCCATTCAAAGCCAGCAGCCAGGCAGACTCCGAACTATCATCGGCGTTTTTCATTTGTTGATAAAAACGACCATAACTGACACAGGCATCACATACTGTTTTGTGGAAAACGTTATTTATGGAGCGGTAAGAGAATTTGTACATGGGGGGTCTGTGTTAAATTGCAGAAGTGAAGGTTGATATGTCCGTGTGACAGTGTGGCTGCAGTGGGCGACATTCAATGGTTTTACCCTGCATAACTCCCCATCCCATCCACACTCCGGAATTCGAACAAAGAAAGCTACGCTACGAAAATTATTGTGTTGCAAACAAGAGATGCAGGTTTAGATATTTCCATTGTCACGTTTAGATGATGTAAGATATAATGGAGTCATTGTACCTGTATGTTACACATGAAACATTTTATGAAACTGCTTTTTTTTTTTTTTTTTTTTTTTGCTTCTGAAACATTCTGCTTGAGCTCGAAAAGAGTACTTTATATTCGGTAAGCGTAGGATCTGTATTTCGATTGTTTATTAGCGCAGCACTTTAGGCTGGAGAGATTGTTTACATACATAGAGATGCCAATATCCGGTAGAATTAATTCTCAACCTCTGACAATAAACTTCTTCATTGGTTTTCTTCATGGGTGTTACCAGAAGAAATTAGCATAAGAACGTTTAATTGTTTTTTCGCACAAGTCGTGTTTAGAATAGGAGTTAGATAGGTAGAGTCAGAAAGAAAAATTCAATGCCATAGCCGGGATTTGATCCACACGAGAGACCAGGACATCTGTGGTTCAAATCCTGGCTATGGCATTGAACTTTTCATTCTGACTCTACCTATCCAACATAAGAATGGACCACCGGTCATATAATCTCGTTTAAAAAGCTGTGTGCTTAATCAATCTAATTAATTTGAATTAAAAGTAATTTTGATTAATCAACATCTAAGTAACCAACCCAACAAACTCTGGAATGCTGCACATGAACTTGCTTTCCCCACGATAAGGAGTTCTACTAAGGAATCATATGACAACATTCTAAATGTATTTGGACAGAAATTACTTCAAGAACAGAAGCTATAACTATATTTTCCTGGGCGGAAACAGCAGTCATCCAGTTTAACGTGGTTTGTTAGTAATAAGATTAGGCGATAAAAAGCCATGCTCTAAAGATTTTAATATATCTCTATGCAATACCTTTATATCTCTCGAAAAATATAAACACACAATATCAATTGTTTTATAGATCATATTTAAACGGTTTCGTATTATGGTGCAACACAATGGATTCTACATTTTACCCAACCTTGGTTTATATTCAGGGAAGCTAATATTTCTATTTCCCAAATTATGAAACTAAGAGGATGAATTAAGTTAAGTTGATCGTGACCGAAAATTCTAAATGTATATGCCATTACTTAGGGCAGCTTGTTGTATATATGATATTCTAATGAAAACTGAAAGAACAATTTTTTAGAAAATAAAAGCAAAGCTTTAGAGATGCATGAGCTAAACACCAAGTGAAATATGAGCTCAAATATTTACCCGGCTTATCGTTTTTTAGTAATTCTAAGCGCGCGTACGTAGTGGTACTAATAGAAGGAAAATGGGGCAGTGGTTGTGTAGTTTTCGCTAGCAGTGGAAGGCGATTGAGGAACTCACAATGTTAATATTTACATGCATCCAATTGCTGTTGTGCAACAAGTCATCAGCATCATTATCCGTTTACTCTTCTCTCATGATACATAGATTATAGTGCACAACATCATATATTACTAATGTATGTTGTGCACTATAATCTAAGTATCTCAAATAGAAACGTCTCCAATTGTCACGTGAACAGGATTTTTATTGTGAAAAACTTCGCTCCACATCACAAGATGTGATTGGGGCAAAACGGAAATAGGATACCTAATCGACTATTGGGTAAGATACTCCATCAGCAATTATTTCCGTAGCAACACATACCATATTTCGTATTTCACGCATTATTGAAAATCCGAAATTTTTTCCAAACGTTGCCCTCACTTTCTTTTTCACACAGTCTAAAACGGGTTCCACGGGTCTTTATATAATTGCTTGCACAAGTTCATCGACAGCTTTCTAGGGTTCGAGGCATTTCAGTGTTCGATGTTTCCAATTAAGTATTATTGTCGTACACATATCTGCAAAGTTCTTCTGTGTGAATTGCAAATCTTCATGCAATCCATTTGAAGTAAGAGATTTTGCAATTTAGATTAAAGAGCGTGCACTATCATCAAAGTCATTAATTACCTGTAAAACAGTATTGTACTATGCAGCATAGTATACTGCTGCACCCTGCCATGTTCCCCAACGCGTTACTATATGTCGTTTACATGCGGCGCGTGCAGTGGCCAATGCAGGTCGGTCTCTACTAGCTAGGTATCAACTGGAATCCGCATGTGTCCCGGTATCGGTCCTCAAGATGCTATCCCTAGTGATCACATAGAACAGAACAGGTTTCGCGCTTTTCTGGACTTTAGACTCCTGGTTTCGTTTACTTTCATATGCATGACCTTATTTCCTTCTTGGGTTTTTTACCGCATAATGGAACTCATTTAGTGAACAATTAGGACGGTTAAACCCAACAATAAAAGACGGTCCAGTTGTTAATAAACTTCTGCGCTCTTGTGGTGGTTTACAAAGCTATATCAAAAGCAGGCACAGGAAATCTTAAGCAGTTGGCTTCAAGATATCAACATTCTAACCATTTTCATTACAAACCATGCAAAACAGAGGCCAAGAATTAGTGACAGATAGGTGAAAACCGGTCCTAGTGTTTTCTGCAAACGTCAAAAGACTGTAGAGCCGGCTGTTCCAACTCTACTATTTTGAGTCAAGGTATTTAGTCACACACCACAGACCTCGGAGTCTAACTAGAGTGGTAGCGTGAAGTCCAATTGCCTCTCAGTACAGGAAAGTCATAGCAAAAGTGCATGCGCTTCCTGCCACTTCATTCCAATACTTCATTCAGATTTGAGGATAACTTTCCCTCAATGATAAGCTTTTTGTGTAGTACACGCAGATTCTTGTGCCTGGTGAGCAACTCGCTGCTCTTTCGGCGCGCACCCAAGCTGCAGTAGTCTGCTGCAGAGGAATGGGGAATGGCTTCTTACTTTGTTTCCTTTGGCTAGTTGTTTGTTTGGGAATCAAAACTGACATTCAAAACTTTCGGCATGTTCTATGAGTTCAAAAGAGTGTAGCGCCAGGGTACACACAAATAACGATTTAAATGTTTTATCTTCAAGATGGTTCAATCTGCACGTAAATATCGATTAATTCTCCATGGAAGATTATCAGAATAAATGTTGTAACCGTCTCACTAATTTATGAGTATATTCATTCTACACTGTACATTAACCCTATATTTTTAAACCCGTAATCTGAAAACACATCTTGATGTGTTAAATTTAGCAACCACAAGAAACACAGGGGATTTAGACAACGTTGGTAGCTCCATGTCCAACTGTGTCGTTGCCTGTAATTACAAGCTCTATTGCTGCGTGATTGTCTAGTCCAATGAGAATATTACACGTTATGTGCAATAGACACTTTAAACCTACGCACCCTCTTTGACAAGAACGTTCCGGGAGTAAGATACTACACCCTTCGAAACCACTACCTTCTCAGGGTTGCTGCTCCAAGTTTCCCAACTCTTATGTGAACTCGCACATGTTACTCATGCACTGTAATGTTGCTGTTGAGAACACACACTAATGAAGTGATTGCAAAGTGCCTTTTAGTTTGTTAACGCCTCAGTTCATGTACAGGGTGTAAATGATATACAGAAAATTACTGCATGGCAGATATCTTTGACACTTTACACGTCTCATTACGTTATGTGCTTACAAATGGTCACTGATTAAATAAAGGCCGCACTATGGCCGAGTGGTTAGACCACTCGCCTCTCACCTAGACGGCTCGTGTTCGATCCCAAACGACCGCATTTGAAATTTGTGGTGGACAAAGCGGCACAGGGGCGGGTTTTCTCCGGGATTCTCCGGTTTCCCCCGACATTGCAATCCACCGGGGCTCCATCTTCATTCAGGTATCATCAGTACCACAAGCAGTTGAAGCGGACGTTAAACACTATAAAAAGTGGTTGAGTAAGATAGATTTAGTTACACACAAATTGCAGAAATAACACTTGTCTACTGCAGCTCGAGTATTAATAACCTATCAGCTTATGGGAAAAAATATTATGTTTTAAACCCTTCGAACTTGGTACTCTCAAATACATAATAAATATTAAAAACAGCTGATTCTAGGGAAACGATTTTGACGTAAATTCTGCATCTTAATGAACTATATACATTTTCCCGTTTTGTTTTTATTCATATGTTTTCTCAGAATATCAAATTTAAATATAAAGATAAGTACTTCACAGCATACTTATAAACTCATTGGAGTAGATAATTAGTTTTTCATTCGAACGCTTCTCATGTTTATAAATCCAATCATGTTTATAAAAATTCGTTGAAATGAAAAATAACAGCATTTTTGCAAGTGAAGGGTCGTTTGGAGTAATGACAATTTTGTAAAATACTTCACTTTAAATCCTATACACACCTGATTTCAGTACCTAAGAACTTTATCAAATAGTCGGTATTTCAAACACACGACACACACACACACATAGGCACTGGAATGCTTTTTAAAACTACAGTTTTTTCATGCTACAATAATTTAAACAGCCGTAGTTTCAATTGATACGAATATGAGTTAAGCGCAATCTACACTTTAGTTGCTCAACATGGCGCGCACAAATGATAAAATAATTTAAATTATTAAGATTAAATTCATTAGTTAGGTTTTTAGATGAGTTCAACATTTTGGTAATCTTCCCTTTGGAAAAGTGTAATGAAAATGTTTTGAGAAACCGTTTGCCTTATTTGGTGCATAGTTATCGACACTTGAAAATATTCTTATGCTTGAGTTTAGCCTATTTCGTTATAGGTTTATATCCTCCCTCATATTTTGTCCTTAATCCGTTTTAGGAATAATTTCAGGGGAGTAATTTAAGGAGTCGGGAGTCAGATTCCTCCCTAAGATACGAGAGATCTTATTACTGCACTGCTATAAATAAAATTACGAAAAATGTACTTTTAATATAAATATTTCATATTCAACAAATAACAGAAGAGTTCATTCTAGGCTAAATACTAAGTTAAAATTCACGTAAACATTTGGTAAATTGCTGAAGGAAATCTTGCGCCCCAAGCAGAATTTGAAATGGCTTTCTGGTTTGTCTAATTTACTGCGTCTTGCACCACTCAAAGCCTTAAATACATTAATCAGAACACACAAATAATAGTTCGACTCGACCTTACCACGTTGGATAGCAGACCACAGAATACGCTAAGTAAGCGTGAGAGCGTAAAGGTACCAAAAGATTGGTATACTTAAGAGTAACCTAGGTTTGATGGCTAAAACTCTGGTATTAAATACGCCTGCGCTCTTGTCTTGCGGACGAACAAGACCAATTGCTTTTTGGCGAGCATGAAGTAGATTCATAATATCTATCAGTTCTACAGTGTATTTATGTTTTAATAACTTAAATCGTAGTTTGTATCTCTCATCAGTCTTTGCAAATAACATTTTGTGTGTACACACATTATTTATATAGTTATATTTGCAATATATTTTTAAAACTATAAAACAATTGCCTTAATAACTAAGTTTGCACCATTTAATAATACTTGCGTTATCATGAGAATTATTATGACCTACACATCTTCAGATGTTCTCCGAGGTCTAGCAGTAACATGTTAGCTTCTGTTTCCCAAAGTCGTGGTATCAGCTTGGCTTTATTCGGAAGGAATGTAGAGCCGTTGGTTCCATGTCGTATGGCATGTAAAAGAACCTCAAGCCTGAAAAAGAGGTTTTTAAGTAAAAACTAACGGTCTTTCACGCCCAATATTGAATGGAAAGCTGAGAACCGCAGGATTTGAAGAGCGTCCATAAAGAAAACTCAATTTAATTTACATCTTCAGTTATTTGCTGCTTTATCTACGAATCTCTCTTCCTCTTCCTGTCTTAATTCTTGTTTCTCCTAAATTGTAATCATCAAATCAATAAACTTTAAACCCACTTGACAATGCTGCAAATCAATCCTATCACTTCTCGCCCCATCGTATAACATCAGATGCCGCCCTACCATATTCCATCCCATCCCTTTTCATGCCATCATATCCCAACCCGTTTCTCCTAACCCATCCCTTCCTACCCGTCCTCAAAATAAGGCCCTTTCTTTTCCATACTATCAGAAAAGGGGAAACACGTGATTTTGTTTTTTTTTGTTTTTGTTTTTTGTTTTTATAGGGTTTAATGCCCGCTTTTACTGCTATGGTATCGTAGGTGATACTATTGCAATAAACTTCAGACAGAAAATTCGAAATCGCAAAACAAAAATATGCTGTCAGTAATCTTAAATGATGTGTACTCTAAAACCCTCTGTTTCTGCTATTAAAACATAAAAGTGTGAAAAAGAAGAAATAATAAATCCATTTTCTGATGAATAAGTACAATATTAAATAAAAAAAAGGCATATGGAATATACATGGTGCGCTAGAAACACCTGGCAGTTTTCAAAACAAGATAACATTTCAGGGGAAAATGTAAACACTTATTTTTTTACAAATATACATTCATGAAAAACTATTGTGAATCGCTATCTCTTGAAACTATCATTTGACAGGTGCCCGCCATACCTATTATAGCTTTTACGGATAAGATTACTCATCACAAAAGTACATTTGGAATCTCCAGAATGGCCTCAAAAATTGGATATTTTAGCTCTTTGATACTGGCTGGGAGCTTCTGATAAACTTTGTTTTTCAGATATCCTCACAAGAAATAATCAGGCATTGTCAGATCGGGTGAACGAGCAGGCCAGTTGAAATTCCCAAAGCGAGAAATTACTCTCTCTGGAAATATTTCATTTAGGACGTGCAGTATGCGCTGTTGCTCCATCCTGTTGGAACCATAGATAACGACCAGGAGTAACGTCATGACGCAGAAATGTTTGCAATATGGCTGTGTAACGCTCAGAAATTACTGTTACAGTTTAGTCTTCACAAAAAATTAATAAAGGCCTATAACCGTACTGTCAGTTTCGCGCTATGCATTGGACGCTCCATTAACTCACACGGGTATTTGCAATAAAGAAACCACAACTCTGTTTGTTTACATACCCGAAAAGTGGAAGTGGCTGGACCTCATCTGAGATCAATAGCCTGTTCCCTATATCCTCTTTAACTTGCAGAAGCTCCAGAAACTCATCAGAACTATAGCCGCTTCCGTTTGTCCCGTTCCGTAAGCTCAAAAAAAAAAAAACTTGGATCTCATAAGGATGGCAGTGAAGATCTTTGTACAGGATTCAGCGAAGGCTGGTATCCACTAGCCTAAGTTCGATAGCTTTCCAGCCCTTTGACCTTTGAGGATTACGCAAGATCACGCCCGGTACGATTCCAGTACCTGCAGGTTTGCTGTGCTTCAGGTTTGCTGTGTCTTGATACCAGTTTCATACCTATATTGAGTACTGCGACTAAAGGCATCACGCCTACCAAACCTGAGTCTGAAGTTCCGTTGTGTGGCCGTGTTAGACGTCTTTATAAACTCCTCCCCCACCTCAATGCGGTGTTGCACCGAACACCGCTCCATCTTTATTAACTTCAGACCACAGTGACCGTAACCCATGCAACATTACAGCGACACGTATTTAAACGAAGGTTTAAAGACCGTCAGGTGTTTCTGATGCACCCTATACGTTTTGGCGTTCACGTTATTCATACAGTAGGATAGGAAGTATGTCAGATTTTTCCTCAAAGTTAAGCCCTTGATGTAAACGGTATATAGTAAACTGCACATAGGATAATCTATTACTCTAATATAAAGCGAATTTCAAGTATAGATGCACGATATCCTGAATGCTAATAAACAGAAGTGCGTTCGGTGGAGAAGGAGAGACATTTGAGAGATTTTTGAACTTCGATGCAGTGGTGGACATTAATCGTTTGTGTGTAGAAGAACAGATCTCTTTCCTTCGGTGCAAAACATTAAGACTTCATAGGGTCGTTTAGAAACCTCAAAGAAAATAAATTTGCATATATTAAGGTGATCTTAATGAAACACTTA
Source organism: Hymenopus coronatus (assembly GCA_030762935.1). Taxonomy (NCBI): domain Eukaryota; kingdom Metazoa; phylum Arthropoda; class Insecta; order Mantodea; family Hymenopodidae; genus Hymenopus; species Hymenopus coronatus. The sequence goes on from CM060900.1 coordinate 351,719,285, forward strand.
AAAAGAGCATAAAAGGACGAGGCCATTTTTAAAGTTCTTGAAAACAGTAAACATAAAGAAACGTTGAATGTGATACCAAATTTATATACCTTTCCCCAGGAGCATACCAAGATAATAAATATCTGTAAATAAATATATGTTTACATATGAAATGTAATTCTTCAAATCAAGCTCATGTTCAACAATGCCAGATGGATCAAACAAATTTTTCGATGACATGGAGGAGTACTTTATTTGATCTGCTCATAACTGAGGTAAAAGCCTCTGGTTTAAAGGTGGATATCGCTGAACAATATAAAAAAGTGCGACAAGAAGAGAAAAAGTATTACAGGGAGAAGACTGGCAACAGTGAAGGTTTACTCCATTGTCCCTTACTTATTTTGATTTTGGAATAACATAATCGGTTACTACATATTTTCCAAATATATTGCCAAAGACAACGCAAGTGACTTGAAGTTATAGGTGTGTTATTCATCCTGTACAATTTGGTGTGTTCAGTTGCTTAAAGATTTAAATATATCATTCACCTCATGCATGATGTATTAAAAAATCTGAAAATATCTAATGTGTAAACAGGTTAATAGCCTACACAAACCTAAACTTTTATTAAAACATATTAAAAGGTTTTTGAAGCTTCTTCTACTTATCTGTGCCATTTAAAGTACAAAACACATCATCAAAATGCAAATTAAATACTATTTCCCGGTACCACGAAAAAAAAAAAAATGTGATAACCCGAGATAGTGGCTTGTTGAAGACCTCCGAATACTTCACGTCCTACTTTCTCACTTCTGCTTCTTCACATTCATCCTCAATAACTTTTAGAGAGTGGGAGCCTGGGTCTTGGAAGCTTTGCCATTATAATAGGGCAATATTTTCATGCTCGTTGAAACAGCAAATTCCTCGTATAGTGTAATGTGTGGCAGCACGGGCTGTAAGCAACAAAGCCTCGTGCTTGTGCCCGCAGGAGAACGCAAATTCCTTCTTTTTCACTCGTTTTCTCTTCTCTTTTGCAGAATTTGGGAGAAGACTTAGAGGGACTATAAAGACTAGGACAACTCAACTGCTTCGTCTCTCTTCGGCTACATCCGACGGTATTCGGCTGTCCTCCAATGATGCCGGGTAAGTCATGACCAGAATTACTGAGAATATCTTCACGTTTGCAGACTAGTCTGATATGAATTTTCTGTAAGACATTGGCAGATCTAGAATATAATTTGACCATTCACCTTCTTCAGATAAATGTTTTTGAAACGTTGACCTTCTGTGAAGAAAAGTTTTAGCAAATAGTAACCCAAACAGGGTGCTATAGCTAAACGGGACTCAAAACGGCTGCATACCAGGTGGCCATGCTCCTCTTGCATATAATCGGAAACGGTGAAAGAATCGTGCTTGCTGAGAACAGTTCCCAGCTTGTATTACAGTCCGAGATGATGTACAATAACAAAGCAAACAGGTAAAAATCGGTTAATATGTTTTCCACTTCAGTTACAAAGATTTTATTTTTCAGAGAATAAAAACACCCTTAGACTCACAAAACATTAGTCTTTATTTGACGTAACAGTATCCGCCAATATCTAGTTGTGAGTATGCGTTGTTCTTTTTAATATTTCCTCACCGTTTCCGCTGATATCCAAAAGAAATAGCAGGCAGGCCACTCACGTTAGCACCACAACTGACCATGCTTAATTGGATTTGCCCCGCTGAGCTCTGCTACTCTTTAAGCGCACGAAGGATTGTCTGCATACGTGAAATACGAGCGGTTGAGTCATCCTGTATATCAGCGTTATACATCTACGTAGAGGAAAGAACTTATTTCCAATGAAAGCTTTTACCTTTTTGCTCTCAAAAGAGTGTCATTGTTATTTATAAAAGGCAGATTTAAATTTGAGTCACTGATTACACAACGCGACTTTTTTCTTCTCGCATAGAATAATGTGTTTAAGGATAGTTTATTACCTGTTTTAATAGCACATATTGGGAGTAAGGCGCACAAATACTTAATTATAATATTTCCAGTCAAATGATTTCTTCACTTTATTAGTTGATCTACAGTTTTTAGAACTCGGCATAGTCACGGAGTAAGCGGAAACGTTTTAGAACACACTTCGAGATTTTATTTTAGTCAGTTTTCTCAGTTTTAATTACACTTGAAGTGTGTTTATGAGGATATCAACAATTAACTTCAGAACCTAGCACCTGAAACGTGATGGCTGTTTTCAACACCTACAGAAGCCCCTTTTATAATTGTCCTATCATTGGTTTTAACGCCCTTTTATCTAATGCAAGAGCGATACCAGTGGTTACTCTAGCTTTAAAATAGCTACAGGAAATAACACTCCGTATGACGAAACTTTGGTGCTTTTATAATACTTCCCAAAGGTCACAATATTCTCTTTCATTCCTTTAAGAGCATAAGAGGATAGAAGGACGAAGTACAGGCCATACATCAGTTGATTAGTAGAAGACGATGTTTGTATCTTTATTGTGAGCAAGTAAGTCATTATTGCTTCCTACGGAATTGGCATTAACATAGTGCATTCGCCTGAGATGTTTTTGCTTGGGTACGGAACCTTTGTACCTGACCTTTCTTAAACAGGTACTCTGACTGTAGCTAAGGTTTACCATAAATAACGTATAGTGAGCTGATAATAAATGAAGTGGTGCGTAAATAAGACAACTATACGCGTATTCGTATACTGAGATGACTTAAACGCAATTTTAATTGATTATCCACCAGGATTCAGAGCAAAACATGCAGTTGAAGCTTTATTTTGCTAAATCTGTTAGCAAAAACTATCAATTTTTTATGGTTATTGTTAAACGAAGCAGGTAATGATGCCGTACTACACAATAGGATTCCATGACGCGTCCTAAATCCTCGCCCAAGATGATGCTCACTACCCCATAGACGTCGTAATAGGATCTAGAATAGAGTAACGAATAAAGTGAGTGGATAATTAGAACCTTTTACTAATTTTTTACTCTCTCTCTACACTTACGAGTACATCGTGTTAAATACCAAGGATGTGACGCGAAGCTTTTCAAGAGAATCCCCACAACGCAAACTATCCTTTACAAAAACAGAATTTCGAAAACTATGTTTCTCTCAAATATATCTCTAACTATTTTGATCAAAATATCATATATATAAGATATTTACATGGCAAATAAAATTTATATCTTGAATTTTCTGGAAATAGCATCTGAACACCTCTTTATTGTGGATGGATTTTGCATAGCTGGTAAACAGTAAGAGATAGACAAAAAGTTACTTTATTACATATGTAACCGCAGGCGATGACACTGATGTTACGTGGAATGAAGATGGAGCACAGATGGAATGCGATGGTGAGGGTAACCAGTGCCTGTGCCGCTTTGTCCACCCCAAATCCCACATGCGGTCAGCTGGGATCGAATCCAGGCCGCTTACTGTAGATCTCCTTAAAACACATAAGTTATACAATATATATTTTTTGTAGAATTGACCGTTTCCGAGGTATTCCTTGTTATTAGTTTCAGTTTTAAACTGTGTAACTTTTCTCAAAGGGGAAGTCACCTTTCGCTTCGTCTCTCTTTTGTTTTACTGCTGGCTGTGCAAGGTGAACTGAACTTAAATTGTTCACATAGTGACCAACTTTTAAAAGATTTGACTATCGCGTAATGTCATTCTTTTATTTCTGTTCTGCTTAGAAGGCAGCAAGCGGTAAACAAATTTCTACTAATGTTTATCTCTATTAGCAAGATATAGATGTAATAATCTTTTATAAGAATAGTTTGTTTGCCGAACAGGTAGAGAAAGACATGTGAATGGAACACATCAGATTTTTAGGAACATAAACCTGTTATAAATGTGTTGTGAGCCAATACATTTATTCGTCACTTGTTCAGATGTTTGAAGAGTATTTTGAATCAGAACGCGGAGATTGTCTGCGAGTGGGACACACGTCACCTCATGAATTTGATAAGATTGTGATCGTTATATGTGTGATATAGAACTCTCTTCGGTTTAAAAAACAAAAATAGTATGTAGGAGGAGAATATGTTGATATAAAAATGGACGCACATATTTGAGAACAATTGTCCCAAAACATAATTTTATGCCTAAAGGTTTTAGCTCAAATATCACACACATTTTTTTTTTTTTGTTGCATATCTGCATTTAAAATGTAATTCAAAAAATGCATTCACTTAGTACCTACAAACCTACCTCTATACCAACAGTAGTAGGCAAAACGACCAAGCGATCGGAAAAATACATTAAAAATACGATTGTTTGCTATTCTTGCTCGTCTGTAAAAGAGAATGTCGGCTTTATCAAAATGTATTATGATGTTTTTTTTCTGTTTAATGTGATGCTGTGCATAAGAGACAAGCATGGAGATGGCATTTTATAAATACTGAAGCAATCCTTTCTGTTTTGAATTTTGTGATGTGAATATATTTATTTAGTCCACTTTCCGTTTATTGTAATGCTCGGATCCAATAATAGGAACCTCTTTATATTGTTCAATTTCTCGCTGTATAAGTCCAGGTCTCTGTTCAATTGTGTACCCAGACATTGTTAAACTTAGTTGGTTTCGCTGTATTTGCAATAACTTCAATTGACAGTTGGCACAATTTACCTGTAGCTGTTTTATCGAACAATGCATGAAATCGGTGAAATTATGCTCAAACGAGCCTAAAGACCATAAACGTTAAAGATACTCACATTTGCTTTCTCAGGATAACGGTAAACTCTTCAAAGACAAACCTTATTCTGTAACCGAGATTCAAACTCGGAAGCTCTTGAATGTGAGACAGGCGGACATATCATGTTTTGCAAATATTAAAAATAAATATAGACCAGGGTCATATACCTTCTGCATATAAAAGTACTGTGATGCGAATGTTGCCAATTTAAGCTGTCGCCACATTTTCTCTTATTATTAGATAAGTTCACGATCTCATCCACAAAAGATAATAAGCAGAATGGGAGATAAAATACAGCGTGAATTAACTCTTTTATAGATCTCAAAGTTATACCGAACTCTGTTCATCTCGTAGTTTACGCAGAATACCAGCTTATAGTACAAAGATCTGGTCTTCTTGAATAGCTCCATAGTTTCCAATTTATACCACAATGAATTGTGATTATTGGGTAAAATGCTTTCTTAAAATCAATAAACGTAGAGTGCAACCTTGCTCTTTGTAGATATACGTTTTGTATTTGGGTATCCGTTTTCTACAGTGCTCCTCCCTAAAGCCTGCTTGAAAATTCAAATTACAATAAACCATCCATCCACTTTTTTATCCTTTTGTAAAGTATTTTTAGGTATTTCCTGATAAAAGTAGGGCTTTTACCAGATGTTAGTACTGTATAAGAATTATAAACATTCAAGTATGTCCGCTGGATAACGTGCTTCGGCAAAATGTAAACCTGCTAAATAAAATATGGACTCAAAACGAGTACTTTATTGAGATGTGCATTTTCCTTTTATTACATGTATTATAAAAATTATATAAAATTCACTCATTGTTAGCATTACCTCACAGACTATTTATAGAAATTCAAGACCTATTTAATTTATAACATTATTATCTAAAATTTGTTTTATTTTAATCAAACTAGTTATAAACATTTTATAAAAATAAAAAAAAAAACTACGAAATAGCAATCAACATATGGGAAACTGTTTTAAAAACTTCTTCTACTACGTCTAAACAGTATCTGACTCAAGTACGAAACTTAGTATTTATCTGAAATTTTGATTTTGAGATATGTTGTTTAGCAGTACTCATAAAACACGCGAGAGCTTTATTTCTAAATTATTTTTTTGATACTGAACATCAAAATGCATACTTTTCACAAAATCTCGTTATCGAGTTTTTTGGGTGGAATACATTTGCTCTGCCTGTATTAGGTAGGTGACAAAGAAAGTAAAAACGCCTTCCTCTGGAGGAGGTTGACTGTTGAAAGTTTTTGAAAAGGTTTAAAACATCATAAATTCTATACTGATCTCATCTGTAATGGCATTTATACGTTGCAAAGTGTGCCGCATCAATAGCATAGCCTCTTTCTAGGTTCTGAATAGATCCGATTTGGAGAGAGAACAAGACTCCGGATACGCAGTTAATGTGATTCCTTTTTACATGATTCCAATTACACATCATGAAAACCGGAAGCCATTCGTTGTTGCCGTCCTCAATATGAGTACCGCCGGAAATAAGCTCTCAGTCATCTGTTTACGTATTAATACATGCAATGCATCATTCATGAACTCCAATTATTTGTTCGTAAAACGGTTACTATATGCATCTCTCTTTATTCCAGTATTGGTTTATCACTGTGGAGGTCGACGATGTGATTGCAATCATTGTTCTCTAAGTTTTACACTGTATTGAGCTTTGCGCGCTCTAAGCTGCTCAAACAAACCACGAGATGCGGTAGCACCAAGCAAATATACCATTGCAACTTTGTTCCATATCAATGGTTGTATAATATTTTCCATTCACAAAATGTAGCTTTGATCTACGTAATAACCATTCAAATTTTGCAAAAATTTATGTCACGAAATCTAGTTTGGCTTACAACAAAAATGTAAAATACAAATTAGTATTTTAAAATACTTAGAATTAACAAAAACACAAGTTCCTAATTAATTGTTTTTACACACAATCCGGGTGTAGAGTATGAGTTGGATAGGTTAGAAACAGAATGAAAAATTCAATGCCATAACCGAAAATTTGAACCTATGATCTCCGGTCTCTAGCCATTTGATGTAACTACTGAGCTAACATGGCAACATGCCGACGCGACATTAAAGCCCTCAACAAGATGATCTCAAATTATTTTTGAGATGGCATACCCCAATGGCTACTTACAATGTCATAAGTATTTTAAGGGGCAGTTTTCATAGTTAACCAACTGTTAGGTCCGTTAATGTTAATTTTGGTTTCACACAAACCGTGTGTAGGACAGGAGTTGAGCAGGTAGAGTCAGACTGAATAATTCAACGCCATAGTCTAGATTTGAATTACGGATCTCCCGGTCTCTAGCCGGTTGCTCTAGCCACGGAGCTATTGTGGCAACATGCGACACCTCATGCGAGTAAGTTGAGGAATGTAATGCCGTGTCGGCATGTTGCCATGGTAGTTCAGTGGATAGGGCAACCGGCTAGCGACCGGCAGATCCGTGGTTCACCTCCCAGCTATGGCATTAGGTTTTTCAGTCTAGCTACCTATCCAAAAACACGATCTGTCAGTTTATCTGCAATATTCCATAATGTTGCCAGTTCTCTCGTTAAAATAGGACGTAGCAATGGGTGCAGTAACTGATTGGATTAACGACTTTAACAACCTGCTTTAAGGCTGCACTGAAAGGAGATCAGGAAGCGAAAAGTGTGCCAGAATTTACACACCCCGCCACTTCACGAAGGGAGTTTGCATACCGAACTGTTGTGCGGTGGCAAGGTTTCGACTTCAATTTCTAAGACCTACAGTTCAATATGGAAAATAATTTTTGTGCACGCTCTTCTTATACCAAATGTCTTGCACCATAGGAATTTCAAGGTAGTAATTGACATAAATTGTTCAATATTTATTTTTCTATTAAGTAATGTTTATATAATGTAAATATAGCATATCAAATATAGAACCTTACTGGAGTTGATCCAATTTGATTAGTATACCTGTGTATATATATATATAGTTTGCAAATTCCGCTTCATTACAATACAGAGGAAGTACTGTATTGATTCAAAAATTATTTATCACAACTCCACAATAGCACGTTTAATTTCAGGTCTCTATAATTCAACGGAAAGCAGTATACCAGTTGATCTGCCAGCCCTACTGATACATTTTTATGCAATCCGTAATTAAAGTTGTAACATGAAAACATAGTGCCCCATGGTATCAAAGGAAATGTTGTATATATTGGTATCTTTATTTTCACACGTACCGAGATGACAAATATAGCAGATGGTATGTATCGTGTCTTCTAATGTATTTGTAATATGCAATTGACACCATCAAAACATAACAACTGAAAGTGTGTAATGTAACAAACATATAATTCATATTATGTTAACTTGGTTTGTAAGCTTGCTCATTTCTAGATAGTGCAGTTGGAAGAAGTGCATATTAATCAAATACCTGTTGATAGTAAAATGACTCGATTCACTTAGGTGAACCTAGATTTTAATGAGTTATAATGTTCATAAATGATCTTTATTTAAACTAATATTATGTTTCACATTGTTAAAATACTTTTTAACTTACTATTCTATTTAAATTAATATTTTATTTATGTTTAGTGATTTTTTTTCGGTAAACTGTAGTTAGGCCAGTGTTCAAACATATGTACATTTGATGTTGATGGAATAAGGACAATATACAAACTAAAAATTACATAATTACATGATTTTTAGTATGGAGTAATAGAGTTCTTTGATGCAGTGCAAAGAAATGTATTTAATAAATATCAAGTCTTACTGGTATGTTAAGGTGGCCCTGAAAGAACCCTTGTGTAACAAAAGTTCTACTTGTTTGAAGTCGCTGGTGATGCTCGAACACGACTCTTTTAACAAGGTTAATACTGGAACTGAGGAGGTCATTGCGGAAAGTTCTAGGTAGCGTGCTCCTGTTGGATGTCCCTCGATGAAAACTGGTCCAATAAGATGGTCGCCCAAAATTTCACACCAGACGTTTACTTCCGACTGCTCTAGAAAAGATGTCTCGCTTACCCAGTGAGAATTGTCAACACTCCAAATGCATGTCCTGGCTACTTAAGAAGTTGTTGTGGAATTTTGATTGAAGTTAGGATTCTTGGGACGTACCTACATTATATCATTTGTCACTCTGCCCAGCATCCATTTACAAAAATTCATCCTAGGTGATAGTGTAGATGCAAATGATATGGATGAAACTTATTGAATTTATATTACTCGCATCATAGATGATTGACTAATGTTTACACTTGTGGAACTGCCCCATACTCTATGGATATTCAACCACTATGATATTCAACCAGCTTCCGCGTGCATTCTGGATGTCACTGGTGCGTCTCTCTCAGGAAGTATCCTTGTAAGTGACGACGTACCCAGGCGTCTTTCAACATTCCGAAATTGTTTTAATGTGGTTCCCGTATATTTGGATATCTCTTCTGGTATAAATGCTTAGCTTGCCGCTCATTGTGGCCACGCAGTGGCCGAGTGGTTAGACCATTCGCCTCTCACCAAGGCGACCCAGGCGACTGCATGTGGGATTTATGGTGGACAAAGCGGCGCAGGGGTGGGTTTTATCCGAGTTCTCTGGTTTCCCCCGCCATTGCATTCCACCGGTGCTCCATCTTCATTCCATGTATCATCAGTGTCATTGTCTGCGGTGTCATAATCAGTAAAAGTGGGAACTAAACACTATCCAAAGTCGGGGAGATCCATAGTGATCTCTGACAGCCAGCACAAATCCTCATCTGAAAAGAGGTGTGTCTGCTTCTGTCAAAATATTCATGCTACGTAAGAAATGATGTCATCCTTCTTGCAAGTTGTAACGAATGCAGTTTCAGTTGGCGCGAGTATGCGCTTGTATTGGGCTAATTTGGTTTGCTACAGACCTTTTTACGTGTTGTAGTGTACTGTTGTGTTATGTGCTAGCATGGTAGTGTTTTAGCTTGTTTGTTTGAAAATTTCTTATTGTCCTGCTGCAGCCGTGGACGGGACGAAATGGTAACAGTGTGACGGAGCGACCACGAGGTAAGACCACTGTCAGAGGTCACTATGTATGTCTCCGGGTATATCTATTGTTGCTATCCTCTCCGTAGATAAGGAGTATATAATACTCGTTTGTCAAACGCATAGCGAAGAACTGGCACAATTTCTTGTCTTTTTTTGGGGGGAGGGAGGGGACGCAGTATATGAATGAGCAGTAACGTCAGCCGACTTTCAAAACATTACTTTCGGCGTAATAATGGTCAGTGGGACAGAAAAGTATAAAATTGCTGTTTCTGTTTAAATTAGATGTTTCTAAAATCACCAACTATTTAGATTATAATTACTTTCAAAACTCAGTAATTCTAGAACTACATTATTATAAAATCGATTAACAAGATTTAATGAGAAGAATGGGGGAAAAAAGACCATGAAGATCGCAACAATTCAAATTCAGTTACAGGCATCTTAATATTTGGGAGTATAATTCCACTCACCGACTTGGACGTTTGGTTGAGAGAACCTTCTTAGTTAAATTTACTTCTTGCAAGGCAGATGCCTCGCAGATACCTCCACGTTACTTTTCTTGTATGTTATAACCTTTTAAGAATGTGTAATTTTTTGCCATGGACGTCTACCATGTTATAAATCGTATAACCTATTATGTATGTTATGAGGGTGAAGTTTCGTAGTTTACGCCGAAATGTGAATGAACTTGTATTTAATGATCCTTCTGTTTTATTGTACAATGTCCAGTTTGGATATAGGTGTGTCTCTAATTTATGTAGCCTATCGTGCCTCTAATTACAGCATTCCACCATTTTGTTTTAATGGTTTTGATACTGAACACACACGGTTGGTCAATTTGATCAATAGGGTTTGATTAGTTGAGTAGCTAAATATAATTTAACGCAAACGTTTGTAAAATCTGCTGGAAACCCAAAATCTGCTGTCAGTAAATGAGCCGTATGTCTTTGTACTGTTGAAGTTGTTGCGGCTTGAAGTCTGGCCTATATTTCAAAATCGGTAGGGGCAGCTGACTTATCTGTATAAGCAGTACAGATCGCGCACTTTGTGTTTGTGCTGATATACGTGTGTGTTTGTCTCTATTGGACAGACAGAGCTAGAGAGTAATTGTAAATAAAAAAGGCACACATAAAGCCATCATCCTTCAAATATGCATGGCACAGATTTTATCCAAACAATAGCTAATGTGTAAACCTTGTCTTACATGTAGTTTCCTCAAAAGTGAATTTAACGTTTTATTTAAAACATAATTTTGATGAATTAGAGTGATAAATAAAATGCATACTTAGAGACTTTATACAATTTGTATAGTTCTATTCTTTTTCAGTGAATTTTACGTAAATATGAAACCGTATTATAATATAGACAGCAATTTACTACAGAAACTTTAGAGCTGAATGAAATGCATATTGTATTAAAATATTTTTTTCTTTAGCATTATTCATTTCCTAACTATTGCCTGTTAATATTTTTACCAGAGTGAAGCTCACTTTGATACCGTGCACTTGGACGTGATTGAAAGAGCATCACTTTTCTTTCATTTCCTTCTTGTGAAACCAACACTAATAAGCTACAACTACCATACATAAAATACTTCAATGTTAATCCGTATCGTACATGTAACAAATCTCGTATTTCTCAAATGTTTAACCATTTCTATGCAACATTTTACTGATATAAACGCAAAATTCACAAAATAATCCCTTTTATATGAGCTACATTAAATATATGCAACATATGAAAGTTAGTAATGAGTAGATACCTAATAGCAATTGAATTTTGTTCATGAAAGGTTTCAGGAAAGAGCGTTTTGTAATGAAATGATGTCATTAATTTGAAAATTCATGATAAATTACTTTAGCATTCTTTATTTAATCACATACTTTTGCCTAAACAAAGCATACACTACCAAGATCGGGGGGTGATTACACGTGAGCGCTCCCGATGGTAGTATTTGAAGGCAATCTGACTCCCCCCCCCCCAACATTTGCCCGCGTATATTCAAGGAATGTTAAGATTGGATGATGGGATGGGCTTAGTTGGCTTGGCTTGATGAAGCCGCAGCAAAGACGCCCTTTGTGTGTTGTAACAATTAAGGGACGCGTACCTGCAAACCGGTGTTATTTGTTCAGAGCGGAGGCTTCAAGTTGTCCGCCGCATACATTAAAACAGAACAGGCTATGGGAGTTAAGCCGAGTTCTCTCTCTCTCCCTCCCTCCCTCCCACCTCTCTCTGTCTCTAGCCTGACTTCAGATTTCAGAGAGGTTCGTAATGTGTTACTTTCTTCATCTGCTTACATATATTGTGTCTACTCGGTCGATAATCCCACAAGAGTCTGATACAATCTACGCAGTCACAAAGGGACTAAAATTCGACACCACTGATGTGATAAAAGTAAGTTGTTTACTATATGCAGAAAAGTCAGGTTCCGATTTTAATTATTCTCGCCGATAAGATAAAAGGTAAATTATGCTTCAAGAGCACTATTTAGCAGACTGTGAGCTTTTTTATAGTGTTTAACGCCCGCTTTTACTACATACGGCACCGCAGGCGATAACACTGCCTGATACATGAAATGAAGATGGAGCAGTAATGGAATACGGCGGCGGGGAAACCGGAGAACCCGGAGAAAATCCGTCCCACCCCGCTTTGTCCACCACAAATCCCACATGCGGTCGCCTGGGATTGAACCCGGGCCATCTTGGTGAGAGAATGTAACTGTCATGTTACGAGCCAAAGGAAGTAAATAGCAAATAAAATCTTCAAAAAAATCGTAATTTAAACGCTCTACAAAAATATATTAACTTAATTTTGATTAAAATAGAGTTCCAAAACATGCATATCTCTAGTTTTATTTGGTAAAGAATATGAAATTCGTTTAAGTACAGTTCATTACATTTAAGCATGGGGTATGAAACTCAGGACGGGATTGGCGTGGTTTAGGTTGAGAGGGTAGAAAGCTCGTGAGGTAGTTGATGAGATCGGAAGGATTTGCCCGTTATGCGGGGTTCAGGAAGACTGATAGCATATTTGGAAGATTGCGTGCAGATGGAGGATGTTAGGAAAAAGTTATTAACGTAGGTATTTTTAGCTTCAAACGGACGGAGGACAGCATGCTGTGACTTGATTCTGAACAGCCAAAATTGACCAAGCCTGGACACATACTTAATGGATGTACGTATACTAAGAAATAGATGCTTGTGTAAATATTGTATAGACCTATTTGCAATATGAACAGCAATATGTGTGAATAAGTGGGTGCAGTTGTGGGTGTGAGTGTGTGAATGTGTGACATCAAAATGTTATTTTCTTTTTGTGTTGGTTGGTTGTTTTGTTGTAGTAACACGAGCTTGCACGCGCGCGCGCGCGTGTGTGTGTGTGTGTGTGTGTGCATTTCCAGCGTTGTGAATATATTTAGAATAGGGGTAGGTAATGTATTCAATTTAACTATTTTAGAGAGCATGTACTGACACCCAAATCATACGCCTGTGTGACTCAATTGGTGTAATGTTATACACCTAATAAATACCACGACCACCTCCAACGCCACCGCCCCCGCACCACCGCCGTCTCCACCTCCACCACCACCACCACCAACAACAACAACTAACACATTTATTTGCCATATCCATTCTTTCTCTCAATGTTTTGTCAATACTTAATGTCAACGCGTGTAACGTCCAACTTTGAAAACCCCAAATACTGTGTTTATTTTTTTTTCTCTTTTTTCACTCACCATCTAACGCTGTTAGTGTGAAACTATATGTATATCAACTATGTATAGCTTATACACACAGTGAGAATAAGAAGAGTTTTCATTTTGAAACGGTTGTTAAAATTACGCACATATCGCAGTTAACCGAGCTCATCGTTAAATATACAACCTGGTATTTAAGTTTAGTATCCGCCAAAGATGTGACACGAAGTTTTTCAGGAAAATCCTCCAAACCAAAATGTCATTTACATGGAAAAATGTTTGAAAATGTTTTACTCAAACATGGCTGTAACGATTTTGATTAAAATTCCATGTATTAAGAATATTTACATCCAAAATAAAATGTATATGTTGAACTTTATGAAAATAGCTTCTAAACACTTGTTCATAAATTTTGTTGAATTTTGCATCACTCGCAAACCATAAGTAATAGACAAATTCTTACTACACAAAAAATATATATTTCGTTAAAACAATTTATGTCATACATTTATATATTGTAGATTTGGCCGTTTACGGGATATTCCTGTTTATTGGCTTTATCGTAACTTTTCTCAAACGAGTCAGATTTCGTTTCATCTCTTTTGCGTTTTACTGGCAAAGCAAACTTCAATTGTTCACATTTCGACCAACTTTTAAACAATTTGGCCATCGCTTAGCCCAGTGTAGTACCTTATTCCCCTTATGCCTTCAAGGAAGCAAGTAATAAGACAATTACTGCTAATGTTTATCTCGATTAGCATGATGTATATAAAAGGATAATCCTTTGTAAGAACTATTGTTTGTAGAACAGGTAGAGAAAGTCATGTGAATGAAACACATCAGGTGTTTCTTTTTCGTTAACTTTACTGAGCAAAAAAGGTGTGTTTGATAAATTATAACTTTATTTTGTATAACTTTATAGTGGGCTGGAGAGGGGAATTTGTTTTCATTCCTAAAACATGATCCTTAACAGCACAATGTAGAAGGAAAGGAAGATTTTATGTATATCTAAACAGAATTGCTAATTTGTTATTATTTGTGGTAGGTAGGTTTGCAAAACAAACAGTTGATGATTTAGATAGGCAGTCAAACTGAAAAATTCGATGGCACAGCCGGGATTTGAACCAGGATCTCCCGGTCTCTAGCCGGTTGCTCTTCAACTGAGCTACCATGGCAACATGCCATTATAGCAATGAATTTTTCAACTGACTCGCATGTTTCCCGCTAAACCATAAGGTTATCTCAAATTATTTTGAGATGACAACCCCAATGGCGACTTACAATGTTGTAAGTGCTTTAAGTCCAGGATTCATGGTATAGCCAACTATTATGGTCGATTGGTATCAGTTTAATTGTTTTAAATAATTTGAGATCACCTATGGTTTACCGGGAAACATGCGAGTCAGTTGAGAAATTCAATGCTATGCCGGCATGTTGCCATGGTAGCTCAGTGGAACAGCAACCGGCTAGAGACCGGGAGATCCATGGCTCAAATCCCGGCATGGCATTCAATTTTTCAGTCTGACTCTACCTATCCAACTCCTGTCGTACACACGGCTTTTGTTGATGATTTTCTTGTAAAAACACCATTTCGTCTGTACATGCAGTACCGTTTCAATGAATCAGTTCATTCCCTTTCGGGTTTAATGTTTTATATATATAAGCGATCGTGAGATTTGTGCACGTTACTAAAGCTGTGGTCTCTCATAGACCTAATAGGCAGGAACGCTGCCAAAGCGCTGTAAAATAAACAACTTGTAAACAATTAAACTCAATTTTCATAATTGCGTCATTGATTCACAAACTGCGTCTCTATCGCCTTGCTAAAAATAAATGAATTCTTTGTTTGCCAACAAGCAGCACATCACAAAGTAACCTGTTCTCTCGGGAATAATAAAGGGTACTCTGAACAACTGTTTTCATTAACCACATTTTAATTGAATTGTTTTCACGTTACTCGCTTTTGCCACGCTATAGGATTTGAAAATCATGATGGAGAATGTTGTGTGAAATTTGGTTTTCGCGTGAATGTTGTAATGACCGGACAAAAGAAAAAAAGACTGAGGCTAGCAATTGATTTATAAGGCCTGAAGCATTATTGCACCGTAGAATTAAGAATTTGTGAGCCTGGTAATTTATCAGTCATGGCAATAGGTTACTTTAAGATGCAGAATTCCTAATTCCAAGAGAGACTCATAGGTCAAACTCAGGAATGACAAGAGAAACAAATATGTTAACTATTTAACACTAACGCACAATCTAAATTCTGTCAACACTGTGATCAATATATCACAACATACAGCTAGAGGCGGCTTCACCATTTGCCATTACTCTTTGTTTGCCTTAATCTGAGGAAAGGACTAATACTAACCAGCAGTAACTTAAATGAATATGTTTTAATACTTGTTATCAGCTCCTAATGAACAGTATTTCAGCCATACAAGTTATTCATAAACATTAGCTAAAACAAACGGTACCAAATTCGTCCCATGCACATAATTGAATCCACAATAGAGTTACAAAGCTGGAATAGAATATGTTGACTTTGTCCAGCTTTCAATGTAGCTTCATAAGATCTCACTGTAGCTTCACTGATTTCCCACTCACTACACTAATGTTATTTAGTCAATTTTCTTGTCACTTCCCTTTTCTTTATGCAATGCAAGTATTGCGTGAACTCATCCTGTATATGTGCCATTAAATGAGACATCAAAAATCGTTGCTACAAAATTTCGGGAGAAAAGTCTGCACTGTTCTTTTTTTTTTTGGAGATGAATAGGCTGTAATGGTTTCCGATCAGAGTTTATCTTAATAAACTATGCTAGTATACATTTACCTAAAAAAGCTAAAAATTAGAATATATTAACAGTAAAACACTAATAAGAACTATACTATAAGATATGGTAAGATTATGCTACATAGAAACCATTTCCATTAATTATGCTCCTTATAAAATATAGCAATATGAGTAACAATGATGATGATAATAGTAATAATAACAATAATAATAATATCAGTAACAGTAATGCTAAAAAATACAAAGGAAAAAATGACGACGAACAGGCAGGGTTTTGAGCTGGGATATTACCAACTGATCACATTTTTGCGGTTCAACAGATAGTTATTTGAAAACAAATGCGCTAAAGAAAACTCAATACCATTTTTTTGTTGAATGCATTTATTAAATATAATCTATTGCGCTCCACTAAATATTTTTTTTTTTTTTTAGTTTAACGTCCTTTAACCTGGTTTGGTCATATCGGACGATGAATGCAATTGATGATATGATGCTCAAATGATCTCGGGGTCCATGGAGCTTAAAGTTACTCGACATTCGTCTTTTCAGGATAAGGGAAAACCCCGAAAAAAACCTTACCCGGGTAACTCACCCTAAGCGAGATTCGAACTCACGACCTTTTGAACGTGAGGCAGATATGCTACCACCACGCTACCCAGGCGGGCTACTAAAATAAATTATGCGAAGTACTAAAGATCCAAGTTGAAAACAAACTTCTTTTAAATGTAAATTGTATTAAAATACAACCATTAGGATCAAGATCGGAAGGAACATTTCTGAAGGGTTTCTAGTTACAAAAAGGTTTACTTCAAGAGAGTAGTTTATCCCCAACTTTATTTAAGATAATATATAAGACAAGGATTGTAAATTTGTAAGAAGCGGTGTAAAGGTACGGGGATATATTGGAAATTTTACAATTTCAATTATTATTATTATTATTATTATTATTATTATTATTATTATTAGTAGTAGTAGTAGTAGTAGTAGCAGCAGCAGCAGCAGCAGCAGCAGCAGCAGCAGCAGCAGCAGCAGCAGCAGCAGCAGCAGCAGCAGTAGTAGTGTTATTATTATTATTTGAGATGATCAGTGTGTCATAGCACAAGATTATAATAACATAAAATATATGGAAGAATATAATAAATAGGGATTAAAACACATTTGAAGAAATTTTATATATATATATATATATATATATATATATATATATATGCGTTGTGGTGAAGAAATGGAAGATTTGTCTATCGAAGATGAAATGAACACTGTAAAAGGACGCGATGAATGTAAATATTTGGGGGTGTCAAAGTTAGATCAGACTACAACAAAGAAAATATAGAACCAAAAAGGTAGTTCGGCAATAGTTGTATTAAATAATGTTTTGTGGGATAAGACAACAGTGAAAACAAAACTACAACGCTATAAGCCTATAATGAGAAAGCGATAACATAGACCAGAAAAATAGCATTAAAATAGAAATCTTAAATTAAGCTGCTTTCCACTACAAGGGGTTGTATTAAGAACCACACTAGGCGTTCTAAATTGCAGAAAATGTCAAAACACAATCATTAAACAGGAGATGAAAGCCTGTGGTATCTTATTAAGTTTCGTGAACAATAAGCAACTAGAATGATAAGACCACGTACGTAGAATGCCGAAAAAATTATCTAGACTGATTTTAAAATGAATTCCAACAGAGAGAGGAAAGAGGGGTACACAAAAAAATCCCTGGATGAAATATATAAGAAGTGGTATGTGGTATGAAGGAGAGGCTTAGAAGAGTTGGATTGGCAATCAAGAAAATAATGGAGAAAGGCGATAAGCTTATAAACACTTTGCATACAGGAGGATGTAATTTTACCATGTAACCCTGTTGAACAATAATAATAATAATAATAATATTTATAATTATATAATATTCATTATTATTATTATTATTATTATTATTATTATTATTATTATTATTATTTTGGTTGAGGTTTTGAAACATAACCCATATGATATACAGTAAGGTTTGTTCATTAGCAGGATATAGTTACCCTCGCTTACGAAGAGATGATCTGATTCATCCTTTGACATGTTTCTCCTTCCTTACATTAATAATTTATGATATACAGCACATTAACACAGAACACAGAAGCTGGTCACAAAACATGTACTTTTTTTATACCATACAGTTGAACTAGTGGAATTCACAGCAATACTCATGATGTTACGCTAAAGCACATATAGTTTGAATTCTGTCTCTTTACCTGCTTCTCCCTTCCTCTTTCTCTTCTCTCAGCTTCTGTTTACCCTCTTTCTCCCTTCCATCTCTATTTAGCTCTTTTCCTGCTCTCACTCTCTAATTCTCTGTACAAATTGCATAACATATGTAGTTTGGGAAAACGGTAGTAAAACAATTTTCTGGGGTGTTGACAAGAATTAGAATGTGACTAAAATGCTTACAACTACACAGTTTTGTGCTTCTTCCTTAAGCTTGCAGTGGAATCCGCAATGTAATCCTGGCAACTGGTTTGTGTAAATGAATTAATAGAAGCAAAATTGTTTATAACGTCTTAAACATTCATTCTATTGAAATTTCGTGTATAACAAAATTTTACTGCAATATTGCGGTAATTAACTGTTGTTATGTAACTATAAAAAATCTGAATAATGTTAGAGATATTTCGAGTTTGATTTTGTACCGAATTAAAATACCCCGCCATTAAGGTGGAAATTATATTATATGATCTATTTTTTGTATGCGACTTGAGGAATGTTATGCAGGATGAACCAGATAAACCGAAGTTGAAATGTATTTCCGAAAATATCGCATTTAATAGTCGAGTGAAAATATATGTAACTAAGGTATGTGAAATATCACTTAAACTTGATTGCATTTATCAGCCATAACCGTAACTGGAGTTGGTGTTGCACCACTTTTTAAGTTAAAATGGGAGTGCGGGTCAAATGAGAGTATAGTTAGATATAGCTCTTCAAATCAAACAATACTCATACGAAGTTGTTATGAATTCATAATCTTTCAAGGGGAAAAGCCTTGGAAAAGACGATACATACAAAACCAGATATGGAAATAGCAGCGTCATTCATACTGAAAATGTTACAAAATTAAAATTAATATATTAACTGGATGGCCTTTGAGTGCTTTTGACAGTTTTTGTTTGTTTTGTTGTTGTTGTTGTTGCTGCTAATGACATAACCAAAGTAGAACAGTAAGACGGTACACCAACTGATGACATTGTCATTATCAATTCTGAAGACTACCACGAAAACTGTTGAGGAATGTAGCGTTAGTCGATTGACCTTGTGGAGGATTCTGAAAGGCAGTACATATCATTCTTAACACATTAATGTGATCCAGTGATTTAAAGTAGAACATTAAAAGGATCCTGTGATCTTTCGCAATATTTTGTCAGGCAAAAATCGCCGATTACTTCGGAGTAGTCTTTGGATAATTGAAGAGTCATTCATGAGCCTTGAGGATGCCTCAACTTAATCCTTAATGGTTGAGAGAAGTGGATAACCAGCATGTCTACTGTGATATCACTGACACAGAATTCTAAATTCTTTGGACTCGATTCTTTTAAAGACTCTCTTAATGGTGGATGTTCACTGAGTTCCTGAAGAACATCCTCAAACAGCTTTTGCCTTTTAGGACCGTCTCACTGGCAACATGAGCAGTAAAGTGGCTACAGAAATGTAGTAGTCCAGCTAATTTTTCTTCTGTGGCACGCTCTTCCCTCAGTGAGGTATTGGGATAAGCTGTTCTGTGAAATGGTCATCGTGATTTCCAAACTTGAGTCCGTTAGAATTCTATCTCTGGGGGCAGCTTAAAGGAACCGCCTAATAAGCAGGAACGCGCGCCTAGCAATTTGCACCTATATAAAATTCTTTGTTAGTATGAAAATGTAGGAAACGTAATAATAACAAATGATAAAATCTTTAGAAGTAAGAGGTTCTAAAAGCAAGCGGCTTCAAGGAGGTAATATGGTCCAGGAAAGAGCCCATAAAAGTTTCATCTGTTAGAATTTCCAAAAGCGCAATTGCTCTCGATTAAAATACAAAGTTAGCCAGAATTTCACACCAAGAGCCTGGCGTCGAAGCATACGTGGTAAATCGGATGGTACTAAGGCATGATGCGACGCTATAAATGTATGACGAGCTGTAAAACGTTCTAATTGGAAAAATAGAATTTTGCATCATTATAGTAATAAACTTCTCCATGACGACTGACATAGAAGCGTAAGGTAGCAAATAACCGGTACGATAAGTTGCGTCATTATAGACAGGACTCAAGGTATCTTGAAAACGGGAGTATAATACATAGTACCAGTCATATTGAGAAACAAGAACTCCACTCTGGTCATTTTTCCCATTGTCAAGGCGTAAAATCTCTGCACTTCAGTGATATCGGCAACTTTTAGAAAATTTCTGAAACTGGAAAACAGCCTGCAGTCTCGCATCCGCTTATGATTAAATTCCAGCACAGTGTTTATGCGGACTTGAAATGTTAAATAAATACCTTACCGCGAATAGATAATAGTGGATTTCGTATTGTTCATAATTTGACCTAATAACGGTGGCTTACGTTTTGTATACGGGAAGGGGGAGTGTTCCTAAATTATCTCCCGTTTGTGCGGGAATATTTGGGAAACATTCGCGTTACATACTTCTTACCTGGTGATCTCTTCCTCGCCCAACCCCCGAGATAGATATCCATCTCTGAAACATCTACCCTTTCGATACCTACAGGGAACAAGATCATAACGGGCCAAATTCCATCAACCGGATCACCAGGTAATCGGCACCATGTATCCAGGTAGACTTCGTGAATAACGCCAGCGGGAGTCCTACACTACCTATCAGGATCGACCAAAAAGAGATGACTAATGCGAGACACCTGCTGTAGTTTTAGGAATCATAGACAGTGTTAGAAAAATAGGGCATGTGCTTCGCGAATCGGCAGAGGGTTTACATGTTTGTAAAAATCAATGGCGTTTTACAGTGTTTTTGTAACATTTATCAACATTAATTATTATCAAACGAATGGACTGTTCTTTCTTATGCTTTTCTCGTTTAAAGAGTAAGAACTAATAAAAACATTTCGAATTGGTTTGAAGAGCTTTATTTAAAGGTATTCTATTTGATACTCACTCCCATTTGGAATTTTAGGGCGATACGTCTCTGATCTCTCCTCTGGTTGTGAATGATTAATAAAATCAAGCTGAACTAAAAGTTCGGGTCACCTATTAAAAATTATTTTATCTTCGAAGCTTTAGTACCTGATCTTCCGAAATAAATAGTTGTTTACCCTATGTACTTATTTACGTAACAATCGTTATTACCATTTTTGCATGAAAAGGGTAAACGCACACACAACATTAACACAATTTAAAATTTCAGCTTTTTACTTCCGGTTAACCCATATGCACACTAGCATTTACTATTCATACATTATTTTAGACTGTTGATTCTTGAGCTTTAAATCATAAAAATAAAATACGTTATAAATAAATTATTATTTTTTGTTAGACGTACAGCAAGTAAAAACGTCTATAGAGGTCGTAATGCTCTGCTAACGTCCTGTACGTAAGTTGTCCCCTCCGTCACTATTATCTATAAATAAATATTCAGGAGTGAAGATTGTAATCTTCCAAAACACAAGTTAGCTGTAGTACCATCTAGTAAATCTAATGCAGTCTTGTTCTGCAACAAAAAATAGGTTTAGCCTATACAGTTTTCATTGAGGATGTATGATGTTAAATATTGTGACACGGCATGTTAAAAATGTTGGTTGACGGTGATGTACATGGTTCCAGAAGAAACCGTACAACAAGTGTCAGAAGTTGAGCATGATGCCAACGGCGCTATCTGAAAACAGAAAAGTGTTCGCGTGTTTAGATAAAGTGGAAGATAGTGGCGTGTGTCCGAAACAGCACGAGACATTTAGACGCCGAAAGTCACCACTAAATCTGAAGCATTTAACTTTTTCTCCATGCCCTTATCCTTAAACACTTCTGTCGCGTTTGTTATTTGATTAACTAAACAATTAGAATATCTATTTTGTTGCTGATTCTGTTCTATCACACCAGCTGAGTGTAAGAAGAAAGATGACAAATGAGATCCGGTTTGAAAATAACTAAAGAAGCATAGCTCTTTGATTAATTAATAAGTATTTTGGTGCATTTTGGAGATAACACTATAGCAGTTAATTTAGATATATTAAACTTGTTCTGTCACATACTTCGTGTATAGTCTAGGGTTGGAAAATTGAATCAAATTTGGAAAGCATCGCTCCCACAATCGGGACTCAGTCCTAAATTTTCAGCCAGTCGTGTCGACTCTGGCCATGAGCTTTGTTGATGAGACTTCCCAATGCGCTTGCAGAGCGAGGTGGTTCCGCGATGACAAGTGAGACTCGCGTTCTGGAGGTACGCGGTTCGGGCCGAATACTCTTGTTTTGGGTTATTCATGGTTTCCCAGGTTCGGTAGGTGAATACTGGGTTGGTTCCCCTTCAACCACGAATTTCATATCCCCACCTATTTCAGGTTTGGGGTCAAGCAACGGCGGTTGGTGTGCTGCGGTAGAAAGGCAGACTTTGCACTCCTGAAAGATTTCTCCCTAGTGTTTGTTGGAACTACTGGATGTAGTATTATTATTATTATTATTATTATTACCATCATTATCATTGTTATTACCATCATTATTATCACTATCGTCATCATTATAGTAGAATTAACCAAAACGTGAAAACATCGTAACGAAAAGCATCAAAATACGAGAACACGATATATTTCACTGTTTTATTATTACTATTATTATTGTTGTTAATACTATCATTGTTGTTATTATTGTTGTTATTACGCAATATACATTAGCAGAATAAGTCAAAACATAACAGCCATAACATGCAAATACAAAAAGTACGTAATGTTTCACTATATTATTATTGTTGTTGTTGTTGTTGTTGTTATAATTATTATTACGTAGCAGAGAAAACACAGAACAAGAAAGCACCGTAACGAAAAATCTGGAAAGACGATAGACAGTAACTAGTATTTCCTTTTACTATTATCATGGTTATTGTTACGCTGGCGTAGTGAATCACAGCTTGTAAGCGTCATAACAGGGGGGGGGGGGAATGCAAACTCGAAAGCGAGTAACACGTGCTCTTATGTTGGCATATTTCTCCTTATGACCCTACGTGCTCTCGTGTCTGTCTATTTTTCGCTACGATGTCTTTATGTGTTGATTTATTCTGCTTTGCGTAATACCATTAATTATCATAATACTCTGAAACACTACATGCTGTCGTGTGTGCATACTTTTAGTGAGGTTGTTTTAATGTTTTGTTTTATTCTGCTAAGCTTATTCTGCGTAGTAATGTTAATCACACTAATTAGCGAAATACTGTGATCTCGTGCATGTGTGATTATGTTAGGGTGTGTTTTTCTTTTGACTTATTCTGCTAAGGTATATTATTAATGATGTTAGTGATAACAATACGGTGAAACATTATGTGTTGTCGTGTTTGGATATTTTCGTTAGGTGTTTTCATGTTTCATTCATTCTGCTAAGCATAATAGGTGATATTAATGATGATGGTATTAAAGTAAAACACTACCTGCTCTTGTGTTTACCTATTTTTCGTTACGATGCTTTCACGTTTTGATTCATTCTGCTTAGCGAACGCTGCGTAATAACATTAATGATAAAGAAGCCATACAACACCAGGTGCTGTCGTGTTTTTATGTATGTTTTCGTGTTTTGATTTGCTCTACTAAGCATATACTGCATAATAACATTAATGATAATACAACAGTGAAACACTACTTGTTCTCGTACGTATGTTTTCACGTTTATTTATTCTGCCAAGCGTATGTTAATGATAATAATAACAACAACAATAATAATATAGTAAAACACTACGTGTTCTCGTATTTTGAAGTCTTTCGTTACAATACTCTAATGCATCGGTTTTGTTACGGTAGCTTAATGTTTTGATTTGCCCTTCAGTGGATCAAGTCTCTAATCTTAAATAAGAACAGCGTATACACTTTTACAAAACTTGCTTTGGTATACATTAATGGGTGGCTTTATTCTCTCAAAAATAAAGGTTGTGTCACTGCAATGGTCTCTTGTATTTCATCACAGACTGGAAACTGCGAGAGCGTAATTCACTCTCTGTTTTCGCTGATATGTAAAAGGTGTGCAACGAAGGACGCTTGCGCTATTTGCTCACCCGCCACTGACCGGTGTTTCTCTCTAATTGCCCCATTGAATTCGCCAACTTCTTTATCGCTCGGAAGGTTACTTGCACACGTGAAATACGGCACTGTTTGGCCACCTGGTATGTAAAACTTCATTGTTTAGGTCTTTGAGGCCCCCCCATTAAAGGGACCAAAACCTGGAAAGTTCGCTCTTATATCAAAATCACGTTATTTCCATGACTGTTTATGAGAAATATGTGGTTAACTTTATACTGTTAATCCACCTGTGAGTTAAGGAAAACATATTGTTAACATGTTCAGAACTTTGAACAGTTGGCACATTATTTGGCAATTCTTTCCAATTATGTAGCTTATTGTGCATTGGTATTGCAAGGTCATAATATGAAAATATAAATTTTCTCTCATAGTTTTTTTTTTATGAAATGAATAATTGCAATCTTAAATTAATTTGGACGTTTGAATTGTGTACACACCACCCGCTGGGTGTCTCGACACCGCAAACGGGTCCGTTATCGTTTGGTGGAATAAGGTGACCCCGAAGGTCAGAGATGATATTGGGAGCGTTAGAAACAAACATGTGTGGACACAGCTTTTACGTCTATCCGAGTCCTCCTTCCGTACTCACTATATGTAAACAGGCAATCAATTTGATTCTGCTAGATATGGGGATCGTAAGGAGGTGCGTTTAAATTATTCATGTATGTAAGCGCTGATCGCACTCAGACTGCATTCAAGCCCTATGATCATAAAGGAGTAAATTTAGGAGAACGTACAATAGGCATTCAAATTCACATATTTTAGCTAAATTAAAATTACTTAATGCCTGGCCTGCTTTAATTACTTCAGATACCAGTTTAAACTGGTGTACATAAGAGTGGTATCGATATTAATTCGTATCCATTTTACAGGCAAACGAGGATCGTACTGAAGACAGAATCATGATTTAATTTGATTTCAGCATTCCAAGTTAATGTTCATGAAATAAACGAAAGTTTAAAGAAATGCAATGGTTTGATTTCGCCCACTAAGGAAGTAACATATTTTTAAAAACACATATTTTGAAATTCCTTAATGTGGGCATTTTAAACACATAGCAAACACAAATGAAATAACTAAAAGGCATTATTTTTATAGTTTAATAAATAAAATATTAACTGCCTACTTAGCCCCTGAACTAAGTAAATAATGACTGAGCTATATCTTAGGAGCTTCGAACTTGAACTCTCAATTTCTATTACAGGATGCCACTCTATAATCATATGGGTGGTGTATCTCAGAAAAACAAACCTATCAAACTCTACATTCACGTCTGAGATGTAGCGCCTGGTCTTCTTATATCTATATTTCCTTTATACATTTTTTATTTTTAGATATTTAGGTAGAAAATGGGAATTATGAATTACATGTCACCATGTTTGTATCGGAATGTGTTTTCCTGAAAGGCCCTATCGGTCTTCAAACGTTCACTGATGAGTGGAAATAACTGGGAGTGAATACGTGTAATTTCGGTTGAATTCCAGGTGGAATGCTGAGCATACACAAGGGATGCCTGACATGCATGCTTGTGAGGTCACAGCTCCACATTCCACCTCTGCTGATATGCACCACCACACCCACAAGAAAATCTGATTGATAACATTTTTATGGTTCCCCGACACTGCTTCATTACCACATGCTATGTAAATGTCGAAGGTTACTGTTATAGCCAAAGCTAAGGGAGAAGATTGTTGTTACTTTTTATTTCTTTTCTTAGATTCTCCTTAATAGTTCACCACACCGAACGCTCAATATTTGATGCGCTGGTAGAGGCCTAGGTAATTATGCACGGACCCGTATGATATTCTTTCTCTTTCTAACTGCAAACGATACAGCTTCACTGCAGATTAAAGTTCTCTTGTGGACTCTTAGATTTTTCGCTGTGAACGTTTTTATTATCTGGCTTTCCGCTCTGCAACTTCTTACTAAGTTTTGTATTATTTGTAGATATTCTGCAATAACGTGTATAAACCCCTATGAATGTAAACTTGAGCGTAAACTATCAAGCAAAATTAGTTTTTCGGCTGAAACGTATTTGTTTATTAAACTCGTGAACATGGGGAAAACTTGTGAGGATATAGACTCGAAAATCATTTGTAAATGTAAGTGGGAGAGATAGAGATAGAGAGAGAGAGACAGACAGGGAGGAGCTGCTTGTAGAAATTGTTCCTGTCTTTACATATACCTGATTATCTAGAACATAACTGTCGCAGAATGAGTATTGGTGAGGGCTCAGGGTAAGAGAAACTCTAGATAGACGTTTAAGTTACATCAGGCAAGATGTTCAGTCTCATTTGAACAATTTCTTTAAAATTGGTAAAGTGTTCAGGAATTGCACACGCATGTTTCCAAGCATATACTATACAGGCTGTTAGGGATATAAGTGTAGATATTTGTATTGCTAATTAAGAACGGTGTAATAAAAAAACATTACATCAATAATTGCTTCATTTGAGGTATTTTACTTATTACGACTAGTATGTTTTAAGGTTGATTAGTACATCCAAGTATTCGTGGAACATTCTAGACCCACGTGTTTATTTTCCTGAGACTGCGGGTCGGAAGACATAATCTTGAGAGGGTAAGTATTGGAAGTGAGTTTGAATGCTTTCTGTGAGGCCAACGATCCCACTCTACCTAGACCAGTAGGTCAAGTATTGGGGTATGGAAACTTGGAAATAATACGGATTGTCTGTATTGACAGGTGAATTAATTGTTTCTTCCACATTAGCCAGTGTGTAGGTCAAGTGTTGTTCATTTCTCTGTGCAGTGAACACCACGCAAAACACATCAAGTAGTCAATGATGTGATTTGTTTGTGGGATAACTGTTAGAGGAAGAGAATAAACAACTAACGCAGCGAAGTGGAAACACATTAAGATACCACTTATTAAAATATTTGTATCTACACCCCAACAGCCTATATATATATATATAAGGATTATTCCTGATTGATTACAGTCTAATCAGAAAAGAAAATATAATATGCAGTCATTCAGAATAAGCTGTCTATTCTTAAGTATGGCCATATATTACACTATTCTTTGTCATATGGGCACCCTTACAGTTTTCATATTCACGTAGATCATCTATTTCAAAAAAGTAGTCTATACCTGGCCAGTTACCTTGAGGTTAAAGCTCTTTTCATGTTAAATCACTAGAAAAAGTAATGTGCAGAAATGCGTGTAGTATTAATTTAATTTTATTTAACTTGAACGAGCAAAGGCGATAGTTATTGTAATGAAGTTAGACTATATATATATATATATATATATATATATATATATATAATGCGTACTAAAGGTTCGACAAATTTGGAGGCTACGTAAGAGTTTTGTTTTCTGTCACAGCCTTAAGCTTTCCTTTTTAAGAAGAAAATGTTGTTTATATTTTACACACTTGATTACACATGTATAAAAAGTCATATTCAATACAAATGTATATTTAATCTCCCTAGTTGAAGTTGGTTTCCTACTGACTAGGATTCTACGAAAGTAGAAAGTTAAAACGGGAAAACTCACGTTGACGAGGTAAAGGATTTTAATAAGAAATACCTATGGAAGAAACTCATCAATTGGAGTTTTAAGCTTATAACCAGCATGGCGTTCCAAAATTAGTACACGTTAAGTTTCTCTACAAGTTTAATTATTATTTATAACATCCATACCTGTCTTTATTGTATGAATATGACGTGCTCCTCCGGAAATAGCATGTATGGCACAAAGATATTTCAAAATTATCTAATAGTTCCTGATTCAGCTTTAGATGTGTGCTGATTACTTGGATGCAGCTTTCAAGATAAAAGAATATTACTTCCCTCCCAAGCTTGAGAATATATAGCTATTAACCCTGTGAAACGGCAATGCCAAAATATGCCGGGAATATCTCAAATCATAGGGCTATTGCTCAATATAATCCAAAACTTTAAGGACTCATTTTACAATCATTACTTTGGGTTTACTTTACTTCAACTGATAGACTACGAGAGAGGTTAAATTTAATTAATTAAAAAGTTTTGTTAAAAGTTGGATTTTGTTGCCTTTATATTGTAATTGTAACAGAATACTAATTTTTAGATTTTAATTGTTCTTAATTTCCTGTATTTTTGAGTCCTACCAAGTATATGTATTGTTAACGCAGAAACTGTGAACATTCAAAGAAAATAAGTAACTTACTTTGCAGTTTAATTCCATCAGATCAACGCTTGCTTAAACTAAGCTTTACAGAGAGAGATAGAGACAGACAGAGAGAGAGAGAGAGAGAGAGAGCGTGTGTGTTAGTATTTTTACAGAATGTTTGTAAACAATTTGTTCTGAATCCTCAAGGATACTAGTTTATTTCTATGCTTATGGATGTAATCGAACATTTGCCAGTGCACTGAAAGATTTAGGGCCCTAATTAGATTGAGATACAAGTTCTGTGGTAGTCTTCATTCTGGAGGTTTGTGAAAAGAATACTGTACCAGTTCTTTCGGAATTGCATAAGAGGCAGTGGGAATGTAGGCTGTCATATCGCAGAAATGTCATGTAAATCTACATTAACATATAAAAATATGCAATACTTTGAATAGAGAAGGCGGAGGTGGCAAATAACAACGAGATGGCTATCTGGTTTGCGGCTTCAGCTGTGCTGCTTTGGTTTGTGCTGCCATCTGTGTATTCGCCTTTGATACATATTTAGCTATGCTCACCATTTCCGGAGTAGGTTCTGAGTAGTAGGTGAAATATAAGTGTTTCGCAAATTTCAGATGTAGGTAAATTATTCCTTTTCTCTTCAAAGAAAACAGGGGTATAACCAATGATCTACTACCGCGACATGGAGGTACGCCTCGTATCTCGATCAAAGTGGGTCTTAAATGCTTACCACCTCTAGAGAAGCTAACTAGATGAAGGAGCTGCGAGATGCTATAGGCCGCAGCCAAGCCTGCACGGAGACGCGCAGAGGTCCCTAGGCATTCCATAGTTGAGGACTCGGTCACACTGGCAGGCTGCTCATAGATGGTTTCCTCTGGCGGATATGGGGATAATTCGGCCAAACGAAGATGCCTCAGAGAAGGCTCCAATTTAGCAAGGCCAAGAAGGACTTTGTATCCAGCAAACACCGACACTATCTGTCCGACACAATCCGACACTGCACAGCTCCTAAGTCTAACTGAAAGATGAAAGGAGAAGTAATATGATAGGAAACAAGAAAATTAAAATTCGTGGTAGAAGAGAAACCACCACAACATTTGTCTTGCCAATTCGGGAAAACCACGAAAAAGTGATGGGCAAAGTTGTCGGTCTCAGAAATCGAACACAGGATTTCCCTAAATGTAATGCTCACATGTTAGCGGCATCTCGCTCGGTTAAACACGGAGTAAGTACGCCATTTTGGATACTTTATACATGTTTATATTATTTTTAATTCACAATTCAGCCACAATATGGTGTGAGTTACGATATACATAACAGTGCGGATTGCCGAAGCAAAATAAATGGTGATGAGGAAATGGTCAATTGACCGGCATTGTCCACAGCTAACTAACAGCAGTTTTAAGCTAGAGCAATCAACTACTTTGACAAGAGAACAAGAGTAAGATGTAGTAAATCGTGTAAAGCTAATGGCAAATAAGTACTTATTATGTACACCCCCAAGTACATCTACCTTGCTTTCCTATTTGCTGGGAAAAATAGAGTATATTGGTATAGTAATTTTAGTCAGAACTCATGATAATGCAAGCTGAGATTGGCTGAAGGATTTTTGTTAAGCAATTCAGTTTGAATTCGGAAACTAGTTTATAATCATGTATAGTATAAAAGGTTTATGCAGATTTGAAGTCGACTGCTTCTAAAATTCAAAGTGCTAATTGCAGAACATCATTTAACTTTTATCACACATTTACAGTGTAGATCAAACCGGCATAGGTGTAATACAAGAGCCTGGAAGACCTGGACAAAATGGATAAGGTTCAGGACTAGCTGGTAACCACGTAGGAACACAACTGCAATATTTGCATTAAGTGCTAAGGTTAAATGCGTTCCGCTCATATTTAGGAAGGACACTGCTTAGAGAAAGGTGGGCAATTGGAAGTAATTTACTTGTGCTCAAAATTGTTTATCAAATGAGTTGTTGTTGACTGCTGCATTTATTTAACCTCATAAAACCCGGAAGAATCCAGTTTTTCACTTTCTTGATAACCATGGAACCCCAAATCCGTTTTGAAACTTCCAACGTCATCAAGTAAAGGAAATACTGTAGCTTCTATTCCCACATATGCCTCACTAGATCAGGTTGTTCCATCTTCGGTGCGCGCCAAAGATCATCACGCTACTCACGTCTCACAGAAGACAGTCTGCATTATACAATATAATCAGCATTGAGGAAAAGCTACCTTCAGTACTTTGCTGGAATGAAGTGAAAGGAAGCGAAAGCACTTCGACAGTGAAGTATTGGCTAACGCTCTCCCTCTTCAGCCGGCCACCGAAGTCTTTGCTTAGAACACGTGAGCACTCAGACTCAGCCGAGTAGAGTTTAAACAGCTAGCTCTAGATGGTATTTTCTTTAGTTCATGGAACTTCTGTGTCGAATCCAATTTTTGCTGTGGTTAAGCAACAAATGAAGTTAATTACAAAATTACTTCATGAAGGCTTTATTGCAAGGCAGAGAACGAAAACGAGATGAAGAGCAAAAGCCTCAGAATAAATAAGATGAGAAAGAGACAAATGAGAAGAAGAGCTGTGCGAGAAATGTACGCAAAATTGTCGATTCTACTTCATCTAATGGAAAATGAAGCAAAATTAAACGCTCTTTCATCCACAAAAATGGAACGGGACACTGAGAACCACAAAAGGAAAATAGAATCTATAAATAAAACTTAATCTCTATTGTTAGGAATATTCTGTAGTTGATTAGGGACAGTCGACAAGTGAACTGGACATCTAGATTGCGTATTTAAACTTTCAAAAGTATGAAAATTGTGTTGCAAATGTTTTAATTAGACGTCAATACTTGCACTGATGTCAATGGTTGTACTAATCCGTTGATTTGACTTAACAGGAAACTGTGCATCCATATTGTGACAGTGCCGTTTTGTACGGCCGACCTCAATACGCCTTGGTGAGTACAGCGAAGTTGGAAACCTTGGAATGCGAAACACGGGAAATGCGGCGTGCAGATAACCGGAGGCTTTGGAACGCGACACGGCTGATTCTTCAAGAAGGTTCGTCTTCCAAAATGTTTCAGAATGTTCTGTCACACCATTTCTAGCTACAAACAGGAAGGAAGAATTTCAAGCGGCGTATGTGAGTAGTATACGTGAGTGACTGGAGTGTTAACATACAGTGGCTTGCAGCGACGTGAGGAAGCCGTCAACTGTCTACGCGTAGAAACGTCGAGAGAATTGTTTGAGAAATACGGCGGGGCGGGGGGGGGGATGTGTATTGTCAACAGAAAATAACGAGGATATAGCTTTAACTCTCAATATAAAAAATATACTTCTATAATTACCTTTATGTTCGTTATAACTGTAATTTTCTAACAGCATACCATATTCACTTCTATGCGTATATTTTCGTGCATCACAAATGTATAAGTACAAAACATTGCCCGATATAAGCAAGACAATATAATTTTAATTTTAAATGTTGTTTTAACCATTTAGTTATACTTTAGTTGTTCTTATGAAGGGCAGAGAAGTTAATTTATAACTTTTATTTTAGATTTCCAGATTTTTGTTTTGGTTTTAATAATAGTACTGCGATATACGTTATGGTTTCTTAATTGCAAGTTTTATTTTTATTTTACCTAAGACGTGTACAAAATCTTTGGTGTACTTTTTTGGTTTATATGCAACATTTAAGTTTGACATAATTCAATGTCGTTATATTCATTTTCTTAAGAATTCAAAAATCTTTATTATGCTTATTTGCAGTGCACACTTGCACTTTCTAACAGAAAAACACATTCGCTTTTACTTGCTTATTTGTGTATTTATTTATAATACATGCTGAATACAATTAGCACCACTAATATTGGTCTAATATATTATACTCTATACCCTGTGTATTATCATTGTTCTTTTCCCTTACTTTTAACTAAGCGATAGACCACATTAAAGAGTAAAGGCTAGCTCGACATACGACACTGCGATCTAGCCATCTTCCTACCATGCTCCTACCGTACCCCTCTGTGTTTTCTACTGTTTATTTTCACACCACCAACTGTGCACTGGTTGTGTTCCTGTTTGATATCGACTTCTGTGAACATCTTGCTGTTTCGAATACACCAACTAGAGCGAAGAGGTCATGTCTTAATCCGTGAGAGACTTTCTAAAAATGACCAAACGGTGCCCACCGATTATTTCTACATAGTCTACAGTGACCCCACCTACTGCTCCTAATCTTTAATGATCATTGTCGTCAAATCAACATAAGACTGATTGCTGAAACCATAAGGGGCACAGCAGGCGCACGACAGCAGCACAACATATCGTGAAAGTGAAAACCCATATTCCTTGTTCAGTTAAAAGGAATGTGTTCCATGGTCTTCCAAATTATAGCACGTAATAGGAACACATTAGGTACACAGTTGGAACATCGTACTCTATGTAGAAAACTACTTAAAAGCTACACGACACCTCGTCTAAAGAACACGTAGAATACAAAGCGGGTAGAGAGAAAGAGAGAGAGAGAGGAGAGAGAGATCAAGACTCTTATGAAGGGAGTCTGGTGATACCGAGTCCATTCGACCTGATGACTGGACTGTGGAATGGAGGTTTTATTCTTTCTTAATACCTATGCACATTGTTTTTAAAAAACAGATCGTCATTAGTTCTTGCGTCCATACCTTGTTTTCTGGCACCCCTTGACCATGGTGAAGTGTAATTGTCCCATTATGCAAAGCTACTCTTACTTATTCAGTTTTCATGGGAATAGTTTTATTTTCACAAGTTCATAAAAATCAAAGTAACCGGCATGTGTTTCCGGACAAGGTTTAAATCATGCCCAGTACCATATTTTAAGTCTCTAAGAGAGGTCAGTTAATGTCACTCAAATGACATATTTTTGAGTGTCATTCGAATGTGCTTGAAATAAGGCTATCTCAAATAGATTTTGAGCAGATGACGCAATTCCTTGGATAATCTCTGTGCCTATTTAAATACTAGATAGAATAGTTATAAATTAGATGTTCCCACTCGTGGATGAAGCATTCGCCAGTTTTCATTATACGGAAGTTGCGATAGCTAGTTTACTCCAATTCCGCGCTCAACAGAAAGCATTCAACTGACGTCATGCAGGAATCAACGTGGCTGAAAATAGTATAGGGTGGGTGTACAACTCAAAAACCAAAGGTGGAAGAGAGAATAGGTATGACGTTATCTATTGGAGTAAGCACACAACTGATTTCTGGTTTTGTATATCTGGTATAAAACATGTACGGAATCTACTTTGAAAGCACGTGATGTTTATTTGCATATAATTTGCACATATTATCTATATTTTCACCCACATATGATCATTCAGCAAAATTGCTTGTCTTTACATGTAGATGATGATGATGATTATTATTATTATTATTATTATTATTATTATTATTATTATTATTATCATCATCATCATCATAATTATTCTCTACGATAAATGTTGAATCACTTTCACAGTTCATATAGTTATGAACAGCTCTGAGATTAATGTTTAGCTCTAAGTTATCAGATAATGAAGATATAATTTGTAGTAATAAACCACTGATCAAGCAATGCCCAAGAGAATTACACGCATTGTTATAGAAAGACATGGAAAATAAATGTGATCGTCGTTCCAGCACTAATTAACACACATGATTGATTCTTAGGATATGACGAATTGCAAACGTGATCTGTAAACAAATAGCGGTTAACTACGGTAAATTCTACAAGACTATTGGCACAATTTCTTTTTTCTAAGTATGCTTATTTATTGCGTTGCTCTTCAGTTATGCAACAAGACGTGCACGGCAGAATTCTATCATCTGTTCAGGTCAAAAGAAAACAAGACGCTCCTCGCTTACTAATTAATTAAAAGCAATTCTGTGTGTTATCAGACAGATTCTCTTATTTGGATAGGACTCCATATGGGTTCCTAGTATGTTATTTTTGAGGGAAGTTACGGGAGACAAGCGTAGGATGCTATCCTACAGGGAAGCCGGGAAATTTCCCGTGGGACAGACTGAGAAGACCGCGGCGAGCCGATATTTATGTTGCAACAACAACATAAGCGCAGAGACATATTATAGAAACAAAGGGAACAGATTCACACTGCGCGATAAGATGTTGTGCTCCAAGCATTTAACGGTCTCTCATGAAGGGCACGCGATATTCCTGCGGACATAATGTTGAAGTAAAATAGTATCCATTCTTTCAGCTTGAACGTTTATAATGCTTGTGCCAACACGTTTTCAACATATGCTGCTTCAATAGTTTCTAACAAAGATCCCATAAAGTTACACTACTGCTTTAAGACACGTGTCATGCCAGCAGATCATCAATGCTGCTAGAAATAGAAAAGCTATGTATGTTTTGAACTTCAGATACTTGATACTAATTAGCAAATTCTACCGATTGGTGGTCTGGAAGTTCATGATGTATAAGAGGAATAAACGCGGATACATTGCTTTTCAAATAAGTGAAATCAACGATCAGTGGCGTAACTTCAATGTTGTAAGTGACAAAACATTTCCAGCACAGTGGAATTCTGGACAGGACACTTGTCGGAAGGGACTCGACTACGAGCCTGAGATTATTGTACCTATGCCCCACGAGGGGACGCTCCCAGGAGGGAGAAATGAGGTGAGAGGATACACCGGGTGGCAGGAACCAGGAGCGATGGCACAGATATGATAAAATCCCTATAGTTTCCAGATTGAACCAACGAGATGGTCGGATAGGTAGACCGGGGTCTCCCACCCTACATAGGGTCCAACGTCCTCGCCAGGAGTGGTATCCCGGCAACCAGCCGAAATTGGAGGACGGAGATATTTACCCAGAGCAGTCTTTTTCCCTGCTACGCCACACCGAGCATCATCGTTGACACTTTCAGCCCTGAAAGAAACCAACGGGATGAAGGATGAATGAAATGAAAATGGAGACGGTATGGAGGCACAGGAAATTCGGGGAATGCAGGAAACCTATCCAGCATTCGCCTGGCGACCTGGGGAAACTCCGAAAAAATCCATGAGTCTAGTAGGCCGGCCAAGGGAAGTGAACCCAGACCTTCCGAATGCGAGCTACAGAAAAAGCCGCCTGAGATATCCCTCTCGTTGGACTTCTGGATAGAGTAATATTGTCAAAAAATGCGGCGGGTTCAAATGCGTTTAAAGAAGTAGTCGATTTTAAAACGGCTCTCCCTCACATTCACATTCAAATGCGGACATAGGAAAGGTTTTTAGTCAGGTACACTATCAAAACGAAGCCATGGAATTGGCTTAAGCAACTGCAACGTTAGGTTCGCATTCGGGAAGTCCCGCTTTCGATTCCCATTGAGCCGACCATTCCGACCTTGGATTTGTTTCACAGTTCTCTCTAATTTGTAGGCGAATGCTAGAATGGATATTATAGTGTCAGGAATCTTCCTGCAATTTCACTGCCTTATGATGTTTTTGGGTCGAAGGACCGAGCAAGGTGCATGGCGTCGAAAAGTCTACCCTGGTATTCGTAGTGGGAGGAGTTCTCAGAGAGACCTCTCCGTGGGGAGCGCTAGGGCTGTGAGGGCTCCAGCCGTGGTCAGAATATATTATCTGGAGACGTTAGGCACCTGCCTGTATCCGAGCGTCCCACCCCAAGTCTGGACGCCCTGTGTGTCCTTCACTTCACACCTTCCTCTTGGAGGTCTCCAGAATCTCAATATGCCGTCATAAGTGGCAAAGCTCTCCGCCGTTTCTGTTATCCATAATCATAAAGGCCACCTGGCCTGCTGCATTGCAGAAATTTTCTTAAGGGTTTAAGTGAAAGAGTTAGTCAAACATACACATGACCCGTTACAGAAGTTAGTGGATTCCGCTAACACTGGTTAGCAGCAGTGCTCCTTCAAACTTTTGCTATCTAACTGGTTCTGAAGTCCCGACAGAGAGCAAAATAACACCTCATTTTCGCGCCTTAGCATTTTGGACCACCGTACATATTTAAGATCCTGTGCTGTGAAGCTGTGAGTTAGAGCGTGGAGCTCTAGCTGCCGGCCTAGGAGTCATTCAGGTTCCTTTCCACCCATGGGATATGGATTTTAAGTTTCGGGCAAAGGATCGGAGCCTCCCTCTGCAACAACGCGAGGAAAGTGAGGAGGTATGATAGGCAGCGATCCTGGACTAGGGGACGAAATTTTCGGCTGGGGGATGCGTGATATAGAGTTCCCTGTATCGGTTGGATGATCCGCTACCCTGCCCTGTATAAGTGGGTGATTATGCCAGCATTCGAGCAGGCATTTCCTAGCCCTTTGTAGGCTGTCGCGCCACAGGAATATTATTATTATTATTATTATTATTATTATTATTATTATTATTATTATTATTATTATTATTAGTAGTAGTAGTAGTAGTAGTAGTAGTAGTAGTAGTAGTAGTACATATTACATATATATATATATATATATATATATATATATATACATATACATGTCTATAATGTAGTTCTTCCTACTACTTTAAGCTCAACAAGTAGCTTTTGATGCTAATTTTGGCTTTAATAACGCATTGTTGTATCCATTTGTAGCCAACTAAGTTACAAAGTGAGACTCGCCAAATTGCATAACACTATTAAAGTTGGCATTTAAGAACAGCAAAACACAAAAGCATGTATAAAGTAATAAAGCGTTATTCTATTGCTGCAATGTGCACTTTGCAGTGTAAGGAATGTTTATTAAAATAATGTGGTATTTGTGGAAATGTAGTTATGCTCCGTTTTTGCCGTAGTAGTACGCATAGTATTGTAGTTTATGTCACATGTTCACCTATTTTAGAAACTAAATACTGCTATAACTTATTCACATCTCTTCTTAAGTTAATAAGCACAAATGTACCTAAGTCCGTGTATCTAGAGTTCAGTAGGTATATGTATATGATTTCAAAAAACAATAATTTATTCTTTAAATGTATATAGATTGGTGTTTTAACTACTGAGTTTAATTTATACTTTATACTTTGTTAGTTCCCACTCTCAGCTTAAGTACTTGCACCGTGATTA
This sequence comes from Hymenopus coronatus, assembly GCA_030762935.1. Lineage (NCBI taxonomy): Eukaryota > Metazoa > Arthropoda > Insecta > Mantodea > Hymenopodidae > Hymenopus > Hymenopus coronatus. Next base: position 351,756,948 of record CM060900.1, read on the forward strand.
GATTGTGTATACCTTTCTATAACAAACTTAGCATTTAAATTGGCTTCCTTATAGAATTTTCTAAACGCATTACATATATAGGTGTATATATCTTGTAACCTAAAAAAGGAAGCATTATGTTTCACATTCACTTCGAACTATGCCTCTTCTATGGCTTATTTGATTTTAACAAGAATTACAGTTCAGTTCAGTTATTATAGATTTTTTATATCCATATTACTTAAATTAGCATTGTGAATGTGGAGGCAAATCGATGCTGTCCAAAGGAAAAATAACAGCGATGGTACGTAGATAATCAAAAGTTAATGAAAAAAAAAACACAATGAAAACAGAATGGTATTAAAGAACCCAAGAATAGTAGTACATTAGGTTAGGTATAACCGAATTTATATCTAATTCGACACTCAAAACTACATTATCTCGCTTAATTTTGTGCCGGGGCAATCTCGTTCTGTGCTTGCACTAGATAAACCCGCAATACAGACATTTTAGTTGGTAGTCTTTAGAGTAATGAAATCAAAATACCATCAACTAAAGTGGTCTTATCTTAAAGTTTTACAGGACTTCCAGTAAAGTTCGTCTTTATTTTGTCAGAATATGAGTGATAACAAATCGAGGTAATTAAGACACGTCTTAACCACACTCCTTGAAAGACACCAGACTGGTACTAAATCTGGATTTTTTATGGGATGTAATTACCTTGGTAAATTCACAGTTCTTTCGTTTGAAGCGCAAGAGCGACATGGCGTGAAGGGTAAGGCGATCTTTTCGAGTTCATTTAGTCGATCTTGTGCAACGAAGCGGCGCATGCTAATTTAAAGAAGTGGACGTGGTTTGGGTCGATGTGTGCACGCGTTCCGCCACCTAATCTCGATTCAAGTCGCGATTATCTCGAATGATGTATGAATGGGAGCGAGGCTTCTGCTAAAAGGGTTCATTACTCGTTTCGGCCGGCTTTATGAGGACTTGGAAATGAAACATGGCGGAGAGGAAACAGATTTTACATTTCTCTCCCTCTCCACAACTCGCGGCGGGACGGACGGAATGAAATAAGTTTACAGCACACTTCTCTGAAGTACGAGTGAGTCACATGTTTTCAAGCAGTGCAAAGGAGGGCAACTTGTACGTCCATTTCTGCCAGAGGTTAAACGCAGCCCGTCCTGTTAATTACACTTAGGATTTTGCAGATTCCCCTGTACAAGAATATGGACAGAGGGCCAAGACGACCAAAGCGAGTAACTCTCGCCAGCTTTTGTCGCTTGTAATGTGTATGAAAAGTTATTTTATTTTAAGAAAAAACAAATAATGTGCTTCTTTTACATTACATTCTCTACCTAACCACAAACATTTTTTTTTGTACATCACGTTAATCAAGATATACATTAGCAGAATTTGTGTTATTACTTGCCACCCTGTAAGTAGAAGGGAAATAAGGGAATGCACTAGGCTAAAGCGATAGTCAAATGTTTTAAAAGCTGGTCGCTATGTGAAACGATTGAAATTCGGTTCTCTTTGAAGTAAGACAAAAGAGATATGAAACCAATACCAAAGAATGTTTCGGAAATGGTCAACTCTAAAGAAATTTATATAGCATAAGTGTTTTTTAACGAGATCTATATTTTTTGTATAGTAAATGTTTGTCTATCTCTTACGGTTTACCAGATATACAAGTCATCCAGAATAAACAGAAAGGATTAAGGATATGCATTTCCTTTGTCATAAAAATATCTTAAACATGTGGGTGGCATTTTAATCAAAATCGTTAGAGCCCTTTTTGAGAAAATCAAAATTTTAGACAAATCTTCCATGTAAAGGATAGTTGTGGGGGATTTCCCTGAAAATCTTCGTGAAGTATCTTTGGAAGATACTGAACTTAAATACAAAGTTAGGTATTTAAACCACTTTTCGTTTTTGAGTTATGCTGGCCACACACATAACCACACACACGCAAGCACATTTTTGGGTGGAATACAATAATTTATTTGCCATCTACATTATATCTACATTATATTGTATATATCTGTATTTATTCTATAGAAGGTAGAAAATGGAACGTTTATTTCATTTCAGTGCTTTTGAGCCTTCAGGCAGTACCGCGGCCGAATTGTTGGACCACTTGCCTCTCACCTAGATGTTCTGCGTTCAGTCCCAGGGGCCATATGTGGGATTTGTGGCGGAAGAACGGCGTTTGGGCGGGTTATTTCCCATTATCCATTTCGCTTTTAATTCCTATCATCTACTTCTTCGCTCTCGAACCTGGCTATGGGTTGATCCCTCGTTCCGGGTCCTTCATTCTGTGATTAAATGTTGTTGGCTCCTCGGCAGGCTTCTGATTCTAAACATTGACGTGCAAGTACTCCTTACAGAGTGGGTAAGCCGACTAAGTTGTTAGTGAAACTTCAACACTTTATATTGTATATTTCCCCTCCCCCCAGTTTTGTATAATAGCACTCCAACTGAAATGTTTACTGCTTGACATTTGAAACCTTTATATTAGTACAAAGGGTAATTAACTTTGTTATGACACTTTAAAAATTACATAAAAATTCCCAATAATATATTTGCGTCGAATGATATTTACAGATCATTTTCATCGTTGTGAGCCGAGTAATTTAATGTTTTCATTATAAAACAATACTTTAATCTACGAAATGAACCTCAGCAATTATACTTCGTCTTATAGGTAAAGTTTTCCTTCTAAAATGTGTATTTAAGTACATTTTCTCCAAAAATTGATATTTTAAAAGAATATTTTATTTTAGAGATAGATGATAAACTGTTGTCTGGTATAGAGTTCAATAAGAAACGGCTCAAGATATTGCGTGTTGGATGCCCTTTTTTACAGCCTACATTCACAGAGTTCATGTAGAAACGTAGCTGAGCTAGAAAGCTTACCAGAAACTGTAATGAGGCAAGTAAAAGAAGTGTGCAGTCTCAAATCGCGCCGAGAAAGTTTTCCATAAGACGGCTGATTCAATATCATGGGTCACTGGTTCCCTGAGGCATGTGGCATCAAAAATATTTATCCGTCACAGCCAATTTGATGTGAGTGTGAAGCAATTAATATTCAAGTAAAATTTAGTTTAAATTTAATGTGCTTAATGGAGGGAATTTTATTCAAAATACGCCTTAGTTTTGTTTAGACTTTGGTTTACTTATGAAAATTTGGACAAAGTTGTAGCTTCTACTTCGAGTCCGGGACTGTCCGCATTTAGATTCAGCCTAATTTTCTATTGGATTCACATTTTGCACTGTTTTCTTTATCAAAGTTGCGGTTTCATTTGGCCATCCTTTGAATTAGGCAAATAATGTTATTTGCAACAACAACAAAATGTTGTTCCAACTCGACTCGTGCTTTTCTCATTGAGTACCAGAAGCAGTTCGAAGTTTACCCTTCATTTGTAGAACTAGTTATTAGCAAGAGGTAGAGTTGTAATTAAACTATGTTGCTGTGCACGACCTATTTAGAATTGAACTTGAAAAGGCATAGCCTACACATTGTTGACTGTATTCTTGGACCAGAGGTGGCGAAAATGCCTTCCTTCCGCGAATCGCCAAATATGCAACACCAGTTACGTCACTCTCTGGAAACCAAATGGTCAGAGGGGGAAGGAGTCTGCAAGCTCCGTTTTTGCCACATCGCTTTAGTCAAAATGGAACAACCATACAGAAACAATGAAGTCAGTGACGCCACGTAATCGTGCATGTGAACTGATATTTTTATACTTTTATACATTTGAGTTTACACTATCACTTATGATACATTCTGTAGAACGCAGGATTGCACTGAAAGGAAAGCCGCAGGTGTAGTAACGCAAACATATATTGCACTGATGTTCAATAGGAGTATATTTATTATCTTAGCTTTGCCAATTCCTGTCATTAAGAGTTTTGCAGCAAAAGAGATAAATAATGAGGATAAATGTAGTATTCATACTAAACTAGACCTATACTGCTGTCTAAGGCCTTAATCTTGTTTATTCTGTATTTAGTGGTATCCTGACCTTAAAATAAAAATTGCATATCTTCCTCATAAAGCGCAGGTTTAGTTTATCTGATTACAGCTTCCGATTGTTCATTTATCGCGAACAGTCGCTGTCCACTACTTGTTTTAACATAATATTGATTGCATAAAATGGCCAGCTGATTTGTTTTATCGAGACTTTCCCTCTTTACCCCTTACCTAATTCATTCTGGAGCACTTTGAGAGTTTTCCTTCCCGATTAAATGCAAATGCCGTGTAATTTAACGATAAATGTTTCCTAGCTATTTTGCCCCCATTCTTCGTCAGCTTCATTTTGAACAGTGCTGACCTTGCAGGGGAAAGACCATTTCAAGAGTAATAAGCCTCCTTGCTTGTTAGCAAAAGCATGTCTATTTGTTGGACTTAAACTAGCATAGATATATTTCACATTCTATTCAAACATGTATTAGACAAAATAAATAAGCGAAGAAATATGAATGCTTAAACAGACTCATTAATATTTCTACTTATATACTAATAACACGGATGTGCGTTAAATGTTGTAGTATTACTATAATATTGTTTTTCTAATGATTACATTTATTTCGGTTTATTAATAGTTCAAAGATTTTGAAACGAAACAGCACTTATTTGATTACATGTTAGTTATGAAAGCAATAAATCTGTTGTCCCAAGTCGTTGTTAGTAATGAGCTACGAGAGAAGAAAGAATAACACGCTTTCAGACATATAATTCGTATTATATATTAACCTTCAAATAGAAAACTTTAACATGCGATAACGAATATTTGCGAAACCTCTAATGCTACGAAAAATGAATATCTATCCGATAAATCTAAATTTCTTCTAAGATATTATTTCAGTTATATGAAATTCAACAAGAATGAAGAGCATTTCTTGGGTTATTTACATATTTTAATAAAGGAAGCATATCACTTGTAATTCCACTAATTTAAATACATAACGTTTGGATGAAAGAGTTTAGAAGAAACTTTTAAAATAACAAAATAAAGTGCATACTTTACCACTTCGAGGTGAACTGTTATTTGAGAACGGAACACTTCCCCTAAATCTTTGCCCGTATCCTTCAAAAGGGTACTTCTTAGTTATGAGATTTTCGAAGTATTGGACGTTCCTAAAATTACTCTGTTCACTCACGCGCGCGCACGCATTAAAATAGTAAAATCTCAATACTGAAGTTTTGGTGGAATGCAATTAATTCCTTTCCCTAAGAGGAACTAACTTTCTCCATGGAGAAAGTAAAACATCACCAGTTGTACAGACAATATTCTATCGTATCTTAAGTATCTCTGGTTGGAATAGGACAAAGGTTAAGAGAGTGTGTTTCACATTAACCAGTAGCCAGGTGCAAGTAAAGCATCACCAGTTGTATAGACAATATTCTATCGTATCTTAAGTATCTCTGGTTGGAATAGGACAAAGGTATGTTTCACATTAACCAGTAGCCAGGTGCAAATTTTAATGTTAACGGATCTTACAAGCGTTCAAGTAGGCCGTGGTTTTCGCTTTTCGTTCTTTTTCGCGAAAGTGAATAAACAGAAGCTATCCAACAATATATGCAGAAAATGTTATTAAGAACCCAGAACGAGCAGCTATAACTACATACCTTGCCTATTCAGAAGTTAATGAAACAAACAAAGAAATATCCTAGTAGACCAATCAGCTTTTGAACATGTATACAATAATTTCTCCATAACGGCACACCACTGCTAACTGAACCCTACACAAGAGGTTTGTATACATACATGATTACGCACGTACCCAACCACACACAAATACGCACCTACCCACACACACACACACACGCAGAAACACAAGTTGTAAACCCCTTTGAAACCCATAGATAATTGATATAACACTTGTAGGATCAACAAATTTTAAAATGTGCTTTATACTGCCTTGGAGTGTTCAATATGTTTCTTTATTTTTTTAAGTACTGCCAACCTTCAGATGCTTCTCGCGATTTTTTGTGGTATTTAACGGCCACGTTTACTCCTATGGCACTGCAGGCGATGGCAGCATGAATGAAGATGGAACAAATGGAAACCGGAGAAACCGGAGAAAACCTGCCCTCGCTCCGCTTTGTCCACCACAAATGTTACATACGGTCGGCTTCCCACGACGTCATCGAAAGCGAATGCAGTATATAGGGACCTGATTTGAAAAATGTGATTATCATGATTGTCTTTGTACCTAAGGCTTAAATACATTGAAACTGTTTCTTTCAGTGCTTATCTCAATTTTGCCTTGATGAAGATACAGCAACAAGCTTTTGAAAGAATAACTTGTAGAAAATATAATTGAGGGGTTTGTATGTAAAAAAAATGGTAAGAGACAATTTCAACAATGCTGAGCTATTCAGTGTAAAATATGGTACCTTACCTTCTGATTTGAAAGGAGCAAGTAGTTTTTCAATATATCTAAGGATGATGGAAGCATATAGACTTATCGTGGTAACTGCAAGTCACTGCATATAAAATCTAGTACGTAAAACAAAATGGCTGCCAGGAGTATGTTTCAGTTTGGTGGGTATATTACATGTTAGAACAGCTACAAGCTGGTGGTTATGAGTGTGATGCTATTGACAAAGACCCAGACTATCACGAGGAGAAAATGGAAATGGTCACAATACTGCCAATAAATAAAATAAAGTAAACATTTCTTATAACCTCACACTTCGAGTTCGCAAGCACATGATGATATTTATTGCAGTTTCCATGTTGTACAAGCATTGAGATATCTACTGTAAACATCATGTTATACTTATACATGACGAGCGGATTGCATATCAAAAAATGGACATAGATGGTATAAAATTTTCAAATTTCGAATGAAGGTTTTTATTATGAATAAGTATATTTTATTTATAAGTATGTTTATACATAAATACTTTATCGCTTTTACTAGGATGATTCTGTTACTGATGATCCTGATAATGGAGGAGATTCTCTTGACAGATAAAGAATCAGGCTTTTGAATCAGCAAGAAAGAAAATTAGGAAGCCCGCAAAAAGGTCTGCCTTACCTTCAGAAACGAAGAAAGCGGCAGGCGAGAAAAAGTTGTGCGTCGAGACATTTCAGTTAGAATCCATCAACACCTTCCTCAGATAAAAGCTGTGAGGCTTGAGTTTTCAGCTTCAGATCCAGGAATAATGCAACGTATCAGATTCATATTCTAGGGAATTGAAACATATATCATTAAGATGATGAGATCGACCAATGTTGTTCCTTGAAAGCTCCAGGAATACCATTCCAGTTTTACGGAAGTCTCCGTCCCTGAGATGCAAGAAAATTAAATAACGTTCTGTCATACTTCCAATAGTTTCCTTAAATCCATCCTATATATTACACAGCGTTAAAAGTAGCTTAGAATACCAAAGGAGATGATGAGAACAGTGAAGAGGAACTTTGCCATCGGCATAAACTTTAAGATAATTAAAATGTAATAATGTTTTTAATTTCATTAATAATTATGGCTGCTTAGAATGTAAATGAAGGTAAGAAAGCATTTCTGATAAGTGAATACTATAAGCATGTATAACATTGTATCTACAAATTGTCATGCGTTGTAGTAATTGATACTGTTCTTTTTAATTTAAAAATTGTTTATGATATTACTAGCAGTGCCTTAAGCAAGATTAGAAACACTTGGTTTGTGTAATATTAAGTGGCTAACTGTTCTAAAATTGTAGCTATATTTTTGTAAATGTTTGCCTTCTCAGTAACTCTAAAACACTAAGAAATCACTCCCCATACTTTAAACCCGTGTCCCTTGCGATGAAGTATAGTAGATCATTTGAACGCAACACATCGGATATTTGGAAAAACGGTAGGTGTTTGTGTGTGGGAAAGAGTTTGTGCATGTGCATGTGAGTGTGTGTATGTGTGTATGAACAGCGCAACTCAGAAGGTAAGGATAAGGTTGTTATCTCAGATCAGTGTCTTCCAAAAATGCGACACGAAGCTCTTCAAGAAAGTACTGCTACATCCTGATCACGATTTTGATTTTCTCAAAAATGGCTGTAACGATTTTGATCAAAATGTCATATGAAAGTTCCTGACAATCCATTGAGAACGATGAAAATGGCATTCAAAACTATTGTTATTTCTAGTTTAGTATATGCAGCAAAAATTTAGGGTGGGAAAATACAGAAAAATTGAATCAAATTCAAATGCATTTTCTGAATCGAATTCTACAGTTAAGGAGAGGTACTGCAAACTGTGGGTTTCTTAAAGAATTTGGCAGATATAGTGAAATCATACATTTAAAAATAAGGTCAGGGAAATATTGTTTATATATTACTCCTACGTGCGGCGTGTTTCAGGGAGCAACTTCGAGAGGTTTGAGATACGTGTTGGGTAACGAAATTACTAAAGGGTTTAGAAGAAGTTGGGTTGGAATGCCCTTGGTTATGGAGGAGGGACTTAGGGGGTAGCAGGTGGAAGATAATTCAGAGGCGAATGCGTGATATTGACAGACAAAATTTGGACTCACAGTGTGCGGCTAAAGTTTCTCTGAACTTATGAAGTCAAATAGCGGGGAATGGGGGAGGGAGGTCTATTTAGATGACTGTAGACGTGAACAAAGAAGCGGTTTAGCGTGTTTAAGATTAGGCGCCTGGAAAGACAACAAATTGACTGATGACGCCGAAGTGCGCATTTGTCCACTCTGTGGCGAAGGGGAAACAGAGTAATATGCTGACAGAATGTAGTGAAACGGAAATATTAAGAAAACAAAATTTACCACCTCAGTTTCTGCATTACAATTGGGGAATGAAGACTTCTATGAATGTAATTTTGGATGCTGGGCATCATAAAATGGGCTTAGTTTTATCTAAAATTTGGCAAAGGAGGTTCATTACTATGGAGAACGGAAGAGGAGGACAGGGTACATAAGAGCGAGTGTTCCATTATTCTTAAATCAGAACACTGTTATTATATCATATTATATTATATCATATCATATAATATCATATTATATTGTATTGTGTTCTGTTCTGTCCTGTTCTCTTCTGTTCTATTGTATTATATTATACATTATATTATATTATGTTATGTTATATTATATTCTTTTATATTATATTATATTATATTATATAAATTATATTATATTACATTATATTACATTACATGACATTACATGACATTACATGACATTACATTATATTATATTACATTACATTATATTACATTACATTACATTACATTATATTACATTATATTACATTACATTACACTACACTACACGACACTACACGACACTACACTACACTACACTACACTACACTACACTACACTACACTACACTACACTACACTACACTACACTACATTACATTACATTACATTATATTATATTATACTATATTATATTATATTTAATCATGAATTTGTAGTTAAACTTCACCTTAATTCTTTCTCATTTGGAGTTTTTTACATTCTTTCATTTCTCTGTTATGTTCTTACTCAGTAACTAAATGTATAGCTTTACCGGTACACAAAATCTTACTATGGAGAACGTAAGAAAAGACAAGATATAATAAATAGAGTCAGGGTGTGCTTATTCTTAATCGTCAAAACACTGTATATATTATATGTAATGATAAGTCTATGTTTGAACTTCATTTTAATTATTTTTCATTCTTTTTCTGTGTTGTTTCTCCCACTTGTCTATTGTTATTTTGTAATAAATAAATGTAGGTATATATTTAATACTTAATAAAATTCGTACTGTAAATACCCGAAGACAGGAAAAGCATATATGGCCATGAGGCCCATGCGATTGCTGTATATTTCCAAGTGTATACGGAAAATGTTCGGCAATAAAAGTCCTTCGACTACTACTTCAATATATTTCAGTTATTTCTATGTGAATTTAAACGCGTATTTTAAACTATTTCGGAATAGTCTGTAAAGTCCCCTTTATTAAGAATACAGTATGCATAACAGGTAAATCACAAAAGGCACACAAGAGTTCACTACACAACGAAATATGTCTCTTTAAAATAAATGTTAGGTCATATAAGTTTTTTTCTGGCACCAGCCATTTCCAAGATGTTCCTTATTATTGTTTTAAATCGTTCAATACCTATAATATTTAAAATGACAATCGCCATTTATTTTCTCTTATGATTTATGGAAAGAGTGAGTAATTTCCAGGACAGCGTATAAACGACTTGCCTTTAAACAGCCAGTTAGCGCTTCATTATCCAGTATCACCTTGTTCCACGAAATGTGTAATGAAAATAATTCCTCAAATATTTACCTCTATTAATATGAATAATATATAAAAATAAGGCTTTGAAATTATTATTTGCAGAAGCTACAAAACAACAAACGATAGTGGCTTGAGAAAGACATATAAATGTGGTGCATCGGAATATATTTTTTCTATGTTTCGCTGCGTCCAACTCTCAAAAAAAAGTATAGAGCTACACACAGAACGAATGAAAAATGTACTATTCAAGTGATAATAAACGGAGCTGAAAACACGTCATATTTTCAAAGCATTGGTGCTTTTCATGCACTGATGGTTCCGTGCACTTCATGCTCTATAAGAGACCTTGTTTGTTTGGGACACTGCATACTGTTACACAATATGGGTAATAGAGCTGAAAATTTTACGGAACGCAATGTTTTATTTGTAATGAATTTAGTGTCTATTATTCCAATTTCATTTGAATTCTGAAATGAAAATAATTGTGCATATGTAGGTTAATATATAGAGAGGCGAAAATTCTAGAATGAATAATTGTAAAATATGCAGGAAACTTTATTTCTATAATTGATGTTTGTGTAGTATTCCATATATGCAACTAAACACAGTTTACATTTTTGGTGGCACATGTGTTTATATGAGGCTTCAACATTAAAATTATTTAAATATTCAATGGGACTAGAAGAGTTAAAAGTTAACTACCTTAAACTCGTGCCCATATTCCTTACTGTTGTATTAGAAATTATAGATACATCTCAATCAACTATGCACCGGTTTTGGTGTTAAATATTCTATATAATGCTATATAAAATAATGTAGCACTTAGCGAATGTTTAAAATAAAAAGTTTAATCAGAACATTCAAAATCTTTAAACTCAAAAGAATAGTAATAGGGTTGTGCAACGGAGGGAGAAACCTTGGCACTTCAACATATACAGGTCCAATGCGGCTACCACCCGCATCCAGGAGGAGGGAACGACAGGAGACTGTCGGCCGCTCAGACTGGCCACACATAGGCGCGGAAGTCCATAAAATGCCCTCGCATCGAAGGCACTTCTCACTGCTGAATCTTCCCAATCAAGCGATCAATGGTCCCTCGATCAGGAAGCCCTCTACTGTCCACGTGGAGTACTCTTTGTTTTGAGCAAGCATCCGCACAATCTATCCGGTACCATAATATGACAAAAATCTTAGAATCACACATGAAATTCCACAAGGAAAAAATATGGAGGGAAATTTAGTCTTTCTAGGTGACCTTTTAAAAAAGAATGGAAATAAAACACTTACTTTTCCGCATCAGGTGTGAGATTGATGATACAAAAAAATCGTGGTAGATGGGAAAAAAATCTCAGCATTCACCTACCGACCACATTAAAACCAGGAAAATCGTATGGTTTAGAATGGACGGTCACCGGATATCGACTAGATGGCCCGGGTTCGATCCCAAGCGACCGCATGTAAGATTTGTGGTGGACAAAGCGGCGCAGGGGTGGGTTTTCTCCGGTTTCTCCGGTTTCCCCCGCCATCGCATTCCACCGGTGCTCCATCTTCATTCCATCTTCACCAGTGCCATCGCCTGCGATGCCATAAGTTGTAAAAGTGGGCGTTAAACACTACCACAAACCGGATGTCGAATCTGGCACATCCAGAATTCGAGTTGCACACGTTAACACGTCGCTATCTCGCTTGGTCAAATGCATAGGACTTGCTATTTATTTTTAGTTTTTCTGGCACTTATCACTGCTAGATCTGAGCTATTGAATTCCACCTAAAAGTCGATATAAAAGGTTTTCCAGAAATAAATGTAATCCGTAAAATTTCTTAGTAAATGGTTATAAAATGCAGAGAAAACTCAAAAAATAATATCCGAATGGAGTTCAAACTTAATGTTAAAGTCTGACATATTCCAAGGGTGCAAGGCGTAGATATTCTCACACAGTTCATTACCCTCTGCATGGAAACATGTTTCTTATTGTTTTATTTCCTCAAAATGGCTCTAGCAATTTTGATCAAAATATCATTTTTGACAAACCGACACAAATGAAATGCGGAACTTGAATTTTCTGTGTACAGCCTGAGAACACTTCTTTCTAATTCACTTTTGTATAAATATAAATTCCCAGGTTACACATAAACTTATTTTGCAAAAAAAAAAATTGAGGTCATTAAGAGACACTATTTCATTAAATCACTGTTAAAATATTATTATTACTATTATTATTATTACTATTATTATCATCATTATTATTATCATTATTATATTCTTTTTTTTTTACTAATTGTTTATTTACTTATTTATTTGAAATCTTTAGCCGGGTATGATAGGCTTCCTGTTATTAATCGGAATTTTACATCATTTGATGATAATATTTTGAAATGTTAGTGCAACAATTGGTTCTCCATGCGAAGATTATTCAAAACATCAAATCCAGCAACTTAATTTTTAAGCGTTTAACTCTCGTACTAGTGTTTGTGTGGTTTTACTTAGCTAGCGCAATATTTGTATTGAAACGAGTTCGGGAAATATTTAATAAAAAGTACAAAATGTTATTCCTGCATTCACATGCTCTTCCCTACTCGCTCTTCTTTAAACTATTCATGTAACAGCTGCTATCTGCTTCTTTCTTAATTGAGGTAGACTTTCATTGCTCAAACTATAGGGGTATAACGCGATAGTCAGATTTTTAAAAAGCAGATTGTTGTGATGACTGTAATTTAATAAACCTTATTGAACTGAGAAAGAGAGTACTTAAAATTAATAAATATTTCAAAATTTAAATAAATAAAGTCTTTTTTAGAAAATAGTTAATGCCAAATAAAGTAGAAAGTTGAATCCTAACACACCCCGTTTTATATGCCATTGCTTTTACTTAATATAATTATGTATTACAGAAAGTAAAAATGGACAATAATATAAGAAAGAAAATTAAGTTGGTTAGGCAAATTGTGTAATTTAAACACATGATACTTTTACATTTAGTTATACTCAGATTAATTCACCTTTCTTTGCAAATTCATTGAATAAAAAAGTGTAGATGTTTTGTGTGTATTTCTCTTTTTTGGCCAAGCCGTTATCATCAAAGAAAAACAGTTGTCGTGTCATTATATTTGAATGTTTCCTTTACATTAGCCAAGTTTAGATTAAGGTGAAGGAAGGTTGAATCAGATTCCAGAAGTTCAAGCTTATAACTTCCCATGCTTACGAAGATCAACGTTTCATTACAATTGGACCATAAGCGATTACAGAATGTGACTATGTATATGCTTAGATAGATGTGTGTAGGGAAAAATGGTAATGACTTATACAGTCTTTTAAGTCTTAATAACCGTCCGTTTAATCAGTGTATTGTAACCTATAAATGGTGAAAAAATAATATTATAGCTTTGTGTTACTACCAAGTTTATTTATGTATATCTATACCGGCGTACATAAATGTGCCTCACCCTTGCTAGCCTGGCCACCTCTTTTTTTGGGGCATAATTCTATCCCTTGTATTGACAGGGTACTTTTGACCTTCCTCTCTATGTACCTACCGTCCAGTTTAATGACACATGCAAGTAATCTTCACCCTTTCTCTAGAAGATGGGGTTATGTTGTAATTGGTATCCTTTCTTTATGTATCAATAATAGCCAAACCTACTTACTGAAGGTATCTGAACTAACCCTACATAGACCGCTTCCACTTGAGTGTGCATCAAAGTGTAGCGAATTACTCTCGACTCAAAGGGATATGTATGCAGTATACAATACAGATCCGCATTGAGAGCAAGTTATCGTTAGGGCTGAATAAAGTATTAGAATGTAGTGATAGGAAGCGCAAGTACCTGTGCTCCGGATTGTATGGCATTCACGCTACCCCGACTGGCTTCCAAGCAATGTTTTTGAGTGCACGCAGGTATCCGACTCAAGGCTGCAGTTTGAGGAGCCGGACATAGATTAAGAATACACGACATACATTAATTAGTTTTATGTACCTGAAATATTTTTCAGGCCTATCACACAGGGAACTGATACCGACTACGTGTCGCCAAAAGTTGGTTACCTGGAACGGAGGGAAAGTACTATTACGAGCTAGTGGAATTGACCACTTTTTATGCATGTCAGTGTACACATAATTTCTATAATTTGATCATTTTGGCGAAAATATATCAGTACATGGTTTCGTAATTCTTCTTGTGTGTATCATGGTTTACCCAGAGACAGTAGGCCAATGCTGGGGTGAGTTTTAATATATCCCCATTTCCTTTCCGTCATTTTCTTTCCATTTTGTGTCCTTTCAGGTGTGTTTCTAGGCTGTGGCGTTTGACGGGAAAATTGCGTCAATGCAAACTCAAAGGAAAGCCTACTAGAGCACTGCCTGGTCGAGGAATTGTTGATCACCCTCTCTGTGCAGGTCCAGTCTTCGTGCCTGGAAATGTTGATAACTTCCGTGCGTCTGTGAGATTCTTCTGTCTGTGACTGTAGCCTCATGTAGTGCACTCACTTTAACCCTTATATTTGGAGGTATTAGCACAAGAAATCTGTGTAGATCGCAGTGCGCGAGCTGTTTCAGTATTTAGAGTAACACTTGGTACAAAAGGTGTCGCTTTGGCGTTGTTCCAAAATGTGAATGCTCCACTCTATCCTAACGTTCTAATTGTACGGAATGTTATTAAATCATCAATGCATACATTACAAAATAAATGCATATATTACATTAACAAATCTCAGACATCTGTACATAAGAAAAATTGTGTGTCACAAACAGAGCATTATATAGAACTCTTAAAATACTCAAAATTATTGTGCATCCAAAAGTATTAAGACAGCCTTAGACTCTAAGTTTGTTTTCAGACGGCTGAAATATATGAAAACATAGGTGTTTGTATTTGCTTTAACTCGAAATACAGTAAGTAAGAAAGAGATAGCAGTATATTCCACATTGCAGTTGAAAATCCTTAACTGCCTAATCTCAATATCTGGGATAGATTAAACATCAAATTAGAAAAGCAATATGACTCACCATTCGGGTTTGTTTCCCAACATTCGCTTGGAACAATACGAAAACCAGCGAACCAAGAACGGCAAAAAATACTAGTGTGTGTAAATATGCAGGCTTTTTCAACCTCCTGGCCGTCATTGTGGCCAACCACTTCCTAGATCGGTCAAGTAACAGAAAAATGGTCATGTTGCAAGCTAAACCTCACGTATAAAAACATGCTTATTTTTAATTCCCCATGGGAAAATTTGTATCACTCGTATGGAGCAACTATTGTTCGCAAGGTTTAAGTTGGCACTTTTTTCTAATATCATTATATAACAGGCCGCCCATTAGCCGAGTGTCAGACCACTCGCCTCTCACCTAGACGGCCCGGGTTCGATCCCAGGCGACCGCAGGGGCGGGTTTTCTCCGGGTTCTCCAGTTTCCCCCGCCATCTCATTCCACCGGGGCTCCATCTTCATGTATCATCAGTGTCATCGCCTGCGGTGCCAGAGCAGTAAAAGCGGGCGTTAAAGACTACAAACAAAATATGTAACACGCAAAGGAAAACCATATGGCTTCTTTCCTTTAGATTGTCAGTCATTTTAAAACACTATTGTGTTCTCTAATTACCTGCGGTGATAAGAGGGTAAAAAAGGGATCAGTGCTCTTACAACAGAAGAAAATAAGGACAGGATGAAGAAGGATCATCTACTTCTAGCGTTTCTTCCCATCTGGTTTGCCACAAAAGAGGGATGGCATAGAAATAAACAGATGGTGAATATTTCCCTCTTTTTCTAATTACAAAGGGCCAACATACACCTCATATGCTACATAAC
Source organism: Hymenopus coronatus (assembly GCA_030762935.1). Taxonomy (NCBI): domain Eukaryota; kingdom Metazoa; phylum Arthropoda; class Insecta; order Mantodea; family Hymenopodidae; genus Hymenopus; species Hymenopus coronatus. The sequence goes on from CM060900.1 coordinate 351,772,968, forward strand.
AGAAATAACTCTTTGCGCCTGTGTATCCACAGGCGCAAAAGAGCTGAAACCTTCCTGATGGTGTTAAATTATGAGCTTTCGTCAACGTGTTGGAATTGAGTACTACTGGTGGTATTTGCATTTTTTTAGACCTACATTATTATATTAGTTAAAATGTGACTTGATCCCTACTTGCGTACATTTTAAATGTTGCTCCCTTTATATCCTGATGACCACAACTGAATTAATGTAAGCTGCGGTTTTTCTACATCCAACATTGTTTTCAGTAGTTACAAAGGCTCTTTATATTTCTGATTCTAGGAGCTGTAACCTAGATGTTCTCAACTTGCACGATGAATGTGTCAATATCTATGTGTACACTTTTCACAGTTTCGGACGATCAGAGATCTGGGAATGATGGTGGTGCAATGAAGGCAAATGCCCCATTCCCAGATACGTTTATCCTTGTATTCTACGGTAATGCAGGTTAATAATAATAATAATAATAATAATAATAATAATAATAATAATGTTTCCTACATTGAAATTCAATGAATCATTTAGCCAGTTATGATTAGTGAAGACGAATTATGGAGCATATAAAATGAAATATGAAAATTCTGGCACTATGCATATTAGATAGAGAGATTATTTTACTAAAATGACGAATTCTTTGCTGTAAATATGTCAAAGTAATTACTATTTTAGTGCTGCTAGAATCTTTCCTGAAACACTAACCGCATCTTCCGTCTAATAATTGAGAATTTTGAAGAAAAAAAGTTAAGGCTGAAATGCACCTGGTAATATTGAACGTAATATAGGCATGGTACACACTTCATTCCCCTTCTCGTAGGTCACATAAGCGCAATGACAACACTGCTAAAATCCTCCTCCGCTCCAAACCTATACACACGTTTATATTATTTGGATGTCAACCAAAAAAATAACAATTTGTAAAATAATCGTCCATTGTTCATAAGAGATCTTACAACCCGTTGCTGGATGATAAAATAATTTCTAAGCAATACTTACGCATGGCCGAGGATCTTCATGGATAGCACTTTGCGATTAGCATCGTCAAAAGGTCCTCTGCTCTTCTGAAAAGTAGCGTGAAACAATAACAGTGCATGCGAGAGAAGAGTGCCATTTTTACTGCTGTCCCTTCTAGCTTGTTTCTTCGCCATCAAGAACAGTAATTGCTGATGAAGGGAATGTATTTTAAAATACACTAAGCAGTGCTCATATGTACTGGAATTTTATCTTCCTTTCAGGAAGAGTGGAATTAGCTCTAATCTATGATAAAATCTGGAATACCTTGAGGGTCTATTTTAGGAAATTTTCTTTAACAATGGTTAATAACCCATTTAAAATGTTTAGACCAAATTTATACTTCATGAAGACATGTCTACTGTATAATGTAATGTTTTATAATGAACCATATGACTGAGGCTCTTACTTTGACTTTAAAACGTGTAACTCGAGATGTATATAATGAACCAGTAAAGCCCTTGCACCCCAGTGTGCATCCTCTATCCCGCAAAATATCTAAGCCTAGGCCGTCAATCACCTTGATTTGCTCCACCAGGTATGGGTGGGGTAAAGACATGAATTTGGGAGGAGCCGTAATGTCTGACCAGCTTAACATCTGGCTCATTATTGGCTTTTTATTTTTGCACCCGACTGTTTATTCTTTTCTTGTGAGCTATACTTCATTTTTCCTGCTAAATTAAGATATTAAATAAGTCATATTTCAATTCATGCAACGCTCCTGTTTATGGTACTGTATCTACGACCTCATGCTTCTGACTTCTAAAGACCTATTGGAAAATGTATATTTAGAAACCAGAAGAAACATGTGATTCCTATATGATGGCGCTCCACCGCACATTACTCGGAATTTTCGTGACCATCTGGATCGTATCTTTCGTAATAGGTGAATTGGAGGCTACTAGCCCAGCAACTGGCCTGCTAGATTGCCCATGAATCCTCTGGACTTTTTCTTCTGGGGATATATGAAAAGTAGAGTCACTGGCCTCGAATCATTGAGGGAACGCATTTACCTGACTTCGGAGGAAATATACAACAGTGAGTATGCTTTTGCTAGAATGCGACGTAATCGGTTGAGAAGGTGTGGAGCTTGTAAGTGCGCAAATTGTGGGCATTTTGAACAATACCTGTGAAGTGGGTGAACCATTTGGTTCATTGCTTATGCTTTTGCTGCCGTGTTAATAGATCATTTGGTACAATTTATAAAAGCCTACAGATGTGCAAGTCAGGGAGATTGTTTGGTGTATTTAATTACAGCAGTATCAGCTACAAAGCGATTTAGGTTTCATTTTGAACGAAGGGATAAACAATTCCTTAGATTGTGAGTTAAGGTTACATTATACGTTATTGGAGAATTCAATTGCACTTATTTATTTATTTACTTATTTATTTATTTATTTATTTATTACGACGTATTACACACGGCATGGTATTTGCTTATGCTCACAAGACGCGCCGCTGTGGTAGTAACAGTTAGTCTTGTTTATGTACTGACGTAGTACAAGTGACACCCACACAACCTACACAACGCTTGTATCTTGTTTTTGACAAAACTAAAATATCTCCATTGGAAATGGTCAGAGACAAAAACGTAAGATACAAAATGCATTCCAAATACCGAGATCTACACTGGTATATACAGGGAATAGGCAAAATAATGTGAACACCTGTACTTACTTTGGAATGGTTTATTAATAAGGGGTTGGAGTCCCATTTGCCCCTAATATAGCTTCAATTCTTCTTGAAATACTGGATTATAATGATTGTATAGTCTCCAGAGGAATGTTATGCCACTCAGCTTTCAGAATCTCTCCTAACTCCTGCAGTGACGAGGGAGGTGGAAATCATCTACGTAGTCTATTCTCCAATGCCGCCCAAACTGTTTCGATAATGTTCAAGTCTGGGAATTGTGCTGGCCAGGGAACACGCTGCATTTCCATGCTCCTCAAAACACGATTCCTGGCTGTGTTAATGGCTGCATTATCATCTTCAAATATGACATCGTTGTTGGGGAACAACATTTGAATCTTGGGGTGCACCTGATTACCTAAAATATTCAAATACTCTTTGGCTGTAACACGGCCATTGAGAGTAATGATGGGACCAGCAGAATACTGTGATATAGCTACCCACACCATCACACTTCCACCTCATGCTTAACCGTTGGAATCAAGCAATCAGGATTATAGACTTCTTTTGTAATTCTCCAAATGTAAATTCGGCCTGATATTGGAAATAACGCAAACCTTGACTCATCGGACCTTATGATCTATGACATTCCACTGATCAGTGGTCCAGGATTTATGCTCCTGACACCATTGATTTAGCTTCTTTGCATTGATTTTAGTCACTAACGGTTTAGATGCAGCAGCTCGTCCATGAATATTCGCTTTATGGAGGTCCCGGTGTCGATAGTATAGGGTCTAGAAGATGACTATTTAGCTCTGCAGTCACTTTAGCCGCAGAAGTTTTGTGTACGACGATCTCTGTTATTTAGTTTTGATTTTCTCCCACTATTACTTTTACGTGATGTCTTTCCATGTTTTGTGTAGGCTGTCTTGACTGTTGAAACAGTTACTCTTGAAACATTAAATAAGTTGTCTGTCTGGTTACTGTTGCTCCAGTTAATCGAGCCCAATCTGTTCTCTTTGGAACTCTGTTAAGTCTTTCATTGCAAGTCCACCTGTGCCTCTGAATGCAAATACGAGGTGCACACTACTCGAACTGGTGCCTAGTCAGTATTGAACACGCACAGTAAGCGCGACACGAGTCCTACCTGAGTTGTCAAACACAACCATCCCTTTACTGCCACTGTTCACATTATTTTGCCTATCCCCTCTAAATACCCTCTTACATATAGTGGTATAAAGCTGAATTAAAAATAGGAATACTAAACGTTCACAAAAATGAAAATTGAGTATAACCACTAAAAATAAGAGAGATCTAAATAGCATGGTGCCGACTCTATGCACAGTATTTGACAGATCCTGACTACACTTTAGGAAAAAGAGTTATATTGGATCAGTGCAAGGGTGTTTAATCCAAATATTGTCTATGCCTCAGTTGTAAGTTGGAATATTGGTTGTGCTTAAAAGGGTGTTTAAAACCCCGGTGCATAACTTAATATAAAGAAATGGGAAAGCAGAGATGCAGTAAAATTTCTGTTTAAATGTTTCCCGTGTCCTTATCATTACAACTGACAAATCGGCAACCAGTGGTATCAATCCTAACGCACTGTTGCCAGTTTAGATTAGACTGAAGTGCTAGCGATGTATGTAATATTTATTAACGCCTGAGACACTTGGCTTGGTATCCACTTGTGCAGCAGTCAGCTTAAACGTTCTGGAACAGATGCAATTCCATAGCTAAAGTTCACCTAGTTTTTGACGGGATTTGAATTGAAAGTTTAATCATGTTTATCATATTAAACGTACAGACACTAAGAGTGTCATAGTGAATCTTTAATACAAAAGGTTAACGCCTTTATACTCACTTACCCAAAAACTGATGAAAACAAAAACAAATAAACTAAAAACGAAGTATAAGAAGCAAAATAGACAGACTGAAGGTACAAGCCACTGTTACACGGCATAGAATGCAACACTCATAAACATGACCTTCTATGGTCAGTCACACTGATGTACCTTTTACTCCAGTAATTCTGCCAGGAAATTAGAACAACTAATAATATCAAGGCCGGTTGTGAACTACCAAGTAGCATTGAACGATAGTTGCTACCCATGATGTTTAGTATGGGGGGGAGGCAATGATGCTGCGGCCGGCAAGCCTTTGCCCACTAAGGTGTTTTGTATTTTACTGCAACCAATGTTGTTGGATTAACTTCTTCGTTTAAAACATTCAGAGCTTTTAATTAGAAAATTGTCCCCCTAGAGGTTTCTCTGTAGCTTTACCCTGTCAAGGAAAGTCATTTATGCATTTTCACCCGCGGATTCATATACGTGTTCATTTCAGCAAGATATATTCACTACCTCTATTCTGGGAAAGTTAGACTCTTAGAGAAAGAAACCCAAGCAATAATTCACGCTCGGTTAACCCAATTTATCGGCGATAAGACGAATTAAAAGAAAAGGCTTTGGGTTTAGCGAAAGCCATGCTCGACAGATCTGCCAGAATTAAAGTGGGAGCTGCGAATTGGATTTTTAACAGGATTGCAGTTTACTCTTGATACGATCGCCTACAGAAAGGTGTGAATTAGACGCCAAACACGCTGGCACGTCACACCGGCAATTGAAATAGCAATCTGATCACAGACTACCTGGAAATTAATGGCTCCTTCGCGTGACGATGTCACAGAAAATTGGTAAATGTCCATGCTGACCGATGCGACGTCTAGAGAACCTGAGAATCCTTATCGCAACAAGTTCGTTGTATTGCGTGACTGCCCTACACGGGTTTCTTCATCTCCCAGAGCTTTGTCAGCCCAGAATAAAAACAGACACGTCTTTCTTGATAAAGACCTATTACTATATTTTGCGACAAATCTTGCGTGCTATACTTTTAGGAGCCAGCTGCGCTTTCACTAGGAAATATCTTTTGTACGCTTAAAATAAACCCACTGTAAATATGAATTATCTTCGCCACCCATACAGATGTGTTGGTATATCGCGTTATGAATATATTAGCATATAGGCCTAGAAATATGAACAAATTTAATATTCAGTAAGTTCTATATGTACTCCATTGAATATAATGGACCAAATATCACGAAGATGAAATCAAAATAACCTTTCCTAGCGATTGCTATGCAATTCTAAGTAGCAACATTATTAGGACAACTGTGATTACTGTTTTATGTACGACCTCAAACTGTGAATAATTTATATAGATCCTCTGATGATGAAAAACTATAGCTTAATTCTTAGGGCGATTTTGAAACACGTGCTGGTTGTGGTTTCTCTAGCCCTGCCGTATGTACAATGTACCTACATAGTGAATAGAGAAGCTTTTGTATTCCACCCAAAGATTCAATTTCGCAATTCACCGAAAGTATATGTTTTAGGGTCTCCTGAGTCCGAAAAAAAAAAACTATTTTTAGAACAAAGGTCCGTGTGTGTGGACAGCATAGGTCAGAAACGAAAAGACCGTTAAATATCAAACTTGGTATTTAGGTTTAGTGTCTTCCAACGAGGCGATACGAATAGCTTCAAGAAAATTCCCCCACCACAAACTACTCTTTACATGGAAAAAATGTTCTAACATTTTGATTAAAATACCGTATATAAGATATATTTACATTCCAAATAAAATGTATATCTTTAATACTCCGGGAAAAGCCTCTGAAGACCTTTATATTCCGGATGAATGTTGCTAAATTTTGCTTAACACTAAACTGTAAGAGATAGGCAAAACTTACTGCACAAACAATGTAGCTCTCGTCAAAACACACAATTTATGTCCCTTAAATATTTTGTTACGGAGGTTACCGTTTCTGAGACATTCCTTGTTGTTGGTTTTAGTTGTAAAAATAATTATACTTTTCAGTCATAATGTCTATTTTTCTTTTGTTCTACTCTTGGCCAAGCAAAGAAGCGATTTGTAATGACAATCGACAAACGACAGCTTTCAAAACATCTGAATATCGGTTTAGCCTAGCGTATTCCCTTACTTCCCTTCTACTTATAAGGAGCTAAGTAATAAAAACATTCTGCTAATGGTTATTTCGATTAGCATAGTGTAAAAAGAAGAATAATCCTATGTAAGAAGGTTGTAGAACAGCAAGAGTCATGTGAGGGTAACACATCAGATTTTTTACATTACTAATTCAACACTTTGTAGCTATATCAGGTACTAGCAGCGATAATAAACTTCAGCTAACCTCTATTCTACACAGAATGATAACAAATCAGCAGCTCGGTTTTTTTTTTGGGGGGGGAGGATATTTTCACGCAAAGAGGTACATTAATCTTCTATCGTATTGCAGTTAATTTTTTACCTTTAAGCAGGAAATTCAATGTTAATTAATGTTAAGTTAGAAGATCAGTTTTGCGCGAAAACAAGAAACCAGTTTAATAATGAATGAGTTCTGACACCACTTTAGCTCTGTAGTCAGAGCAACCAGACGGAAACCAGTAGATCCGTGGTTCAAATCCCGACTATGGTATTGGATTTTTTAATCTGACTCTACCTTTCCAACTTCTGCCCTACACAAGGCTGGTGTGAAAGAAACAATTATTCATATTTTCGCATATTATTTACTCATAAAATTACAGATTCCTTCAGTGGAATCGGTGCTAGTCTCTTATCTATCGCACACACCTTGGCATTAGGTTCGTCCGTTTTTACTCTCGCGCTGTCTGGTTGCTAATAACAACCTGGTGTAAACATTTATTTGCTATAATCTTGAGCTTTTAACACATTATGTAGAATATTTTCTCTATCAGATTACAACATTTATATATCTTTTTATATTTCAGTGGGGCCAAATTTCAAAAGAAAACGAGTGTTTAGTAATAGTCCGATATTTACTGTCTCTACACATATTCATGCAGTAACTAATAAACTAAACGTCAGAACGCAACAGCTTTTTCTTAGTTGGAGTACATCAGGATACTGCTATCCGCCTAGTTTGAATTTTCTATCTTTAATAAATGAGCTTTATGATGCTTTAAATAAAAAATTTTTGGAAAATTCAATACGTATACAATAGAAAAGTCAATTTTTATTGGGTTTCCAAAGGAAATCAAGCAAGAGAAAATTGTGTCGAGAGTTTGAGAATTTTTTTAAAACAGCCGGAATCTTATAACTCTTCGCACTCATTAACTATTACAAGAATATCCGTCCATCAATTCAGCTCAAAACGTAAGGCAGACGGCAGAGAATGTGTTTTTGAGAAAGGTTAACATAAGTTTGCACGAAGCGTTTATAGCGTGTGAAACGCTGTGAAGTGTTAATATAGATTATTTATTTAGTATTCTAGGTATGGAGCTATAGAAACTTGGAAGAGATGAAAAGTTGGTAAAATAAGAAGAAATGCAAAATAATTAATTAGATTATTCAAGCAAAATGAGTATTAGCAAGGGAATACATTAAACCAGATGATCACAAACAGTAGTGCATAGGACAAAAAAGAAGGAAAAGAAATAATCTGTATTGATGCCATTAAAATAAAAAGCAACATGAGTGAGGGAAATAAAAACAAGCAAGATTAACGAAATACAATAGAATAGCGCAAAACATAGTGTGGCGCACTGTTCATTTTTTGCTGTTTTGAGAAGAGAAGGGAGAGGATGGAGTTGGCTGGGGAGAGGAGAATCACGGAAAACAAGGAAGCCGTAATAAATTAATGTAAACTCCATTTAATACTGTTACTTAGTTTTATCAATAAACCCGAACTTCCAAATAATTATTGTATTGCACAGTTTGCTTTTTATGACACTAAATACACTAAAATGAACCTATCGTTTTGTAACACACTTCAAACGTATCGTATTCGGAAGACGAAACGCTGGAACTTTGGGCTAACAGTAACATCGTTGCACCAATTTCGCCACAAATGCTGACATGGTGATGACTATTGTTTCAGAATTTTGGTAAAGCCAACAAAATTCTTGATGCTTCTTTATACTTAATTCAAATATGCTGAATTGTTAGATTTCAAAGACCACTCGGTCTGAGAACCGGAAACCATTGGATGCTTTAGCTGTTTATTGTTATTAAAATGAATTACCAAATGCGATAAGTATGCTTCGTTATGAACGAGCGGACTCTAACGCCACTTTTTAATTTGCCTTGATATACACACGATATCGAACAATAAACTTCCGCAGCTTGTGAATATTGTCTACCCATTCAGAAGCGCTCTCTTCGCAGAAACAGCGCAATTTAGAGTATAATAAGGGAACTGAATTGCATTCTTAAACATGCATTTAATTTTCTAAGAGGAGAGTCCAATAAAATAATGGTAGGTTACAGCTCTCTGTAATATAGTTTTAACCTTTTGACATCATGATCTTAAATACGTGCGTCCGGAGAGGCTGTGTGCTTTAGTAGGCTATTCTTATACTGTGTACAAGGATAATTGATTCAGTAGATATTCTGACAAAGTGTGTGGGGGATCAATGTTTCAGTAGATTATTCTGACATAGTGGATGGGAGGAACACTGTTTCAGTAGATTATTCTGGCACAGTGTGTGGGGAGCAGTGTTTCAGTAGATTATTCTCACATAGTGAATGGGAGGAACAAAGTTTCGGTAGATAAATCTGCCACTGTGAGTGGGGAGCAGTGTTTCAGTAGATTATTCTGACATAGTGGATGGGAGGAACACTGTTTCAGTAGATTATTCTGACATAGTGGATGGGAGGAACACTGTTTCAGTAGATTATCCTGACATAGTGTATGTTGGAATCAGTGTTTCAGTAGGTTATTACAACACAGCATGTGGAGAGATCAGTGGTTCAGCAGATTATTCTAGCACAGTGTCTAGGGGATCAGTGTTTCAGTAGATTATCCTGACATAGTGTATGGTGGAATCAGTGTTTCAGTAGGTTATTACAACACAGCATGTGGAGAGATCAGCGTTTCAGCAGATTATTCTAGCACAGTGTCTAGGGGATCAGTGTTTCAGTAGATTATCCTGACATAGTGTATGTTGGAATCAGTGTTTCAGTAGGTTATTACAACACAGCATGTGGAGAGATCAGTGGTTCAGCAGATTATTCTAGCACAGTGTCTAGGGGATCAGTGTTTCAGTAGATTATCCTGACATAGTGTATGTTGGAATCAGTGTTTCAGTAGGTTATTACAACACAGCATGTGGAGAGATCAGTGGTTCAGCAGATTATTCTAGCACAGTGTCTAGGGGATCAGTGTTTCAGTAGATTATCCTGACATAGTGTATGGTGGAATCAGTGTTTCAGTAAGTTATTACAACACAGCATGTGGAGAGATCAGTGGTTCAGCAGATTATTCTGACACAGTGTCTAGGGAGTAGTTCTTCAGTAAATTATTATTCTAGTAGTGTGTGTAGAGGATCGGTGTTTCAGTAGAGTATTCTGTCAAAGCCTATGAGGGATCTGCGTTTTAGTAGATTATTCTGCAACAGTGTGTGGGGGGGTCAGTATTTCCGTGGGTTATTCTGACACAGCGTGTGTGTTTCTTGTGTGTGGGGGACTAAGGATCTGTGTTTTAGTGGGACTTTCTTACACAATGGGTTTCAGGGGAATCGGTGCTATTCTGACATAGAGAGAGAGAGTGTGTGTGTGTGTGTGTGTGTGTGTGTTTCTTGTGTGTGGGGGATTAAGGTTCTGTGGGCTCCAGGGGAATCGGTGCTATTCTGACATAGAGAGAGAGTGTGTGTGTGTGTGTGTGTGTGTGTGTGTGTGTGTGTGTGTGTGTGTGTTTCTTGTGTGTGGGGGATTAAGGTTCTGCGGGCTCCAGGGGAATCGGTGCTATTCTGACATAGAGAGAGAGAGAGTGTGTGTGTGTGTGTGTGTGTGTGTGTTTCTTGTGTGTGGGGGATTAAGGTTCTGTGGGCTCCAGGGGAATCGGTGCTATTCTGACATAGAGAGAGAGAGAGAGTGTGTGTGTGTGTGTTTCTTGTGTGTGGGGGATTAAGGTTCTGTGGGCTCCAGGGGAATCGGTGCTATTCTGACATAGAGAGAGAGAGTGTGTGTGTGTTTGGTGGGGGTGGGAATAAGTGTTTTTGTAGGCAATTCTTAAACATTCTACAAGATCACACATTTACAAGGGACAATTGCAGCATTGATTTTACAGATCGAACTGGAGTCCTTCAGTGAAAGTGGATAAAAAAGAAATATAGCCGTATTTTGGCTTTCTCTCCCATAGGCCCTTATTTAAAGTAAAGATGATTTACAAATTAGAGTGATTCAATAATAGTATTGAGTTTCTTGCATACAGTGCTGTTTAAAAATTATTAAATGAGAGTTACCAAAATGTACAATAAATAATTTGTATCCGTTCTTTTTCTTTCTTGGATTGGACACATCATTGGGAAAAAGGGAAACGTCAGTATAATCAATTTTCTTTTCGCTGCGTGAAATCTTGGGTGTAAGCTATTTTTAGTTCGATCTTGTACGCAGATACTGTATTCTCGGTGGGTAAGGAGCAAACCTTAGCAGCGTCCTTCACATTATTAGGTAGTTGAACATTGAGGGGAAGGCAGACCTAAAGTAAGCCGTTACAACCTAAAAAATTCATAATGTTTTCCTAACGAATTTGATAGAAAGCCGAGACACGGGATTTTTTTCGATTCTCAATATAAAAATCGTGGCTAAATCTAAGACATCAGTTTGATAATAGTCCCTCGTTATCTAAAGTTTAAAGTGTTGAATCCTCATAATTTTAAGCTGGCTATTTACACAATAAATACAATGCAATAAAATTGAAATCTCTGCTCGCATAAATGATTTTTCCATCAAAATTAATATTTTTCAGGTATCTATGGGCTTGTGCGTATATTTTCTAACATTATACCATAAAAACACAAAAGTGGATGCGTATTATACACAGTATGGAATTCGGGTGTCTTTAAGGTCAAGAAAAAGTTCATGGAACTGTTTCATAGCTTGGTACGTAAAAATGTAACTACTTTTTATTTTCTCCATAATTGTTTTATTAATTATGATTAAAGCAAATATTAGATTATTGCCTTAATTTTGTATGTGGTCCACTCAAATGACTTCCTCTATCTGCTCTGCAAACAAAATATTCTTGCAAAAGATAATTCTTTATTTTATAATGCTAATCGAGACAAACATTAGAAGAACTATGGTCTTATTATATCGTTCCTTATACGTAGAAGGCTAAAGTGACAGTTAAATGCTTTAAAAATGTTGCTATGCGACCGTCATTGCAAACCAGATCTCTTTTCATGACCGGAAGTAAAACAAGAGAGATATAAATGCTTGCGGGTTTCCCGTTTGAGAAAAATTTTAGTGTTTTGAAACTGAAACCAAAAAGACGGAATGTCTCTAAAATGGTTAGGTCTACAAAAATGCTAGTACCATAAATTGAGTGTTTTAATGAGATCTACATTCTTTGTGTAGTAAGCCTTTGTCTATCCCTTACCGTTTACCAGTTATGCAAAATCTTTCACAACGAAGAGCACTTCAGGGCCTACTCCCAAGAATTTGAGCCATGTAAACACCTTTAGGATATACCATTTTAATTCAATTCCTTTTATCAATTTCTTGAGAAAATCCAAAATTTCTAAATATGTTCCATGTAAGCGGTAATTTGAGGTGACAGAATATTTCTGAAAACCTTCGTGCGGTGTCCTTGGAAGATAATAAGCTTAAATACCAAGTTTGATTTTAACCGACTTTTTGATTTTGAGTTAAGCTGCATACAGACATCAATGACAGGTTCCCTATATTTACCACATAGAAACTCTTCGAAGTGGAACAAGTAGATCGGGTACTCCGCCTTGTGTAGAGTCCAACGCCCCCAAGGAGCGGTGCTTACACGCCAGCCACCAGCCGACAACCTGGCAACCCGGGAAAACCCTTGAATAACCCATGAGTCAGAATGGCCGGCTAAGGGAATCGAACCCACACATTACTGCGGCGTTAACTTATACTTTTCGAAGCATTAGGCGTTTTCTGAATATTTGTAAACATATATTTTTATCTTCCCGAAATTTAAGTTCAGTTTCGTTATTCTTTGGTTAGACTCTTTTCTCAAATCCTTTCTTCGAGTTGACTGTACCCCGCTCAAACTATACAAGAGTATTCTGAGACCACTCCTCCTGTATGCCTGTCCAGTATGGGGTTGTGCTTCTCCTAATAAGATACAACAGTTTCGGATATTGCAGAACAAGGTGTTGCGTATGTCTGTGAACGCCCCATGGTACATCCGGAATGCACAACTACACCGTGAATTGGGAATAGTTGACATCCGGGAGCACATCTTGGCTGTGACCCGCAAGTTGTTAACTCACCTTCCTCAAGTATCTGGTGCAAGTACATGGGGCGCCGTTCGGGTGCAGAACCTCGACTGAAGCCGCGCTTGCCGCAGGACAACTTTCTCCCTTAAGGACACTGTGGTCTACATATTCTTCCTTACTTCCTCTTCCCATTATATGTATCTTCATGCTTTTCTTAGTGGGACTCGAATGAGGGCAATCCCTTTTAATTTGTATTCTTTAGAATGATATTTTCCCTAATTTTCTATAAATCTGCAATTTGTATAGCAGGATGACGTGCTGATCAATTGATTTTTTAATAAAAACATTCTTTTGATATAAAGCAAAGGGAACTGGTGGGAAACATGTTAATCGTAATCAGGTTGGTTACTTCTGACGGCATTTTGTGGTAGCCGCCAATACAGCGTTATCCTTCTTACATTGCCTCAAAATCCTCTGACCAAAGTATAGGTGTGACCTTTATTTTACGTAATATAATTTCGTATTCGATGCACATTGACCATTTTATAATCAGTTGATAAGCCTTCTCATCTTCCTGAGCAATACAAAGTGTGCATTACTATGTATTTACATTATGTATTGTTTAGTATTATCAACTATAATATAAATAGATATTATCAGGCGAATGTGACTTATACTCTGTGGCTGGTAATAAATATGTTGTTGTCACTTTCTAATGTTTTCCATATGGTCTGATCGACCATCGAGGTTACCTGATTCCACCAAACGATGACTAGATCCATTTCTGATGCAGAGGGAACCAGTCCCTTACCTCCGATGGACTGGCAATGATGGGAATGGTGGCGGGTGAGAGCACCTACCATTTTATACCATAGATTCCGAAACTGGTTGAGCCTTGGGGATACTCCACATGAGCTAGTCAGAGGTGGAGGCATGGATAGGGCCGACGTAAACGGCCATCCCAGAGCCGGAAATCGAACCGCGGACCTCCATGCAAGAGAGCCGCGAACTATGCCACTGCTCTACCCTGCGCCCTCATAGTCAATTTAAGCTCAAATATCAAATAATATTTTATCTAGGCGGAAGTTTTGACAAAAAGTGATAAATTAATGTTTTGTTCTGTGTTGTAATACGTTCAATATTCTATTGTAAACAGTAAACACCAAAAATATATACCTATTTCTTGTTCTGTGAACTGACAAATCTGAGGAAGAAAATTATATTTGACATTTTGTTATCTGCTCTCTAAAATAACTTTTTTTAAAAAATTATATTTGAGTAGGTATGTGAGGAGAGACAGACAGACAGGGAGGGAGGGAGAGACAGAATCTCTAGTATTGTTTCTGTTTGCTATTGTATTACTTAACGGAAAACTTTACTTCAGTAATTAATTAGCCTCTAACATATGTACAAATCCGATGTATTACATTCACATGCCTTTCTCTACCTGCTATCGATTATTAGTGGGTATAAAGTTGTCCTTACGAAAGTGTATTCTTATATATGCTTACTTTTAATGAAGATAAACCTTTGCAGAAATAGCTACACTACACATTTTGTTAGCATACAAAGGGAACTGCTGGGCGCTATATGCTGGCTTTGGGATTCTTTACTGTTTCCATGAAATCGCCAGAAACATATGAAAATCTACAGCACTTAAAGAATGACAAAGCATTGAACAAAGAGAGGTATTAGACTGCCTTGGTGGTCAGGTGGTCAGAGAGGTGACTTCACACCGGAGATTCTGGGTTCTATTCTCGACATGGCAGGAAATATTTCTTTAACCAGACAACCACAGAGTATGAAAGTATATATGTGAGAGTGTATGGTGTGTGTGTTTGTAGATAGAGTTGACTAACCGAATGTTAAATACCTACAATCAACCAGTTGTTTCAGAAGTCAAAGCCACTGCTATGACATAGAAGTTAAAGGGGACTACACAAATAGAACGATTTAAAAAACAGAACCATTAAAACTAATATTTCAGTAATGGCTCCTTAAAAGTTCAGTAAAAAAACAAGTTTTATTTGAAACAAATTGTTTTTAAAGATACCTATGTAATAAAGAAGCATTTTTTCGTCCAACACATAACGTTTATCAGTTTATAGGGTTATAGAAAATCCTATGCAAATGAAGAGGACTTCAAAACTATTCTCGACATCGAATTCTCGGTTAGAATACGATACTTCCTCTACTTAGTGTGAAGAAAGTAAAATGACTACATGCATTGTGTATATAATCTCTATGAAATGACAGTAAAGGAATATGTGTGGCTGTTACACGGACTGTTACCTCTGATAATAGTTCGTTGTATGATTCATAGCGGAAACCTATTAGTAAGAAATGCAAAATAAACTACTTTCGAAACCTTCTGAGGATTATATGTTTTGTAATTATTTGTAAGTTTCTTTTTTTTCCTTTCTTTCTTCTTTGTGTCTTTCCGTTTTTCAACACTTTAGAATACACGATAATAAAGCCTTGCTAGCACTTTCGTAGTTTTTTCAGGACCCTTGAATTTTTAAAATGCTAATATAACTTGCTACATCCAGTAGAAAATCTTTTAAACAATATCCAGATCTACATGAGTTTTGACTTGCCCGAAATGGGGCACAGCATCTGAAAAGCGCCTCGTTTCATACCCTTCATGCTTATTAATATTTGGTCTCGCCCTTAACAAATGCTGGACTTAACCCTGAGATTAACCCAGTAACTCAATTTGTTGCCCTGATCGTAGAGGTTTCAATTTCATTAAGAATATGGGAGTGGGGTGGAACAGCTAAGCTAGCAGGTCAGCAGCATAAAAAAGATTAATAGACCCACATAAAACGTTCCACCTACCGCATGTGTGCAGGATCCCCAGACAACCAAACGCGATAAAATGCTAGATGAACACCAAATTTGATTTACTAGCGGGAAAGAAGAAGGGAAGAACTAAGGACAGACAGACAAAAAAGATGAATGTGGACAATATGGTACTCGGCGCAGTATTAATCAATTGTTTTTATCACACAATGCGTGTTTAGGATAGGATTTGGTTAGTTAGCGTGGTTCCGTGGTTCAAATCCCGGCTGTAGCACTGAATTTTCCAGTCTGGCTCTACCTATCCAACTTGGTGCAGTATGTTAGTTTATAACGTCGGGAACATAAAGCAATCCACATACATACTATCGACTTCTACGTTTACACCTGTCTAGGAGTAATCTTTCTTGAATTTAGAAAGTGTCGGAGAGAGTTTTTGGCTAAGCTCTGCATTCAAAAAGTCTAATTTACAGCGCCATTACACGACCCATGAAAATGAGTACAACAGTTACCAAGGAGGAGAACGATTCTTTTAAAATGTGTTCCATCCCAATTCATTACCAAGATGCTTGTTCATATTCACTCCTCTAAAGGTATAAATTTGTTCTTGCAAATTAATTCTGGTACTGTGGGCTGTGGGTGATACAATGCGATTGCAATAGTAATGTATTATGTTCATAATTGTAATAATTGTCAAAAGCTGTGAAAATATGTATATGTTCATATCCTAAGTATAAATACTAATGCATTGTTCTACCAATCATGAACCTAGCTGTATTAACTTAAGAAAGGTGAACTACGCATTTCAAGCGCAAAATTCTGCACTTTGCCACAGTACTTCCTTTCTTTCCGAGCGATTGATCGTGCCGTGCACGGTAGCCGATTCACAGGAGCACCGGGAAAATTTGCTCTCCTTGCTTTACTCAAAGGGAAACCGGTTGGTGATGTCTGAACTATCTTATCGTACAAAACGAGTCATACAGGGAAGGCTGCTTTTTTCACCCTACTCAGTTTTCTACTTTTTAATTTTTCTATCATATACATACAATGCACATATTAAGTAGAGAAGTTGTTGCATTCCTACCTAAAATTTTATACCGGGATTTCACTCGAAGTACAAGTTTTGAGGTCACCCCCAAAAAACATTTTTAGAAAAAGATCCGCGCGCGCGTGTGTCTATGGTGAACATAGCCCAAAAACCAAAAATCGTTTAAAACCGGACTTGATATTTAAGTTCAGCATTTTCCATGGATGCGATTGGAAGATTTTCAAGAAAGTCTTCTAACCGCAAACTGTCCTTTACGTGCAACTTTTTTCGAATATTTTGATTTTTCAAAAATGATTCTAACGATTTTGATTAAAATGTCTTATGTTTAAGATATGCTTATGCTAAGTTAAATGTATATCTTGAATTTTCTGCGAATAGCCTCTGAAGCCCTATTCATTCTGGATACATTTTGCATAACTGGTAAACCATAAGAGATGGAGAAAATCTTACTGCACAAAAAATGTAGATATCATTAAAACACACAATATATGTCAACTATATTTTTGTGGAGTTAACCGTTTCCAATATATTCATAGTTACTTGTTTAAATTTTAAAATACTTGAACATTCCTCAAATGGTAAATCGTTATTAATTTTTCTTCCTCCTGGTCAATTAAAGAGAACGGAATACACTTGCATTATATAGGAACTAGCCCTTAAAATTGTGACTATCACTTTATCCTAGGATATTCGCATATTCTTTCGAATCTACAAAAGTATTTCTGCAAATGTGTGTATCGATGTATGTGAAGTAGATAAAAAGATAAGTTAGTAGGAATAGCTTATTGTAGAGTACGTAGAAAAAGTCATGTGAATGTGACACATATTTTTAAGCTTGGGGTAGCAAATTAAATTGTGACAATATGGCCAACTTCGATAGGGAATAACGACAGCAGAAATGTGGGATTCTGAACAGTGTTGTTGCGGTGAACCTCTAGATATCACTTCCCTAAACAGCTACTCATTTTCACGTTATTGTGAACAGAGGAAAAAGTTAATTAATTGGTAATTTTAGGATGCCCGTGCTATATGGCCATAGTGTTCATTGCCGAATATGCATTTTATACCCTGCCCTACCGCCTGCGGTGCCATAAGTAGTTAAAGCGTGCGTTAAACACTACCAAAAAAATACCCTGCCCGCAGCATATCTGACGCAACATGCTACCAATAATGAAATGCGTCGCTTTGTTTTTTTATATTTTAGTTTAGTACTCATATTCATCCAATTCTAATTAGACAAATTTGTGTGTTTTAAAGACACTCCCCTTGTTATGGAATGAGGGTACTTTTTATAGTCAGGGAATCTATAAATGAGAATCTGGATGGAACTTGGATTGTCACCTTCCCTCTTTGCGTATCGTGTCCGGTATGGACGGAGGCAGAGAATGCATTTATCTTAAGCTGTTGGATCACGGAGAAAAAAGGATGAAGATTTGAATAAGTGCTATATGGAATATAATAGAATATAAACTACTAAAAACACAAAAAATATATACAATAATCTTAAATGCGCATAATATCACAAGACACTTATAAAAAGGCTAATTATTTTCCTGAATTAACAAATAACTAAATAAGCTACCCAAGAAGTTTTACGGTCAATATTAAGAGAGTGAACAAATTGAAATAGTATTCGCTACCCTTTAGAAATAAGAAATATTTGAGAAGAATGCAAGATAAGTTATATAATATAAAATGATTATGATATATTATAATAATGCTTTATAGATATGCATATAGAGCTCTGAAAGACATAATCAGTAGATTTGGAATCGTTTAAAATGTGAGTAAGGATGTTTCTCTGCCATCAGTATTATAATATTAAAGTATTTTAAGTGGAATGTAGTTTTTATTAATATTAGTAAGATGGGTATTTGAAATCATTTGCTTGAATTCAAATCTGTGCATTGTTTCAAATATTTAATGCTGTGAGCGGGATTTAAAATGCCCGAGTGTTATGTGTTATAACGCATTTGAAGCTCCACTGTCTATAGCGGATAGGTACACTAATGTCAGCCTACGCATTCAAAGAATTAAATTAAATTAAATTGCGTTTTATTTATGGATGCTCTTTAACTGCTATGGTTCTCAGCATCTGATTTTATGCTGGGCGTAAAAGATCAGTTAATATTGTTCAGAGGCCTTTTATCAGGCTTGAGACTCTTTTACGTGCCGTAAATCTACGACAAAGGACCACCGGCCTTACTTCCCTTGCAGGGGAAGCCATGAATTTTACATGCAATGCGCAAAGATACGGGCAAATATAAAATGGAACTGTATTGTATCTCACTGCACGTTATTTTTATGCGTGATTGTTGTTCTCTGCACAAGGTTTCTTCAAACAGGATGCTATCTATAAATCGGTCAATTCTCTCGCAAGCTGATAACTACTGAATTTTAAAATGCGAACTTTGCCGAACAATGATATAAAGTCAGGTTGCCTTGCTAACATTAACATTATCTAAGCCATTGTAATGTACTGGGTGGTGCCAACAGTTGAAGACTGAATCTTTGGTATTCGCCAGTCTTCTCCCTGCAGATGAGTATTTTAAACTCTTGTGAATTAGGTAACGTATAAAGCTGAGCAATATCGCACTTAATAATAAATATTTGAGCTGTAATTACAATGTGTGCTAGATGTAGTGTGATATCTTTTTGAATTACGACAAATCGAATTTTTGTCTTTAAACAGCCCAGGAAATGTGTTTCTTACCGAAGAAATCTTACAATTACTTTTTGAGCGTTTATATGCTAAGGCAAATACATTTTGGTCTTAATACTGACTACAGTAGAAAACGTAATTTATACAAAATTTTTACATTTTGTGCATAAATTACGCTATAATTCTGTTTGAAGTGGAATGGTAATCAGAGTTCAACATTACTAAAAACCACCTCATCGGAGATAAGTATGTGTCTCTTCTCTGGAATATAAGTGAACATTATAGCTGTTTTCAGCATCTTATAAGTTAGAAGATAAATCTCTAATTGAGGGCAGCTTGTGTCAATTTTTAACAAATTAAAACCGATATGCTAAACAGATTATATTCCATAAAGAGTTTCCATTTCATTACTTTTCATTACTACACAGGACCAGTTTAAGTGGCGCTTGCAGTGGATGTGGTTTAAGGAGCAAACTATTTCTTCCTTGTACGGGATCTTCTGCCCAAATCTGTTCGTCCTGATGGAGGCATAGAAGGGGGTGCAAAGATGCTCAACGCGCGCTCGCCAAGGCATCTCGCTTTGGTGCTTCGTAGCGCAGGGGATCGTGGTTTTGAGTCCCGCCTTGGGCATGGGTGTTATATGTTTATGTATATGTGTGTGTGTGTGTAAAAAGAAGAAAACAGAAAATCAGTAATCATACAGAAAACAAAGTAAAACAATTAGGTAAATAAAAGTAGAGCATACAGCGCCGGAGTCCCGCACAGACTCCGAAACTGTATTTAAAAAAAAAAAAAAAACGATGTTGTTGCGCCTGCCGTCGTCAGATATGGCCGCCTCTCGTATTCTCTTGACGCATTCCTTCCTCCCGGAGGTTTAGTTAGCACAATAGGGCTATCCTTGACCGCAGTGCTGCAATCTTCATCCGCATTTATACACTAAAAACCCAAAACTTATATCGCTTAATGGTCGATTATAGTGGTAGTCAATATTTGAGACTTTTAGCGGAAATCCGCGCTGTGTATACATATGGATATTGGTGTAGATCGTTCCACGAATACCTTACTTTTGGCTCACTCACTTATTATTAATTATGATTATTATAATTATTATTGGTAGTAGTAGCAGCAGCAGCATTGCTGCTGATGGTTATAGCGGTGTTTTTGTTGATGTTGTTGTTATTATTATTATTATTATTATTATTATTATTATTATTATTACTAATACTGCTACCATTACTACTTACTACTAATTTATTTAATATGATTATTTAATTCGGACAGTACTTCTTATATGCTTCATACTTTTTCTTACATTATAGTAATTCTTTTCTTCTTTACTTAAACTTCTATACGACTGGTATAGAAAATTCGAGACAGCGGGATGTTTGTGCAAAGGGAAGAGCTCGGGAAGACCAAGAGTTTCGGAAGAAAACGTTGAACGTGTTCGTTCTGCCCACATAAGAAGCCCACAGAAATCGACATCTAGGGCAAGCATGCAATTACAAATTTCACAGCAAACTGTATGGAAAATCTTGCGGAAGCGACTGCACATGATGCCTTACAGATTACAGATGTTGCAGTTTCTGAGTGAAGAATATAGGGTCATACGGCGTGACTTTTGCATCGACATGTTGCGACATGATGAAGACGATGCTGGTTTTTGTGAGCGCATCATTTCATTTTTGTGGTAACGTGTTCTAAAATGTCGTTGGACAACAGTTGCTGATTGCGTTCTAGCAAATTCCAACACGCAATATGCCTTTTCCACAGGATTTTCCGCCATTTCAGCTTCTGCAACAACAAACAAATCACTACAGCGTTACCAATAGTAACAAACAAAACTTTGAGAGTTTCTCAACATACCTCCAAAATAATTAGGTTGCTATCTTTAATGGTTTTTGTTTTACAGGCAGTTGAAGTTGTCTATTTCTTTTGTGGTAACCCTGTACTTTCGCTAAGTTCCGCTCCCTCTATAGAACCCTGTAGTACCGCCAGCGTGTGCAACATCCATGATCTTTAAGCCCATTGAATAATCTAGCCAAAAGGTCTTCTTACACAATGTTCACTACCAACCATTTTGGATGACTTCTCTGTAACTGATAAACTGTATGTGATGGACAAACACGTGCTGCACAAAAATGTAGATCTCATTAAAACACACCCTTTGTCATATACAGCCTTTTCGTAAAGGTAACAATTTCCGAGGTATTTCATATTATTGGTTTCAATTTTTGAGTACTTCAACTTTTCTCAAACGGGAAGTCCTCATCCGTTTTATATATTTTCTGTTTTACTCCTGCCCATGGAAAGAGAACCGAATTTCAATGGCAGTGACATAGCGGCAGCTTTTATAAGTTTTGACTATTGCTTTAGCCTAGTGTATTATAAGAAACAAAGTAATAAGGTAATTTATGGAAATGCTTATCTCCATTAGTATGAAGAGATAGAACAATCTTTTGTGAGAATAGTTTGATTACAGAACAGGCACAGAAAGTCATTTGAATAGAATATATCAGGTTTATACTGTAGTGAGTGAAATTGTTCATATCCTTGCTTTCATGTTAGTAAGACCTTTTTTTTAAAAAATAACGTTTGATGACATACTTTATTCTGGTATAGCAAGTAACACTGTTTTTGGTTTTAATCTTCTTTTTGCGTTTTTAGAATTTAAAATTATAACAGTATTTGACATTCCCGCGTTAATTTAAGACAGTAATTTATGTTGAGTTGTTTTAAATTAGAAAAATTAAATCTCATGGGTTTCAGTAGAGGTTGTCGTTTTGAATTGTTCGCGTCTTTTTCAATGTTTAAAATTTTAAGATATTTATTTAAATTCCTCTAAATGCAACGTCAATTATTATGGAAGTCATTCATAGTGAGTTCTAATAATAACATGAAAACAAAATCACCGCATTATATTTCTTTTCTAGAGTTTTAGTTAGCCGTAAAAGATTTTAAGATCAGAACTTAATTTAAACCCCGAAATCTTAAATTATATTTCAAATATATGTTTTCCTTTAAATTAAAAAGCCGAACACTGGTAATCAGAATTAATTTGTAGCTCATGACAGAACAAGAAAATCCTATGTTCGTTTAAGGGAATCTTTGATTTTAATTTTGAGGGATTTGTATAGCTACATTCAGATGCCATACATAAAATTAGGTAAGAAATGGCATAATGTATTATGTGCACACAGTAAATAATTGCTAAAGAAATATATTTAAATTGTTCTTAGTTTTCACGTTTTATTACTTTTAAAGGATATAAATAGAATGTGTCACTATTTCAAATGCCTTTAATGCATTTATATGAATATACGCTACAATTTACCAAAATCTAGATAAGTAAACCTTTGTTTTCGTTACGGCTTCTCTTAAACTATAATATCAGGAAATTTGTCTTATAATTATGGAATTGAATTCTGGTACTAATTATATTTCTCATAATTTAATACGCTTGTATAAGTTTGTGAAACGAAGTCTGAGATCAAAATCTTTATTCATTATTACAAGAGCGCCAATAGAAACAGACATTTAGTTACCGTTTTACATAATAACCTTTAGAAATATAAGCATTAAAGCTTTAAGACCGGGTAAATTGAATACCGGTTATCAGTCCTGTTAATTCCAGCCTTCTACCATCATTACTCTGTGGCCTTCTTTAGGAAAATAAAATG
The DNA here is from genome assembly GCA_030762935.1 of Hymenopus coronatus. Classification (NCBI taxonomy): domain Eukaryota; kingdom Metazoa; phylum Arthropoda; class Insecta; order Mantodea; family Hymenopodidae; genus Hymenopus; species Hymenopus coronatus. Next base: position 351,796,044 of record CM060900.1, read on the forward strand.
CCTAAGATCATAATTACCTCAGATATTGCACAGCGAAGCATTCCTTATTGTTAACGAAACTGAAGATGAACACCCTGTACTAAGTTTTATAGGAAAGGGAAGAGGTGGAAAAGTTACAATCTACACCGACTTTTGGCTTCCCGGCCTCTCAACACGTTTTAAAGTAGTAAAGTTGGGAAAAGATCCATCCCCTCCCCATTTTTACAGTTTTGTCTCCCACTTTTATGTGCGCTGAGGATGGAACAAAGTTCGGAACATTTAACACGTGGTGCTATCACCACTAACTTTCTCATAACGGAATTCCACTCTAATGGTACAATGTCGACAATCTTCGATACCGCAAACCATCTCACTTAACAACCAAGTTGAAGCTTTTTCCATGTACTTGGAATACCAAGACTGAACATGTTACTAACTACGTTCAATATGACAAAAATCCCACTTAACAACCAAGTTGAAGCTTTTTCATCTTTCATGAATACTAGGGCTTTACAAGTATCTAGCTTCGTGCAATTTCACAAACATCTCACTTAACAACAAAGTTGAAGCTATTTCAAAACCTATGAACGTTAAGGTCGTACATGTTTCTGGATTCCTTCAACGTCACAAGCATCTCACTTAACAACCAAGTTGAGGCTATTTTATCCTCTATGAATACTAGAGATGTACACGTTTCTAACTTCGTTCAGTATACAAACATCTCACTTAACAACCTAGTTGAAGCTATTTCATCCTCTGTGAATAGTGGAGCTGTACATGTTTCTAGCTTCGTTCAATATCAAAACACCCCACTTAACAACCAAGTTGAAGCTATTTCATCCTCTATGAATACTGGGGCTGTACATGATTCTAGCTTCGTTCAATATCAAAACACCCAACTTAACAACCAAGTTGAAGATATTTCATCCTCTCTGAATACTGGGGCTGTACATGATTCTAGTTTCGTCCAATATCAAAACATCCCACTTAACAACCAAGTTGAAGCTATTTCATCCTCTATGAATACTGGGGCTGTACCTGATTCTAGCTTCGTTCAATAGCAAAACATCCCACTTAACAACCAAGTTGAAGCTATTTCATTCCCACTTAACAACCAAGTTGAAGCTATTTCATCCTCTATGAATACTGCGGCTGTACATGATTCTAGCTTCATTCCATATCAAAATATCCCACTTAACAACCAAGTTGAAGTCATTTCATCCTCTATGAATACTGGGGCTGTGCATGATTCTAACTTCGTTCAATATCAAAACATCCCACTTAACAACCAAGTTGAAGCCATTTCATCCTCTATGAATACTGGGCTGTGCATGATTCTAGCTTCGTTCAATATCAAACCATCCAACTTAACAACCAAGTTGAAGCTATTTCATCCTCTATGAATACTGGGGCTTTACATGATTCTAGCTTCGTTCAATATCAAAACATCCCACTTAACATCCAAGTTGAAGCTATTTCATCCTCTATGAATACTGGGGCTGTACATGATTCTGGCTTCATTCAACCTCACAAAAATCTCACTTAACAACCAAATAGGGGCTATTTTATCCTCTATGAATATTAAGGCTGTACATGTTTATTTCGTTTTGTATGAATACTAGCGATGTACATAATTCTAGCTTCGTTCAATATCACAAATTCCCACTTCATAACCAAGTTGAAGCTATTTCATCCTGTCTGAATACTGGAGCTGTATATGATTCTAGCTTCGTTCAATATCACAAACATCTCACTTAACAACCAAGTTGGGGCTATTTTATCCTCTATGAATACTAGGGATGCACATGTTTATTTAATCATGTATGAATACTAGGGCTGTACATGTTCCTAGCTTCGTTCAATATTAAAAACATCTCACTTAACAACCAAGTTGGATTTATTTTATGCTGTAAGAGTACTAGTGCTGTATATGTATTTTCTTAATTTAAACCAATTATTTACAATCCGCGTTTTACCTAGGGGTATATCACGGGATATTTGCATATTTGGATGCTACATATTTACATATTTTATTCAAGTATACGGATGATGCTCTTGAGGAATTCTGCGACTGCAACTGTTTTAAAACGAATCTTCAGGATCATTGGCAGTGGAAGTGAGCGTAAAACAGTTGGTCGATCTCTTGAATATTTGCAATCAGTGTAGGGCCGTCTGTGGAAGTCTTTCAGGGCAGCTGCAGAATGGTGAAGCTCTTATTTTCACTTTTTTGTACGGAGGATTGAAAGCGGCCATGATTTATAAAGAATTGCATAGTTGTATAATTAGGTGAGAAAGATAAAGACATTCTGTGAGGTATGTTGGGCATAAAAAGTTTGGTGTGATAGGCTTTATTGGTTCTTTCAATATCACAAACATGTTATTTAGCAACCAAGTTAAAGCTATTTCATCCTCTATAATGTCAGGACCGCATATATTTCTAGCTTATTTCAACATCACAAACATCTCACTTAACAACCAAGTTGAAGTTATTTCGCCCTGTATGAATACTAGGGCAGTGACTGCTTCTAGCTTCTTTCCGTATCATAAACAACTCACTTAACGACCAAGTTGAAGTTATTTCTCCCTGGATAAATACTAGGGCTGTGACTGTTTCTAGTTTCTTTCCGTATCATAAACATCTCACTTAACGACCAAGTTGAAGTTATTTCTCCCTGGATAAATACTAGGGCTGTGACTGTTTCTAGCTTCTTTCCGTATCATAAACATCTCACTTAACGACCAAGTTGAAGTTATTTCTCCCTGGATGAATGCTAGGGCTGTGACTGTTTCTAGCTTCTTTCCGTATCATAAACATCTCACTTAGCGACCAAGTTGAAGTTATTTCTCCCTGGATGAATGCTAGGGCTGTGGATGTTTTTAGCTTCTTTCAATATCAAAAACATCTCATTTAACAACCTAGTTACAGCCATTTCATCTTCTATGAACGCTAGGGCTGTACATGTTTCTACCTTCGCGCAGTATACCAAATATCTCGCGTAGCAACCAACCTGAAGGAATGTCATTTTCTGGAATAACAAGACTGTTAATGTTAGCTTACAGTTTACATCACACAAGTCGTGTGTTGGACAGGTTTTGAAAAGGTATACAGACTGAAAAATGCAATGCGATAGCTGGAATTTTAACCATGGATATCCCGATCTCCGTCCGGTTGCTCTAACCACAGAGCTACATTGGCAATAGCATGGTAGCATCTTATTTTTTCCGGGTAAACCACAAGGAGATCTCGAGCTATTTTTTGGGATGGCATAACTCAATGGTGACTTACAATATCGTAAGTGCTTTAAGCCTGGGCTTCATAGTTGTACCAAATATTAAGTCATACAATCGCATAGCGACAGCTTTTAAAAGATCTCACTGTCGGTTTAGTCTAGTGTATTTTCTTATATTCCTTTCTAATTATAAGGAACTAAGTAATAAGGCCATTTCTATTAACGCTTATCTTGATTGGCATAATGTACATAAAAGTATTATCTTTTGTAAGAATAGTTTACAGATAGAGAAAGCCATATGAATAGAACACATCAGAAGTTTTGAGCTATAAGCATCATGAGCATAATTACATGAAAGTATGTCTTCAAGTTGATGACCAAAAGCTGAAAAAACTGACAATAAACCACAGAAATATAGGGCCATTTGCACAATCTGTTAACAGCATAAATTTTGAATTATTGTATGTAATAGTGAAACCACGATACATATTTATATCGTGTGTAGATATCGTGTTTATATATTTCATACATATATTACAAATACACACGATATAACCAACACAAAGTAATTGGACATAAACGAAAAAAACAACAACAATAATATATTAACATAATTCATGTAATACAGCTTTATGTTAATAGTCATGGTGATTAGATAAAAATAATAGAAAAGTAACATTTCATATAATTTTCTTCAACATTATTTAAACAAACGCTTTATATATTTCTGCATGTTCTGATTACAGGCTGTCTGTTGTCTTATTTTCAGCATTCCATTCTGCACAATATGACTCCTGCAACAACTACAATCAAATGGGTGGCATTTTTACCTTACTGTCAGAAATGTGGATTAACAAAACTCAGTATATTCGGTTAACATTCTTTTAATCTTTTGCATATTATTAGGATTTGGAAAGACAGAGTCAAACTAAAAGGTTCAGTACCTGAGCCGGGATTTGAACCACCGATCTCTCGGTTTCCCTCCGGTAGGCTTTACAACTGAGCTACCAGAGTAACATACCAACAAGACAATAAATTCCCATATGAACTCGCATTTTCCCGGAAAACCACAAGACAGTATTCAATTATTTTGGAGATGGCGAATCCCAATGGCGAGTCACAATGGCATAAGAACTTTAAGTTCCTAGCTTCATAGTTTAACCAACGGGTCAATCCCGGCTAAGGCATTGCAGTTTTTAATCTGACTCTATTTTCCAATTGCTGTAATACATGCGGTCTATGTGGAAAAAAAAATTCACTACCATTAATAGCTGGTTAAGCTTTGAAGTCCGGGACTAAACTATAAGTTGTCATTAGGGTGTGCCATCTGAAAAGTACTTTGAGATCTCCATTTGATTTACCGGAAAACATGCTACTCGTTTGGGTAATTTATTGTCAAGTCAACATGTCACCATGGTAGCTCAGTTGGTAAGAGCAACCGGACGGAAACTTGAAGATCCGTGGTTCAATTCCGGCTATGTCATTGAAATTTGTCAGCTTGAATCCATCTTTCTTCTGTTTTCCTACTCACGGCTTGTTAAAAAGAATAATTACTATATAATTAAAAGTTCCTCCGGGAGATCTGTTATTTACTCCAGCCAATTTTAATTTGAGGTAACATTTGTTAAATTAAGGGCCGGTAAAATCTGCCAAACTGCCTGGCTTATTGCGAAATATCAGTATGTGACATAGTATGTTAGTATATTCTCGTGCATTTAATATGATACTTATGTTGACTTTTTCATAACTATATGAATGCTAAGTTATCTGAGGGTTAAATGACATTTCAAAAATGTATAATTAAAATAATATTATATGAAGATAAACTAATTCCAAATTTTCCACACCTCACCTACAGTATCGTCAAAGGGAGAGTTACATTGCAAGAAATTCATTTTTAATTAAATCACGTGAATAAACATTTTAAAACATTAATAAACCCGCGAATAAACATTTAAAACTCAATATAAGGCCAGGATTTTAACCATTAAATACCAACATTTTAAAATAATTTCAGATCCATATATTGAAGAGATTACAAAATTGTAACAGTCGCTTACATATACACCCGAGTTTTCACGTTTAGTTTCGAAAGTATTTCCCAAAAGCGTCCACAGTTGAGTTCCTCTAGATTTCAGGTATAGGTTTGACAACGAAGGGGACACCTCGCGCACTGTGACTTTCACAGATCTATTGTGGCTTACACCCTCAGGTGGAAGGGATGAAGTCAGTGAACTACAGGATGCTACAGGCTGCAGGATTGCAGGCCACGGAAACACGCGGAAGTCCCAAATACTACCATGCTCGAAGATCCGTCCCTGTGCTGGAGCTGCCCAGAGAGGGTGATGAACTATCCCTGAACAGGAGATACTCTAATGTCCATGGGGAGAACCATTCGTTCGGCACCGCCATACGCCACGGTCCTAGACACACACCCGAATGTTGATAAGAAAGCGGAATGAAGGTGTAATTTATAGGAATTAAATCATGGTAGATAAGAAACCACCCCAGAATGCATCTATCGATTCCAGGGAAACCACATAGAAACATGTGTCAGAGTGGGCGGTCACTGAGGATCGAACCCGGGCCTCCAGAATGTGAATCCCGCAGATTACTGTAGTGCCAGCATACTCGGTAACTTTAGATGATACCTCATTTTATTTGTGATTGACCTGTTTCTTCCTGTTGGCTTTCTCGGATGGGACAGCATATGTATACAGGGAAGGATTGTTCAGATTGTTCTGTGTTGTTTAGGAAGATACTATTATCAGATTATGCTGGTGCTCGATGAAATGGCGTATACATATTTACAAACCATAAAATAAATGTTATACTGTTTTCGGCTATTATAAACTTGGTTGGTCATATCGGACGATGAATGAAATTGGTGAAATGATGCTCAAATGATCTCGGGGTCCGTGGAGCTCAAAGCTACTCGACATTCGTCTTCTCAGGACAAGGGAAAACACCGAAAAAACCTTATGCATAGAACGTCTCCGTTGGAATAGGATCTAATAGCAAGGACAAATGTCTGATTCTCTTTGCGACATCTCTTGAGAGTTGCCCAAATCGGATCTCACTGCAGAAATGCTTCCACTCATTTCGATTCCTTCACCTTCGGCTGCAAGATAGGTCCTGTGAATTTAAATCCATCTGGCTCAATGACGATGACATTTTGACGCAATGACCACTAAATCGTCATTTGCTTTTATTATTCACATTAGCTTCTGTTCAATCGTCCACAGTCAGTGCATATCAGCACTTTCCGATACCAGAACTTTTGAAAACTTATATATTTTAAAATTTGAAATAATAACAAAACCGTGCATCAGATTATAATTCTCTCTCCTAGAAACACACGGAAACACTAAATGTCACCTTTAAAAACAGCATTCAAGTTTTTTTAATAAGCGTTTCAAAAATTACTTATATATTTCATAAAGTGGTTTTACAAAGTTAAAGTTAGTACTGCCTTTTCTCTATCTTATAGAGTGGGGTAACATTTTTAAAAAATTATCTTTAACTTTCTAGAAAGCTGCAACTTTCTTACATCTGGCATCTGAAGATGCGTTAATGACCAATTCTTGAAAATATTTGCTCTTTGGAATGCTATCTGGTAATTATTGATAATTGGAATTAAACACAGCAGTATCGTGCTTTGAGGTAACTTAGAATAATACTATACATCATATATTTCAACTTGTACAATAAGTGATAACCTACAATTCTTACCACAGGTTTTCATAGGTCCCTCTTTTCAAATTTACTCGGTAATTCTCAGCTAGTGGAATACCAATCGCTGGTATAGAGCTGTATCTTTTAAACTCCAAGACAGTGTTTAACATATAAATTATTGTGTTCAGCATAAAATCAAAAAAGCAATATTCCAAAGCGTCGAAGACAAAACGAATCATGATAAAAGAAATAAAAACGATAGTCTGTGGAAATAATTGTTCTCATGTTGTAAAATCTTGTGTTTGCTTTCCTAAACAAGAGTAAATATTTCAGAAGAAAAAGAAGTGTAGTATGTACCGAGTTTTACTAACGATATATAGGTTTATTCATTAATAAAGTCTGAATCTGGCAGCCGAGGGGTGTACCTGGTAAGTTAAAATAATAAGAAATTATAAAGTTTGGTTTGGTTTGGAAAAAACTGCAACGGATAGACTAAAAATAACGCAGCGGAAAATGGACGGCGAAATTCTGTTTGTGCTGTATTTATGATTTTACTGCCCACGTTAAAACATGTACCTGAGACTTGGCGCCAGATATGTGTCTAAGCTGACCCCCACCCCCTTTATACGAGTAGGTGTTAATCTTCCTGCACGGCCTTTTTGCTGTCTTATAGCTATCTTTTCTGCATTTATATCATTTCCAGACGCGTTTTATGGCTCAGAAGCTGTAACAGCCCAGACAGTAGCATAAGCAGAATTGCGTGAAAACACACTATATTTGCCTTTAATGCCCTTTTTAATTTCTCCAGCTCGTATTTAACTACAATGTACATAGTAGGCACAGAAGGTATTGTATTCTAACAAAAAATTCGATACCGATATTTCACCGAAAACACATGTTTTGAGGTCTCTGAATGAAAAAGTTTAGAAAAAAGTCAGTGTGTATGTCTGTCAGTCTCTCTGTCTGTGTATCTTTGGACGGCATAACTCAAAAACGAAAAGTCCTTTAAATACCAACCTTGGTGTATTAGTTTAGTGTCCTCCAAGGATACGGCAGGGGATTTTTAGACATCTCACACACCCCAAATACCTTTACATTGAATATTTTTCGAAATTTTCGATTTTGTAAAAAATGGTTCTAACAAATGTTAATAAAATGCCGCATATTAAAGATGTTTACATGGAAAATAAAGTATATGTCCTGAATTTATTCAAATAGCCTCTGAATGACTTTTGCATACTTTTTAAACCTTTAGAGATAGAGAAAACTTACTACACAAAAATTAAAATATCATTATAATACAACATTTCCCTCTCATACATAGTGTTTTGTAGAGCTAACAATTTTAGATGTATTTCCTAACACTGTTTCAATAACAATTGGTTTCAATATTAAAATACCTAATTTTTTTTTCTCAGATGGGATGCCCTTCTCTTTAATATATCTCTTGTTTTATTCCTGACTATGGAAAGAGAAAACAATTTCAATAACATTCAGTGCAATTAAAACATTTTACTGTCTCTTTAGCATTTGTCCTTCTAGTTATAAGGAATTAAGTAAAAATACCATTTTGATAATGTTTACTTTGATTAGCATTAGAGATTAATTTCTAAGAATAGTTTGGAAAACAAATATAGAAAACCATGTGAATGGAACGCCTTAATACTATGATTTAATCACTCATAGCTAGCGTAAAATATACGTATATTTCTAAGAATACTACATACAAAAATGGAAATATTTGAAATGATTGACAAGCGTGTTCATATACATCTAACCGCTTAACTAACTGACAATTTCAAAAGTGTTAGTAACCTTGTATTCGCTAGCGATATATATATATATAATTTAAGCTTTACCAAAAAAGTGTCAAAATTGGAAAATGCTGAACAGCAGAGTGTGAGTGAATCGCTGAAATAACAACACAATGTCGCGATTAGATAAAATGTAGATTCAAGTGTTGAGACCACAAAATAAACTATATGAAATATGAAGTAATTTGTAAACGTTGTAATTATTTTCATCCTAAATGTTGCAGAATCCAGCTCTAGTCTAAAGTCAATGAAAACACCAAAGTATATAAATTAAATACAACTTAAGTGAAATATTATTTACTTTCAAGACCATTCTGACTGACAATCGTAGAACATTCCTCTTCAAGGATTGAAGATGCACTGTTATGCAAATACACTGTTATGCTGTCGTAGGTGAAGATTAAAATGGGTGTGAATACTTAAAACTTTATTTCATTGTAAATAAGAATTTATACACAATTGGCTTATTACTTGTAGATTATTGTTCTTCATAGGAACACTAATTGGGAGTAATAAAAGAAAATGTTTTTCCAGCTATTTATGTAAGCTTAAGCCATTGAAAAGAAAACTAAAACTTGTGATTCCAGATGAAGCAATTATATGCAGTTAAATATCTGTATTTATCTTTGATCATAATTAGCGATTCAAATAATGTAGCAGTATTGTTTAATTACATTTACCGGTTTGTGTTTGGTCATATTTGTAGTAACACGTATAGCTTTCACGATTTAAGCCATAAACGTGGCAACTAAAGTTTTTGTAAATAGTTTTTCTCGTCTACTTATATTTAACACTAATGCAGAACAATAAATCAATTTTAGCGAAAACTACTACACCCGTGGTCTATATATGTATATGTATAGAGATACATGACTATATACATGCATTACCAGTTCTCTAATATCAAAGTATTAATTCAGATTATAATGTTGATCTACATAGAAGCAAAAGTAAACCTGAGTTTCAATTGTAAATTATTGCAACTCGATTAATTTATCTGAAAAATTTTAAAGACAAATTAAATTAATGATACGAACAAGTCTTCTCATTCTTGGCAACTAGTTATTTTCCCTACCATGTAAAGAAGGTCGTATTCCACCCAAAACTTCCAAACCGAGATTTCACCAGAAATACATGTTTTGATGACTCCTGAATCCAGAAAAAATCATATTTAGAAAAATCTCCTTGTGTGTGTGTGTGTGTGTGTGTGTGTGTGTGTCTAGATAGTATAGCTCAAAAGCGAAACATCCGTTAAATACCAAACTTGGTGTTAAAGTTTATTATCTTCAAAGGATCTTCAAAGATGTTTTAAGGAAGTCCCCCAACCTAAACTACCCTTTACATGGAATATTTATCGATTTTTTTATGCTCTCAAAAATGGCTCTAACAATTTTTATTGAAAAACCGTATATTAAAGATATTTAAATGACAAACAAAAGACATGCCCTGAATTTCTTCAGAATGACCTCTAGAGTTCCCTTCACTTTGGTTAACTTTTGCATAAAGATAAACGCAAGAGGTAGACAAAAACTTCCTACGTGGAAAATGTAGATCTCATTGAAACAGAGTTTATGTCATATTCATTTTTTGGTAGAATTAACCATTTCCGAGGTATTCCTTACTAATGGTTTCAATGTTTACAATACTTATACTGTTCTCAAAGGATAAGTTGTCATTCGCTTCATATATCTTTTGTTTTACTCCTGGTCATGCAAAGAGAACTGAATTTCAATTGTTTCACATAGCAACCAGCTTTTAAAGGATTTGACTAAGGAAGCAAGTAATATGAGCATGTTTATATCAATTAGCATACTGTAGATAAAAGCATAATCTTTTGTAAGAATAATTTGTTTGTTGTTTGTTTTTTTTTTTTTTGCAGAACAGTTAGAAAGTTATGTGAATGGAACGCATCAGATTTTTTGTTTTAATAACACTCCCCTACGAAAAACAATAACTAAGGAAACTAGTAGTCAGATTACTGTTTACTAGAAATAAATGTAATATCCATAATTTTAGATCTCACTAGGGTAATTAGCCCTTATGTTACTAGGCACAGGTGTGCATTAAATCATCAATGGGTGTGAAACCAAACAAACGAATATTTTACAATAAGATTAAAACAACAAGCGGTGGTAGAGTGTACACGTCCACCTTACAACTACGACGAGAAAAAGCAAAACTTAAAACGAAAAGATAACACTTTTAACAACCTTTGAGCTAATTTCAAGCAATTTCCTAAACCAAGATAATTCACGGTCAAAATACATTCAGTTACAGCACTGAACCTCTGAGGTCACGCATATTGTGCACAGCATAGACCTTGCGGTAAGTCACGGAGTAAACGTTTGGATACTGACAGTACGTCTGAACAAACCGATAAAACGTAACGGTGAGTGTGGGTGCCGTCCTTGTTACTTAAAATGATACTATTCGACAAACCAATCAAACGCATCAGAAAGTATTCGAAACATTAACGACGTTTAGTACTGTCGTACTTCCAATAACAGAAAGCAGTAATCACTGTCAATATTACGCTTATTTTTGTGGATATCTTGGCAAGTTTGTCGGCTGACACACCTTTTATCCTTCGGGATAGAGGGATAGTTTGTGTGTAAGAATTTCTCTACCTTATTTTGTATTGAGAATAAATTAACCAGAAACGCTTCGCATAGTATATCACAGTAATTAGTGTGATATTAATAAAATAAATTAAAAATTAGGTAAGAATCACATAAAATTAAAATTATGGCAAATAATAATTCTTAAAAAGGTGGTTACTCTTTTATAGTCACTTTCACTTCTGACCATACATATTGTTGTGAAAAAGGAAGATAATATGATTTGTAAAATAGTGATGCAGCACCTATGCTTCTCTGCGCGGCTCAAAATTCCTTTCACTGAGTTAGCGAAAGCACAGTTAAAGAAAAAGAGAAGTTCTGCATTAATAAATGTAGCTTTCCGGTGTTCTTAAAATAAAAATGACAAACTCCAGTTCTTTACCTAATGTATATGATACTCCTTTTCAGCTCCAATTCTATCGCCAACAGAATACATTCTCCAGCTTAGAGTGTTTTGAAGCAGATTACAGCCTCTCTCTGGCTTAAGACATATTTATCGCGCAACCGTATCCGTTGAATATTAACGGACCATTGATCTGGATAACTTTTGGTAGCAAATTTAGCTTGATTGTATTTCAAATTCGCCTCTACATCTACATCCTAGTTTCTAGACAAATAAATCACCGTTAATTGGCCCCGGTTTGCTAAGGCTTCCAAGGTGGTCTTACTTCACGCAAACCTTGGTCATTTATCGCAGCTCGTTTCAGCGTGATATTGCAGCTCTCCTTTCAGGTACTCCGGCTTATCAAGGGGAGCCAGAAGGGAATTCTGGGGAGAAATTTCACAAAATGAGTTATTGCCAAAATAATCTTCCCTGATGTTTGTAGAAGCGAATAACAATATTTATTTTCCTGTTCCATAGTTTTAAAGGTCCTAACCAGACTCATTTTTAAAAGGCTGCACAGTGTGCCACGCCCCCTAACAGCCATTTGTGACTGTGTTCTCTCCTTGGTTGTAACCTTATACTCATTGGAGCTATATTCCAGAACACACCCTTATTAGGAAAGGAAATCCTTGTTTTTTCTATTGGTAGCACTATCAGCTTACTCCTTGCCCTTACTAAACACATCTGACGTTAATTCTTCCTTGCTTTGTTTACGTATGTTTTGAATTACTAGTGCTATTTTCAAGATGGGAAGAAGCAATAAATTTGGTGTAATAAATCGGCATGGAAACCAATATAAACAGTTTAAGCAATCACGACTACATAATAAAATAGTTACAACCCCTAATATTGAAAAAAGTGTAGTAACGCATGACAAATTATTGCCTTCATCAACCCCAACTTCAACTTGGCAGTGAATGTGAAGTGAAAATTAGTTCTCCAAGGAAAAATTTGGTTTATTCATTGTATAATGGTAGTGATGACAATTTAAATAAAGTAAATAATGATATTAGATCAACAAGTTTTCAGAGTAGATATAGAACTGTTATCTATAGCTATTGGAAACTTTGTATGGTGTAAATTTTGTGAAAATGAAAATTTTATTGTCATATCAGAGGACATCAAGAAACGAAATGGATTATTAGCTACATTATCACTCAGTTGCCAAAAGTGTAATAAAGACTATACATTTGAAACATCCAGAACTATTGGAAGTGGTGCAGAAGTAAATGTAAGGTTTGCTTATGGCTTGTGAAGCATTGACAAGGGAATTGAGGCAGATAAGACATTGGCTGCTGTTCTCAATTTACCAGCCAAATTTAACAAAATAATTAATAATGTTTTGAAAGCCTCTAAAGTAGTAGCAGAAGAAAGTATGAAGGTAGCAACAAAAGAGGCAGTCAGAACAAATGATGAATGTGATGTGTCCAATATTCCTATTGCAATTGACGGTAGCAGGTAAAAGCGTGGGCACACATCACACAATGGTGTCCTAACTGCAACTTCTGTTGATACTGGAAAAGTAATTGATTACCAGTGTTTCACAGATTTCTGCCATGTCTGCAGGAATAAAAGGTCAAATGAACATGTATGTGTTGATAATTACAAAGGCGCAGCTGGGGGCATGGAAATTGAAGGTGCATTACAAATTTTCAGAAAGTCCGTGGAAGTTAGGGGAGTGAAATATGACAGATACTTGGGTGATGGTGACAGCAAAGGTTTCAAAAGAGTAGTAGAAGATAAACCTTATGGCAATGACTTCACCATTAATAAGTTGGAATGCGTTGGTCATGTACACAAGAGAATGGGTACTCGACTTCGACGTTTAGTTCAGGACATGAAAGGGAAAAAATTATCCGATGGCAAAGGTATCGGTGGAAAAAACAGACTAACAAAAGCAGAGATTGATAGAATTCAAAGTTACTATTGGATGGCAATAAGGGGTAATTTAGAAGATTTAGAGAAAATGAGGAAAGCCATATGGGTTATATATTTTCATAAATTATCATCAGATGAGAAGCCCAACCATGGATTATGTCCAGTGGATTCATGGTGAAACATTTAGAAGATTTAGAGAAAATGAGAAAAGCCGTATGGGCTATATATTTTCATAAATTATCATCAGATGAGAAGCCCAACCATGGATTATGTCCAGTGAATTCATGGTGTAAGTACAATTCTGTTCATGAGAAAAGTACAAGCATCATGGCTTCCAGAAGAAGTGATAAATTTAATTAAGCCAATCTTCAGGGACCTTGCCAATCCAGAGCTACTAAAAACAATGTATGCATGGCAAGACTCGAAACACAAATGAATCATTTAACAACCTGATATGGAGTAGAGTCCCCAAAAATGTGTTTGTGGGGTACAGTACATTGCAATTAAGAGTATCTGAGGCAGTGATAGCATTCAATATGGGAAATATAGGTAAAGGAGAAGTGCTGAAAGAACTTGGAATAGTGCCAGGATGTAACACCATTTCAGCGCTTCAAAAATTGGGTGCTGAAAGGATTAGAAAAGCAGATAAGGCCATAGAGCAAGTGACCATGTAGTCTAGGAATAAGAGAAGGAGTGAGAAACGAAAGAGGGATGATGATGAAAAAGATGCAGAATATGGATCTTGGAAATTCTGAGGTATGGTTCCAACATAGCAAAACTTTAATGCTGTTGTCTCTGTTTTATTTTTTTTAACTTCGGGTGCGCTCATCTATAAAACTACTGCAGCTGCAAGTCTAAATTTTTTTCTGGAATTAAAACAATTCTTAAACTGTTTTTAAAGGTAGTTGTAGAAAGTTAAGTGAAAGTTTGAATTTAAAGCAAAATAAATATTGAATATTTTAGAAGTAAATTCAAGACATTTATTTAAAAACTCACATATCCTTTACTAAAACTCCAAAATAAGATGTATTATATTTAATGAATTGTAAATGTGTTGTAAAATAACAAGTGAAGGTTTCAAATTGATGCGTTCAGTGATTCTTGAGCTAAGCGCACCAGAAAACTCTCATTTTAGCATTGGTGATATAGGCTGTTCCGGCTCCCCTTACCTACAACTGACTAACGGACAGAGCTGAGGGGTGTGTTGTCATGAAACGAGAAGACAGCCCCTAGAGGCGTTGCCGGTTCAAGTACACTATGAAAGTTACAATTGCGTAACTCAAATTTAAATTGTAGGAAAATTTTACTTTACAGAATGTCCCACAAATAGTTTTATGTCCTTAGATGTATTCTTTGTTCGGAGGCATCACCAAAATAATATAATAAAATTCCGAAACCGTTGTTCAGAGTATTTAATTCTGTTTATCGTGTAAAATTAACCTTTGCATTGTTGACATGCATAATCCTTCCGCTCCGGTTATGAATAATACTGGGTGTCTTATAGATTGTAATAAAACCTTGACTTCAAATGTAATTATCTGTGTTTGTCAGATTATATGTTCCTTTCTTCTGAATCAGCTGCCTCATTTAAGCCCTCATTTCCGCTAGAAAACCACCGGCAGAAGCGATACATCTCTGAAGTTTGCTATTCATTCATTTCAAAGTACTGTCTCTCCGCGCTGTCAATTAGTGGTGAACAATTCAACCTATTCAAGGTTCGGTTTTGAAAACTCCTCGCTCTCTCACTGAAAAAAAAATCATTGACAGTATAAAAACGTTACGCAATACTTTGTTTAAAGTTGTAAATTGCCTAGTAAGATTTTCTTCCCGCACTCCAGTATGCACTGCCACGGTTATTGCCATAGCTAGCGACCTCCACCACCACCGTGGCCGCCGCCACTACCACCATCCGGCCACCACCACACCTTTTGCTTACACCGCCACGACCATCACCACCCCTAATGCTCACACCACCACCACCACCACCACCACCACCACCGTGGCCGCCGCCGCTACCACCATCCGGCCACCACCACACCTTTTGCTTACACCGCCACGACCATCACCACCCCTATTGCTCACACCGCCACGAGCATCAATCACTACCACTATTGCTCGTATGGCCACGACCCTACTACACCTATTGCTTACACCGCCACGATAACCACCACCCTTATTGCTCACACCGCCAAGAACACACCACACATGTTGCTTGAACCTCCACGACAAGCACCACCCCTATTGCTCACAACACCATCACCACCACCCCTATTGCTCACAGCACCATCACCACCACCACCACCACCCCTACTGCTCATACCGCCACGACACCACCTCTCCTGTTGCTCACATCGCCAACCACCACCATTCCTATTGCTCACACCACAGCGAACATCCCTTATTACTTACATAGCCACGACCCTACTAAACCTATTGCTTACACCGCCATGATAACCACCACCCTTATTGCTCACACCGCCAAGAACACCACCACACATGTTGCTTGAACCTCCACGACAGTCACCACCCCTATTGCTCACAACACCATCACCATCACCCCTACTGCTCACACCGCCACGACCAGCACCTCCTCTGTTGCTCACCTCGCCAACCACTCACACCGCAGCGAACATCACCACCCTTATTACTTACATAGCCAGGACCCTACCAAACCTATTGCTTACACCGCCACGATAAACACCACCCCTATTGCTCACACTTCCATGGCCCTATCACCCCTTTTGCTTTAACCGCTACGACCACCACCACACCTATTGCTGACACCACCGCGACCACCACCACCATCCCTATTGCTCGCACCGCCACGACCACCACCACCATCCCTATTGCTGACACCGCCAAGACCACCACCACCATCCCTATTGCTGACACCGCCACGACCACCACCACCACCATCCCTATTGCTGACACCGCCTCATCATCACCGCTATCGCCCGCATCACTTCCAGCATCACTGACCCTATTGTGCACACCGCTGCCAACACTACCACCAATGCTACCATATTCTAGTATGAACATTTTTTAACCTGAGTTCGTTGTGGAAATGATAAACAACGTTTTATTACATCTACGTTACCAATTAGAGAAAAAGTAGATAATGTATTAATGGAATGTCGGCTGGATAATGCAGAGAACTTGTAGGTACTTCCAGAATCGCGTTTTTTATTCGGAACATCAGGTGGAATAAAATAATACATCCCTTTATCCTATTTGAGCTTTCATCGTAAAATGAGGGCTCACGATGAAAATTTGTTCTAGTTTTCCACCTGATAAAATTGATACATTTGCAAGTATTCCAGAAATAAGCAGAAAATTAACATAATTTCAGATTTACCTTAAGATATAAATGAATATTTCTAATTTTAAGCCTAATTTATATACCTGGTTAGTGACATGTTTTACTATGTGGTGTACCGTGAATTTCACACCACCCATTTATTAACAATGTCGGCTTCCTTCCCCAAAGCTTCATAGGTGATTGCAGTCTAGACCACGAAGTGCTTAAAGAATAGTACTGTTAAGTTTTTTAAGTATGAAGTCCTTATATCACAAAATAAATAAAAAACGAACTGCCTTTCTAGTTATATAAGAAAATGTGACTGGACATTCTGTAATTGGTATTCGTTTTCACAAATTCGAACATTACAAGTGCAATACTATTGGCCACCAGTAAACAAAAGTAATAGTACTTTTAGGTAATATTTTATTCCATGTATATTTTCGCTTAAATGTTACATAGATGTATAGAGATTATATTAATACAACAATTCGATTGCATTTTCTTCAATGGGTAGTACATTGCATTTTTCCCTGTAAAATCGCAAATGAATTTCCGGCTTGGAGCAGCAATCCGTTTGGAGAAGCTTCATTAAAGTAGCACAATCTGTTGATTGTCATTTCTGCCTCGTTTTGTATCGCTAAAGCTCACAAATTGAGGGACCTAAATAGGATTTTATCCCTCCTGGGGATTGGCATGAATATTAAAGCGACGTGCTTTATTGAAATTATATCTCTGTTTGATTAACAATTTAAATCATTTATGCACCCTGACATCGTGTGCCTTTTTACGGCCTCGCTTGTATTTACCTTGTCAAAACGTTTTGTTGGTTGCGTAAATTTGTGTACAGGTCCCCATTCTCGCTAGAAATTGAGCGTTGAAAAATCAAATTAAGCAACAGCAGTGACTCACACACTTCCGTATTATAGTCCATATCAAATTGTAAGTTTTCAGTTTGAAACATAATGGTGGTATGCAATTAAATATAAACATTGTGACTAATTCTCAAGGAAACGTTAACGTTCTCAGCGTCCCATTCTATACTGGGCATGAAAGACCGCATATTTTGCTCAGAGGCCTCTCTATCACGCTTGAGGTTGTTTCACATGCCGTAAATCTACGACTCGGGACCAACGGCTTTATTTCCCTTCCGAAGTAAGCCATGCTAAGGATTTTCACGACCGAAAAAAATTCATCGTCCTCCGCCGGGTTTGAACCCGCGACCTTGTACATATGAAGGTAACATGGTTACCATTACACCACGCTTAAGAGAACCATTTGTGGGTCCTTTAGTGAGAGTCATATTTTAATTCTCATTTAACTTTTGTGTTATTCACTTGAAAAGACCTTTGGAATTGAACTGTTAAGTGTTTTAGTTTATTTAAAATACAGGTCTAAAAATCACGTAGCAATAGGCTGCGCGCAAATCCCACTATTTGTGACTGTATTCAATCCGTGCAGCAAAATAGCTATCAAGTACATGAAGATAAGCATTCAAGCCAAATGTCGATCACTGGCCGGAACGGAATTGTGGGTAAGCATACAGCCAACTGCGGCCTTCAGGCAATGATAATGCCGCGATGTTTCCATTCCCCT
Organism: Hymenopus coronatus; assembly: GCA_030762935.1. Taxonomy (NCBI): domain Eukaryota; kingdom Metazoa; phylum Arthropoda; class Insecta; order Mantodea; family Hymenopodidae; genus Hymenopus; species Hymenopus coronatus. Next base: position 351,814,517 of record CM060900.1, read on the forward strand.
TCCGCGAGAGGTAGGTAACTATCAAGGATATGAACAAACTAACATGTACTTGCTTTTTCTCTGCAACCGCTGAGTGACAATTGAGGGGTCCTATCCTCATTGTAACGCTTCTGTCTATTGGTCATGGTCGTTTATCGAAACTTAGGGGAAACCTGGAGAAAAATTTCAAGTAAATGTATTTTTATAGCTTTTTTCTGAAAAATTCACTATAATATCACTACGGGCATGTAATATGAATATACAAAATATAATTCAAATTGGATAAATATTTTATAAGATACAACTTACTTCATATGCTATATTATGCAAATAAATTGAACAACCAAAATGCTCCACGTGCCACAACATTTTAGAACATTTGTTGGTATTTTTTAAATTAGAGCTTTGAACCACACAAGAAAACTTAACGCGGTGATATTTCATTAACTTTTATTACTAAATTGTGATATATCTTTAAAACGTTAGAAATAAAATTTTAATCTCAAATGTAAACCAGAACGTTAGTTCCAAATTACTCACGTGGAAAGCATTAAGCGAGCCGGTCCCCATGGCCGCGCTCGCTAAAGTAGTCTCTCTCTGTATGGAATAACTGGTTTTTTTTTTTTTTTTTACACATAGCCGTGTGTAGGACAGGAGTTGGATAGGTAGGTTCAGACTGAAAAATTCAATGCCATAGCCCGATCTCTATCCGGTTGCTCTGCCACTGAGGTACCATGGCATTGAATTTTTCAGTCTGACTCTATCTATCCAATTTCTGTCCTTCACACAGCTATACTATGAATCCTGGGTCAAAAGTACTTACAGCATTATAAGTAGCCATTGGGGTTGTCATCTCAAAATAATTTGAGAGCACCTTGTGGTTTACCGGGAAACATGCGAGTCAGTTGAGAAATTCAATGTTGCCATGGTAGCTCAGTGGCAGAGCAACCGGCTAGAGATTGGGAGATGCGTGGTTCAAATCCCATTCTCTCTCTCTCTCTCTCTCTCTCTCTCTCTCTCTCTCTCTCGGTAAAAAAGTAGGAAAATAACAGACATGTTGGGAAAATGGAATAAAGGTGAAAAAGGAGAAAGGAAACTTAGGTCTCAAAAAATGAGGCCTTAAATCGATTAAGAAAACGTAGACCGTAGAGACAACAGTCACCCTTTGTAGCTTTTAGGTTAATCTGCTAGTCTCTAGTAACCAAGGTAAGTAAGTTGGGTTCAATCCCGGGGAAGGAAGATAATAGATCTTTTTTTTTTTTTTTTTTTTTTTTTCCTGGCGTTCAAATCTTTAGCAGAGCTTATTTCGGAAAGGAAGTAACACCTTTGGCTGCGTTTAATGTACGATATCTTGATCTAAAAGAAGTCCATGCCTTAAAAGGTAAGGCCACTGGGCAAAACTCAATCATTTTCACGTTTGCAAGTCGTAATTTCCAGCTATGTGGCGCAATCGCAAACTAGAAATACCTCCCCATCTAGGAAAACACCGCCAGGTGACTCAAAATACCACAACCTGGTGTAATGGAACTTTAGACTTAGTAGAGGTAACAAGGTGAGCGCTGCCGAGTCATCACCTGGTAGCTTGAGGTGCGCAGTAGCAAACTTCTGAAACAATTATAATCTTAAGGCGGGTACATTTGAAGTGAGCCTGTTCTCAAATCGCGACGTAAGCTGTTAAACTATCACCATTATTGAAAAAATATCCTTGTAGAATAAGTGACATACGCCTGTAGCAATATGACGTCCTTCGTGGTCTAGGGATGACATGCTAGCCTGAATTTCTCAAAATCGGGGGTTCAAATTTGGCGGAGGGTGATGGATTTTTTCGGATTTGGCTTCTTTTGGAAGAGAAGTAAAGCTAGTGGATCCGTGTCATAGATTTATTGCACGAAAAATAACTCCAAGCTTGATAAAGAGGCCTCTGAGCAACATAAAGGCAACATAAAGCTGTATTTTACGGTCAACTTAGAATTGGGACGCTGAGAACCACAGCTGTTGAAGAGCGTGCATAAATGAAAGCACAAAAAATGCTAGTGCATTATGGTGCAAAGTGATATTATTTACATATCCACGCCTGTTCTTGAGTTTGAAACAATGTATATACGGCAGGAAAGGGGCACACCAGTAGTGTCCTGCTTTGCGGTCAATTGAAGTCCTAAGTAGCATATATATATATACTTTTTTTTTAACGCAAGAATCTTTCAGTTTAGCTTTAAAAATATAGCATTCTCATACATTGTATTTCTGTCAAACTAGGTGCTATGAATATAACTGTTTTATGTAGATGTGAAACGTGGCTTTCGTTCTTTTCTGTGGTATACTCTTTAAACGCATCCAGGAAAAAGGAGTAGCGTCTGATATAAGTTTTGCAATTATTAATAATGAGATTGACGGTAGTAATATTATAATAATAATAATAATAATAATAATAATAAGAGCCACAAGAACGAGAATTTGCTATATTTATAATAGTGCTTTAGTAATATATTTTATCATCATAACACAACATGATTTCCAAGTAAAAAAATCGAGTCTAAGACATGTCGTACCTTCTTTCGCCATGCTGCTTTCGCAGTCATCTCGCAACTTTGTAAAGCAGAGGAGCTATTCCCTTGTTTCTGTATGCAATCGCTGCACAGCTATGAATGTCATATTCAAAACTATACTGGTGTATTGATCCGGTGCCAGCTGGATTTGTCAGTCAAGTGTCATGTTTTAGGCATAGTCCAGTCACTCATTGCATCAAAGACATCTTCAGAAATATTGTAAATCTCAATGAAAGAACTGCACCCCCATTTAAACGTAGAAAAACGGAAATCATTAACGAAATTTTAAAATAACCAAAAAGTACCACAGTATTTTAAGGAAAATCTATGCTTAAATATAGGCATCATTTTGTGCTACTAATGCTAGAAGTTTAAGTTGTCGTAAATGTGCTGGAATGTCAGCAGTTTTATATATTTCTATACCAATTACGGTTTAAAATGCATAATTTTATTTTTCTATATTTAAGTTCAATTTTTTCTGTTATTATGACTATATTTACTCTTTATTTCTTCCGCATATCCCTTGCTTGCCGGAGACAAAATAGTACACAAAATATTAGAAAAAATAAAACTGCAGAGAATTATAAAACCCCCAAATATAATAATAATATTATAATAATAATAATAATAATAATAATAAATAATTACGATGATAATAGTAATAATAAATATAATAATCATACTTATATATATATATATATATACTAAATGATATATAGAATATAACAGGAACCAAAATAACAATATTATTTTCTTGTAATACATTTAAAGTCCGTTTTCAAATAATTAACGTAGTTTCTCCTTTGTAGAAAATAATCTGTATCTTTGAACAACACGCATAAAAATCAAACTATTAACCCAGTATTTGTTAAAGCTGGATCAATATTGTGATGCAAAATATAGAATCAATCAAATCCGATAACATGAATATACAGTTTAATTAACGTATAAAATAATTAAAATCGTATTAATGTCTTATTATGCACTTGAGCAGGCTGACCCAGCTTGATTTCGCGACAAAACAGCAACGAGTAACTCGCGACTAACAGGGGTTACCTGCAGCATGCAATACAGCACAGCAATGAGGACAAACTATCGTCACGACTGAATCTTGTATTGAAAATGAAGTAACAGGACGAAAGCATTGTAGTATGTCCTTTGCCTAGTAGTGCATTGGTTATCATACTCCCCTTCCAAGTATTCCTTAGTATGCGCGTGTACGCTTGTCCCCATGTGTCGAGTTGAAATAGGCTGAATTTGCGGAACAGAAGAGAACTAATAATTGATATTATATATCTAATGCACCAAGGAACAAGTTTAGGTCATAAAAATGTTTAATTTTTCTCTATATTATATTTTTAGGAGTATGTAAGCAATTAATATGCAACATTTCCTTGTTATGAGTTTGAAATACTTAGCACGCATAAGCAATCCAATATAACATTGCATTTTACCTCACTTTTACCCCTAATTATATTTTGCATCACTAATGAAAGTTCACTGAGACGATAACAAATTCTGCGAGTTTCGAAGGCAACAAGAAAGGATGCTGGTAAAGGGTAGACACGGATGAGGCAACTTCGCGCTCTGCGACCAACATTGTTGCTAAAACCCACTCAGGAGGAAGGGATGAAGTGAGAGAACTCCAGGAAACGACAGGTTGTTGGCAAACAGGCTACATACGTGTGGAAGTCCTAATATTTCCAAACTGGACTAACCTCCAAATGCTGAAACTACCAGATAGTGCTTCCAAGTGAACCATCAACCTGGCATCCTGTTGTATTCACGATGAGCATTCTTTCCTTTGAGCCTGCATCTGCGCCATCTATCTGCACTGTCATACGCCACGAACCTAGAAGCACTCCTAAAAGGAGAGAAGGAAATGGAATAAAAGGGAAATGATAAGGAAATCCTGGTACTGAGAAACTATCCCAGTATTCGCCTGCTCACCGCGAAGAACCTATGGGTCAGAGTGAGCGCCCGAGATGAATCGAACCGGGACATCCCGAATGCAAATCACAGACATTACCGTGCAGCTGCCTCGCTCAGTAATACTCACGTTTCACCACTGCCTGAAGATCGGGCTGGGTGGTCTTTTGGTTAGGCGCTGCCCTTCTGATTCCAAGGTCACGTGTTCAATCGTGTTCAATTCCGACCAGACTAATGGTTTTCAGATGTGCACATCGGCATCCCTGATATTATCCTACCAATTAATAGCGTACTTAAGGTACACTGGAAGTGAAGTTTTGACTACAACCGATAAAAAACCGATTTTTTATAGCAAGTTGTTGTTGCAACCTTCGGGCATCAATAGATAATGAACATTTAGTGTTACCCCTTAGTTCGGAATCTATAGCCATTTAAGGATCATAGAATACATCTGTTTCCTAGAACATTATTTCATAAAATAGCGTTTTTCTCTCAAATATATTTTCACGCCTTCAAAAATATACCATGCTTCTCAGTATTTGTTTAAATGCAACTAGAATTTCCCAGAATGTGCAGAAGTCTTTATTGTAATAATGAAAGGGACAAAATTATCCTAACAGCAACAGTAATTTTTCAAAATATATACTTTTATGAAAAAATTAATATGATTTTTAAAAAATTCTAATTGAGTAATCAAAGTTATTAAAATATCACCGCTTTATGTGTGGCTCAGACTTCCAATTAAGAAAATGCTATCCAATTTTCTCAAATTTTGAGGTGCGAGGAACATTCTAGTTATACAATAATATATCTACATAATAGCATTTATGAAAAGACATATACCTTGCAAATTATTTATCCAATTTGAATGAATTTGGTATTCCCATTATGATAACAGCAGTGCAGTCAGAGTAACATTTACAGAACAACGCTATACATAAACAGAAATTTGAAATTTCATTCCCAGTGTCCCTTAACAAACAAATAGTTTGTTGAATAGGTAGTCATATTGAAAAAATTCAGTTCCATAGCCGGGATTTGAACCATGGATCTCCCGGTCTCTAGCCGGTTGCTCTACCACTGAGCATGTTACCGGGTATGTCGGTATGTTGACATGGTAGCTCAGTGGTAGAGCAACTAGCTAGAGATCTTGAGATCTGTGGTTCAAAGCACGGCTATGGCATTGAATTTTTTAGTCTGACTCTACCTAACCTACTCCTGTCCTGCACTCAGCTTGTGTGTAAAAAACTATTAAATAATTTATTTTTAAGTTCCCTAAGAAGCATAAAAGTTGGAAAACTCAAGCTGTGATCATTCTGTACATAAATGAAAAAGAAATCTATAGCCACAGCATCTCAGGATTGAGCTTCTTGTTTCTCTTTTCCTTACGTGCGATGTTGCCTGCCACTTCTATATACACGCCGTGTATTTACATTGATCGGAAGAAAAGGCTTAACTATACAAAACAGATAAGGTTCACTGTGCTCGTAATTCTAATTTCTAAAGTTTTCCTCTTATAATTAGCAAAGCATTTAAACATCAAATCTTAAACGTGGTGTAAAAACTACATCGAACGTGGTCTACTTAGGCAAAATGTACTTACTTAGGCAACTTCTCTGCCTCACCTGCGTTGCATATAGCAACTCATCAAGGGGATGAGGAAGAGAAGGACTATTGCTGCACATTTTCCATGGACACAAAACAGTACGCAAAACTGTTCAGAACATACCTGCAAAAGTGTGTTACTACACTAGGGGCTTACTTTTAAGGTGCTATTGAGTAATTAATATAATTATTTTGTAATAGAAGTTTGTATGCATTTCTGTTTATTTTTTGCGACATATGACAAATAACTACCACTCATCAGAGCAGAAGAGCACATCACACAACCTGTTTACCCGCTTCATTCAACAGCATGTAGCTAAGGTTCCACGTGGCGAATACAGGAGCACTTAGAAAAGCAACGTCCCTTGAATCTTAAGAACTGGAGTATGTTCTGTTGCCCTATTCTTTCAGTAGAGAAACAACATTATGGATGTTGCGTGTTCCTGGGGCAGTCTTTACTCTCAAAAAGATCCTAGTATTTAAAACAGAGCTGATGTTTGGTTGTATATTTTAACAAAATTCTGTGAATACAGGCTTTTATATAGGCTAGTTATTTGTGTGCAGCATCTCTAGATAGATCTAACGCCGTCGTAGTATCCTTAGTATTTAAATTCATTATCTTCCAAGAATGCGAGACGAATGAATATTTTCAGGAAAATACCCCCACCCCAACTACATTTTACATGGGATAGTTTTCGAAAATGTTGATATGTGACAAACGAAATGTTTATCTTGAATTTTCTGGAAATAGCCTCTGAAGATACCTTCATTCTGGGCGTTTGTGTAGGACCGTAAAAGATACACAAACACTGCACAAAGGATATATATTTCACTGAAACACATAATATACCACATACACATTAATTTTTTTAGAGGTAACCATTTCCGAGATATTCCTTATTATTGGTTTCAATTTTTAACTACTTAAGCTTTTTATATCTCTTTTGTGGTACTACTGGGCATGCAAAGAGAGGGGAATTTCAATTTTTCACAAAGTGACCAGCTTTTAAAAGATTTGACTATCGCTTTATCCTACTGTATAACTTATTTCCCTTCTATCTACAAGGAAAGAAGTAATAAGACAAATGCTCTAATATTTATCTCCATTAGCATAATTTAGATAAAAGAATAATCTTGTGAGAATACCTCGTTTGCATAAAAGGTAGAGAAAATCATGTAAATGGAACACATCAGAATATTTTAGCATTATGTAAAGACGGTGTAAAAGAAGTCATTTTCATTTCTTGTTGCATTCGCCTCAAAACTTAATTTAAGTTCATGCTTACACTTAATTTGAATAGGCTCAAATACCACACAAATGTACACATTTTAAGTTAGTAAGTACAGAATATCAATTAGCGCTCAAGAGGAGCACGATTCAGCTGTGGCCTAAGAGCCCTACGTTTTGACTTAAAAGTAGGCGCTACTCTTTGAGCTGAACCTAACGTGGATTCTGTGAGCAACCAATTATACCTTTTACGCATTTCAAGGCACTCCACTAAAGGGAGCCGTTTGTTTTAGTGACCCTTTTGATGTCTATTTGCGTCACATGCTGCGAAGTCAGCTCTTCTAAGAGCTATGAAAAATATATTTGACACTTTTCGTCCCTTTAATTCTTCACAACAGAAATGAAAATGCGTGTTTAATTCATCTGAAAGAGAGCAATAGGTTGTTCACTTAGTAGTACCTAAATTATACTACTTTGTATAATGACTAAAACTTAGAGATGTAGAGTCCCTTATAAAAGTTCCCATTTTCTTACCACTTTTTTTTTACCTTTAACGCTTACAAGTATCAGGAACGTTATTTCAAAACCATTTAAACCCATTAAATAATGTATGGTTAATAGTATAACGTAATATAGTATCCTTTTGTTATTCATCTTGAATACTTTGTTCAATATTTATATTGTATTATGAAAGCAGATCTACACCCATGCGGCCGAGAGCTTCATTTTGCTGACTGTATGACCTACAGTCCATCATTTATAGACATGGGCATAGAATCTAACGGACATTAGTGTGCCGTGGTTTCTTAGATTTAATTTTGGTTCTTTTATGTGGAATTAAAATGAGCCCTGCAGTGCAATTTAAAAAAGTCAGTATTTAAAGAACAAGTTTCTTTGTTCAAAGTGAGCAAAACTTATTTATATCAAGAACGTGTGATAAAATATAGGTTTCAGCTTATATGGTGTTTAATTCAGTATTTCAAAATAATTTTATGCAAGCACCGAATTTATTTTTGCTGCATACACACTGGTATTAAACGGTATAATGTGTAGTAAATTTATTCCTGCAAATTTCCAAAAAGAAGATGGAAAATGCATTAAGAGACATGGGCAGTAGCTTAAAACCGTAATCTGTCATTTTTTCTAAGAGCTCGAGAGTACGTTGATTTCCTTTATGTGAAATAATCCCATTGTGTGCTTTATGAGACGAAAGAGAATATGGCTCTTTACGTTTTTTGCTGCATTTTCCACATGCATTACCGTATGCTATACCCGTGAGGACACATATGTAACACAGTTTCTGTTATTTAGAATCCCTTTCGGAACACAGCCATTAAGCAAAATCTGATTTGTTCCATTCACTTGACTTTACTTATATCATAGGTAACTTCGATCTACTCTGCTTAGAAAATATTATTTTATCTACCTCATGGTAATGAGTGAAACATTTGCAGAAATAATGTTATTACATGACACATTTCGTTGTAAGTACACCGGATAGAGGAAATCTAAACTATTTTTACACACTTAAAATCCGATTGCTGTACGTTACAAGCTGGTATTGAAATGTTGTACTGGTTTCATTGCATCGCGAGAAGCAGCTGAAGAGTAACCGTATTTTACAAAAAAAGAAAAGTATTGAAAACTGCAAACCATTAGTAATGGTTAGCTGACGTTACTTTATTTGGAATGAATTATGTTTCAAGGAGTTCATGCTCTACTATAGTGCGGTTTTTCTATGTCTTAAGATTTGCGGGTTAAACAAAATTATACAAAACCTCTTCGGAATAAAGAACACTTCACAGACTGTTTCCAGACAATTCAAGGAGTACGTATTTTTGTCATGTCAATATCTTGAACATATTATATTTTAATGAAAACCGTTTATAGTAGTTTTGAAGAAATAGAACCTTTTTGAAAAATGCTCCATATAAAGCATGTTTGCTGTGGGATATTTTTTTCAAAATCTTCCGGTCGCATTCTTGAGGAAGGTGCTGAAATTAAACAACAAATTTGGCATTACTCGAAGATATCGTTTTAGAGTTAAACTGTGAAGACACACCTGCTCGCGTATTTCCTTAAAATATATTTTTAATTCAGATGCCTCAAGGCATAATATTCCTGTGAAATGTCAACTCGAAAGGTTTGGTTGCAACACAATACGTCCTGTAGGTGGCAGGGAAAATAAGACGAATGTGATATACTCTATCCACATACATAACTGCATACACATTCCTCTATATAATGTTCTCGAAAACGCATTGAAGTGCCTAGAGGTACTTAAAATAAGCATTTCGTTGCAGGTACATGAAGAATACTATAGGTTGAAGCGATACTCAAATCTTTTAAAAGTGGATCATTATATCATGGCTTTGAAATTCCGCGCTTCTAGCATGAGTGTGACATAAGGGTTAATAAGGTATTTGAAAATTCAAACCGAAATCAATAAATATATTGAGAAATAAATGCATTTTATATAAATGTTGTATTTTAAGGAGGTCATTTTTATTTTATTTTTTGTTGAGCTTTGGTGTATCTTGAACGAATTGATGGATGAGTATTTATTTAAATAGCAGCATACCTACGTCGATTTTTATCATTCGCGTGGGTCCATAGGCCGTAGGTGTTGTTATAATCCATGAAATAACATAATAAGCAAGATTAAAAGAAACAAAAATACATGCACACGAAAAATAAAAAGACAGACATATTCAAATATAACATATTAAATATAGACAGCACACAGACGAATGGTTAACCGATTTAGATGCATTATTGTGCTCTATTATGTTAAATAAAGAACACTTAAGAGAAATAAATAAGCACATCACAAACAAAAAGCGAAAAAATATGACATACAAAATTATAAAACACTGGCATACAACATTATAAAGTAACACCTCTGTTGAGTTCTTCTTACCTTCCCCTTCTTCCCTCTTATAAAGCCCTTACAGTCTCAGCTCTCTCGCCCTAAATAGAAATGCCTACCAGTAGCGACCAACATGCCGTTAGCTCTCCAATCGAGCTGGTAAAGGATCGTGGTAAATACTTTTCCCTCTATTCCTTCTTTCCCCTACATCATATCAAGATATGCAGCCAAGACGCTTTCTCCTCAAAAATAGGGCAGATTCCTGTACGGTTTTCTTCAGTAATTTTTATCACCCGGTTTTTATCTGGTCCCCAAGGTCATGGTTTTAAATCCGGGGGACGCTATGGATTTTTTTCGGGCGTAAAAATCCTTAGCATTACTTCCTTCAAAATTTAAGTGAAGTTGCTGGTACAATGTCGTAGATATAAGCCACTTGAAAGAACCTCAAGCCTGATAAGGAGCTCTCTGAGCAAACTTAAGCGGTATTTCGCGCGGAATATAAAATCGGACACTGAGAACTACAACAGTTAAAGAGCGTCCATGAAAAACTGAACTTAATTTTAATTCTAATTTCTTTCACAGAAATTTCTACACTTAATGTTCTTTTTCATATATGTTACGTAAATATGATGATTTTAATAAAATAATTATTGCTATTTTTATAAAACAAAAACAACTAAATATTTTTCATATGAGATAAGTTTCACGTAGCAGGATTTTGAAGAAAACCTTCTTGTTTCACCCTTCAAAAGTATTGAATTTAAATACGCAGTTTGGTATCCTTCCAGTACTTCTGTTTTAAAGTTATGTAAGTATACAGGTTCACACGGATAATACAGGGATCTTTTTTTCTAAAATGTATGTTCGTAAATACATTCTTGACTTTTTATACTCACACTTCTACAAACGATTTATACAAAAGTATATTTTTGAATTTACTTTTTCCTGATCGAGATAAACTATGATTACGCATTAACATATTTAATTGAGTACTCAGATTTTTAAAACGCGCACCGCTGTGTAATCGTTTTGAAATTTCATTAACCTTACATGATCACGAAGAAAACGAATAGCTACGAGCCGCTAAAAATAACTATTTTAAAATTTAAATCAAAGCACTCTCTGAAATCGTTAACGTCACAAAAACCTGATATTAAGTGTACTTTAACGGTATCTATATTTGTGTACTAAGATTTTGTCTATCGCTTACGGTTTACCAATCGTTTGAGTCATTCAGAATGAAATGGAGTTCTACGCTGTTCTGACAAAACCGAAGTCACACATTTTATTTAGCACGCCGATATCTTAATCATGTAGCATTGTAATCAAAATCGTTAAAGCTATTTTTGAGAAAACGAAAAATAACCAAGAATTTCCAGGTAAATAATAGTTAATATTCGTATAGCATTCTTGAAAACCCCTAAACTTAAAACACCAATCATAGTATTTAGCAGAATTTTCCTTTTTGAGTTATGCTGTTCATATACGCATATATGCAGAATATTTTAAATGCTCTTTTTCTTTTGGGACCTCAAAACGTGTGTTCACAATGAAATCTTCATATCGAGGTTTCGGGTGAAATGTAAAACTTCTTCTACTTACCGCAAGTAAGTAATAGAGAAAGTCAAAGTGTAAATATGGAAGAATCTTCAAAAGTTCAGAAGGGTACCGTCATTACGAAAATTGTGCCATTCTGTGAACAAGGCTGTTGGAATGGTGGCAGATGTGGGACGTTGAACCTATACCGCCATCTCTTTCCCACATAGCTGGCGAGCTAACGGAAATTGGGTAGTGAGCCAACGTTATAAATACGGGCCATCAGCAGGCAATCACTGTCATGTTCAATGATGTATATTACTAAACAATGCATCCCCGTACCGCAGTAGGATGTAACATAACCCACCCCGCTTCTATTTCCATAACGACAACACCAGCATAAAAATATAGTCCATGGTACGTGATGGCAACTCTTACTGTCCTACGGAAAATAAAGAGTAGAGAAAAGAAAAGTATGTGGAGCGTCTGTTAAACTGTCAAATGAGAAAACCGCTGGTGTTTGACAAGTTACATCTTTAATTTAACAACCTTTACTGATAATAATGAGCTAATAATGAACAGACTTAAGAAAATCTGACTGCTGATGGTAGATTTCGAAAGTGTGTATCCTATCCAACTTTGCTTTAAAATGGCACATCATTGAAGACACTTTATGAAAAATTGTGAGTATATAAGAAAAAAGTTTTAGGGTATTTGAATTCAGCTGCTAGTGGCACCAATTTTGACTACTAACATGAGCAAATGAGTAAATTACAACGTATCCGTAACGCCTATACCTTTTAGCAACGCTCGCAACACGGACCTTGTAAAATGGGTTGTTACTGTGTTCAATACGGTATATAATTGCACCATTATGAGATAACTGCCAATAACAGCAATTGTGTATTTCCTATAGAAATTATGTAATACCGGTTTCCCAAGTTGCCTTTGCTTATATGGAGAGGATGAAAATTGTTTTAATATCTTCTAAGAGCAAAAAGCTGGAAAAATGCCGTAAATTCATTAAACATAGAACAATAAAGATATTAATTTGTAATTACTTTCCGTGCTGATCATAGGCCACATCATAGTCCGTCACACCTGGTCACTTCTCTCCAAGCAAGGGAATGCATACAACATTCAACTCGTCAAGTAATATCAAATGAAATTTAGGGAAAGGCGCTAACACTTATTTCAGCTTTGGGTGTCAAATTCTTTCATAATGCATCCCTTACCATTTATAATACTAAAATTGCATAAATTGTCTATCCAACCCAAAGATAACCTTAATATGGTACTCATGAAAACTTTCGTGCGATAAACATTCACTTGTGCTGTAAACATCAATATTATCCACTTGTTAAACAAATTATGCTACAAACGCTTATCATGGCTTTTGTGGTAGGATCTAATATTTTCCATCCCTTTTAAACTCGTTTGTAAAATTCCTTGAATACCACCACCCCTCTTATAACACCATCTCCAGATATATTTATGCTACTTCGAACCAGAAATATATCTGAATACGTACACCTTGTCGTATATTTATTATATGAGGAGGTGTTACACACACACGCACACACACACACACACGTCCTCGTCACTGACTACGTACACGTTATTCCACATTGTTCTTGTGTCATTTCGTATTAATGTCAGAGACTGCCACACTATAATACAATTTAAATGAAATCCTTGATTTACCTAGCAAAGGTAAAATATTTATTGGATGTGGTGATTTTTTGTCTTTTCTCTTCTTTTTTTATCTTTTGTTTTATTATCTGTACACAGAAAACTAGTTTCTACATTATCCATATTAATAATAATTTCCGTAATGTATGTTGCTACTTTTTCAATGCTATTGTAGCTTTATGCTTTATTTGTCTCATTTTCTTACAATACAATTAATTTGACTTGATTTAATGTATCGTTTGTTTTTACTGTAAACTCGTCATGTTCTGTATCTACTAGAGTGATTGACAAAACCTTACTGCGTCAGTTTCCATTAGGATAAATTGAAATAACATATACAGACTTGCATGTGTCTTAATTTTAACTTCAGCATTCTGTGAACCGTTACCTAGCCTTCTGCATAGTGTTACTATGTTATATCAAGCTTAAAAAGAAAAAATACTTCCAGGATTTCTTTTTAAACGATTTTATCAATTTAACGAGTGAAATGTGTTACTATATCTTATCAAGTTTAAATCTCATGTCTTGTTTTTAGGATCTCCAGAATTTCCAATTTTTAAAGAGTTTTCAGTTTAACGAGTGAAAACTTAGGAACTGAGAAGTACATTTAGAATAATTTTGTGCTCCTTTCTTTAAGATATACGTTGAATTTAGAAGTGTGAACATAAGGTTGTTTCGAATGCTCATTTGCAGTCAAAACACAGTTCTGAATAACTGATACTAAACTTTGATTCTTATATAAGGTTGTAATCTAATATTAGTTTTTAGTAAAAGAACTAAGGGTACTGTAGTTGCAATAACATGTAAACTTAGCTGATTTAAATGTTTAATCTTGGTTTTATATTGCACCCTGTTGCTACAGTCAAACTATAAACTTGGTCAGAAGGTCATTATTAGTTTTAGTAAATGCTTTTTACAAATGCATTGTCTTAATATATGATGCTGAATAACTAGTAATATTTACAACTAAGCCAGGAATAAGCCCTTAGTTTAGTAAAGTTTCATTGAGGAACCATATTGAAGAAATGAATACATAAGTATGTAATTACTGTCGCTTAAATTGCAAAGCATAATCATTACTATAAAGGGAAGTAAATTTCTTTGTATATTGTGCATGTGTGTGTGCGTGTGTGAGAGAGAGAGAGAGGGGGGAGGGGGACGCTCTTTAACTGCTACGATTCTCGATGTTCCATTTTATATTGGGCGCGAAAGACCGCTTCATTTTGCCCAAGGGCCTACTTATCAAGCTTGAGGTTCTTTTACTTGCCGTAAATCTACAACACGGGACCAACGACTTTACTTCCCTTCCGAAGAAAGCCGTGCTAAGGATTTCTACGCCCAAAAAAACCATCTCAGGAAAAAAAGCCCTACTCCGGGTTTGAACCCGCGACCTTGCGAACCAGAGGCTGCATGTTAACCCTAGACCACGCAGGATGCGAGAGAGAGAGAGAGAGAGAGAGAGAGAGAGAGAGAGAGAGAGAGAGAGAGAAAGGATCGTTTTAATACCGAAGAGCTAGGCGTTAGAATGCTACGTACTGTTGGACCACCAGAAGAAGGCGACCGGGGTCTGAAGGAACTTACTATCTACTTAATACATTTGTTTACTACGAAATGAATGTCTGTCTGTCTGTCTGTCACCCATCTTAGCTGCTGCTATAAGTATAATTACAATTTGCAAATTCGCATTGTAATCGTGCTAGCTTCTGACAACGGTGTTTATGTTTATCTGTGCCAGTGTGCGAGAACTTTATCGCCAGCGCAGGAAATTTTTATGTAGCATATTCTTCTGATAACAGAAATTATCAGCATCTACAATGAGTCAACCGGCAGCTAATGTGCGTGTGAAATACAAGTGTGAATAGCATAATGATTTTGCTCTACTCTAGCCTTCATTTGTTGCAATAGAATTATAGGAGTGTAAAATAGAAAAATGGTTCTAACACTTAATCCCCAAACATTCTTATTTAAAATTCCGAGTCATTCTGGTGTTATTTTATACTTTATTTTGTTGTTAAAGTATATGGCAGAAATTCATGTATCCTTACGTTCATTAGAAATACATAATAAAAATATATATTTGAAGAGCCGCTATGATATTTATACATCCCTTAAAAACGTTAGATATAATATAATCAAAGAGACCTGGAGAAAACATACAAGCCCTTGTGTGAGGTCTTACACAGATTAGTGGAAAAATCGAAAACAGGTCCAGAAGACCCCCACGTCTCTCTCTCTCTCTCTCTCTCTCTCTCTCTCTCTCTCTCTCTCTCTCTCTCTCTCTCTCTCTCTCTTTCTCTCTCTCCTCTCTTTCTCTCGCTCTCTCTGTCTCTCTCTCTCTCACAACCATTTACTTGGGAGAAGTGTTGTTTGTTCTTATGCACATTGAACTAAAATGTTAATAAAAATATAGTGTTAGTGCTGGGTTAGTAAGAATATACTCAGTTGATTAAATAATGTTCCTTGGCCACAGAAGTTTGGGGAAATAATTTAAATAATATGAACTTCCTGAATGTACATTATGTGCTTACTAAATATCGGCGATACCCATCGTTATTTTTCTGCTACAAATATCCAAATAAAAGTATTTTATTCACTTTGTAATTATTATTCACCTACAATCACAACTATGTGCTTATGGCTCGAAATTATATATAATTTTATTTTTAGTAGACCATTAAGTATCCAGCTTACATATGACGGTTTCGTAAATTAAAACTGGTCAGTGGGGAACTGGGGTGAGCGACCACCCGCTTTACCCCTTTTTACTTATCAGCAGAGATGGTGAGGGGGTGATCTCATTGAGAGGAGTAAAACGAAGGTCACTCACCCCATTTCCTCACTTATCGGTTTTAACTTGAAATAACCCCGTTGAGTTCTGAAACTCTTTCAATGTATGAAGGGACATTTCCACACACCAAATACGGGGCAGCTGGACCACATTTAGTTTTGAAATCATCATTAAAATTTAAAATATTATTTATTTACTGACTGTGCGGGGTCTTACTTGTTATTGCCACCACCATTCTGTTAATATCCGCAATTGCTTTGATTCGTTAATTAGTTATCACGCAGAGCTCGGGTACCCGCAAGTAAATTTCCTGCAACGAAACTCTTTCCTTAGTGAGTCACTGGTTAATATAACTTGGTTAGTTGCGCTTAGTTCCATAATGTAGTCGAAGTGTGGCGTTGTAACACCTGTTTCTGATACTTCTTATAGCTTGCCTATATCTTTGAATTCAGAACATAACTAAACCTGGCAACAAGGAAATGACAGAAAGTTTTTGGTAGTGTTTAACGCCCGCTTTTGCTACTTGTGGCACCACAGGCGATGATACTGGTGATACATGTAATGAAGATGGAGCACCAGTGGAATACGATTGCGGGGAAAACCGGAGAACCCGGAGAAAACCCACCCCCGCGCCGCTTTGCCCACCACAAATCTCACATGCGGTCGCTTGGGATCAGGTCTAGATGAGAGAAGAGTGGTCTAACCACTTGGCAACGGCGCGGCCACGCAAGAAAGTTGAGGGGTATGTTTAGACTGAGGAGATAAGTAAAATTTGAGTAATATTGCAATAAAATTAAAAGTAACGATAATAACTACTTTGTGCTAACACAAATTGCATCAATAGAAAGTATCCCATTCAATGAAAAAAAGGCATACAGTTTTGTAAACAGTTTAGTCTCACTTATAGTTTCTACTTTTACCACTATGACTGTAAAACCTAAACCAGAACTACTATCATCTGCTTCAGAATCATAATGACTTAAATTGCAAAGGTAATGTGAATCAGAACAATCCTTAGTTGAGATGGTTTTGAGCCAAATAGTGAAGAGCGCAACACTAAGCACTTAAGGGTACATAATATTCACTGCCTAACGAAATACTGCATATAATAATAATAATAATAATAATAATAATAATAATAATTGCGTAGACATATTAGGTGATGTCTGAAGTACCATTGTAAAAATATTTATAGTTCACGTTACTGTTTAAATACATTTCTAGCCGTAAGTCTGTTCAACTAAATAATCAAATTACCTTGATTCCGCATGAGTGACTGATGAAAGTTCCAGTGGTTTACGCCTCTGCTCAAAATCGGTTGTAATTCTCCGCCGGACTTCTCTTCTTGCTTTCTAAAGTTATCTTCCTCCTATATTATTAACACGCCATCTGAACTCTTATACAGAATCTATTATTCATTTGCACCAAGCTTCTGTTAACTTGTCATCCCTCACCGATACCATTGTACGTGTAAGCAATTCTTGGACTTAGGATGTGTCACAATGCCACTCTCTATTAGCCTTTCGTAAGAAGTTATTTAATGAATTTTAAATTATGCATTACCTAGGGCCTAAATCTTGTATGTTACATCACATGCATAATTTTCTTTATCGCTGCAGAATTTATTTTCGCATATAAGTTTATTTTATTACTACAGCTCTATCAACATCTTCATTAAAATATTTATTGTTTACTTACCTTACCTATGCATCACTGTAATTTATTTATTGTTTTACAGTCCGAGGAGCATGCAATGTTGTAACGGTATTGCGTTCGTTACTATATAATGTGTTTAAGCAGCATTATATGGCAATTATTTTCGGAGTTGTAGAGAAGAAGGAAAGACTCAATGGCCGTACGCCTGCCACAATAATTAAATTAATTAATGGATGTTATGGAAATCATGTCATGGATGGAAAAGCTAGCAAAAAACTCCAAGAAACTGATATGTTGAACTTTGTGATCTATGCCTTTAAAAATACAATGATTTCATAAATGCTGGTGAAGGTTTAACATTTTACCTTCTCTAGCACGTATGTACAAAGTATAGCGTAGGTAGAGAAGATATTGTATTCCACCCAAAAATTCCATACCGAGATTTCACCGGAAATATATGTTTTGCGGACCCCTGAATCCAAAAAAGGCATTTATGGTAATAGGTCCAAGTGTGGGTCCGTGTGTGTATGTGTATGCGTATGGACGGGATAACTCAAAAACGAAAAGTCTGTTAAATACCAAACTTTTTATTTAAGTTTAGTATCTTCCAAGGATGCGACACAATATTTCCAGGAAAAAAAAACCCACCCCAGACTAGAACATTTTTGGATTTCCGATTTTATAAATAATGGCTCTTAACGAATTTTATTAACCACATAAAACTTTCACCGCATACTTTGTAAGAGCTGCTGATGTGTTTTACAGCACTGATTGTTAGTCAGGGTCTCATACGTTTAGCTTATAAACAGTTTTTAATAATGCTTAGAAATATAATTTCGAGCAGATATACAAATTCTAAATGCAACAATACCTGTTTATAGTAAGAAATAAACGTATAATAAATTAGAATATTAATGGTGTTAGAATCACAGTATTCTAGTGCAAGTGGTTTACGAGAAATCGTGTTTTTAAACCTTCAAACCGACATTTGTATAACCTGTGTTGTACAAACTGAAGAACAAAAGGGAATACACTGCTTTTGTGGATTCTGGCAAGTAAAGAGAAAATTGATCTTCAAAGTTTGTGTTTAAAATAACCACCGGCAGCTTCAATACACAATTTCAGTCTGCTATGTAAAGTCTGCTGCACCCGTTCTAGAAATTCAGCGGAAATTCCTGAACACAGCAGATGTACGTCGTTTCAGATCAGCTGGTGTAATTGGTATTTCCTTGTAGACAGTGTCTCAGCTTTCCCCACAGAAAAAGGTGAACAGGCTGACCAAGGTACGGGTCCTCTTCGCTCTATTCCAACAATTTGGAAACAATCCGTGAAGACAAGTTGCAGTAATTCGTGCACTGTATGCTAGACAGCCATCATGTTGGCACCACAGGTTCCTTCTAGTTTACATAGGAACGTCTTCTATCTCTGTGGAAGATGGTTTGGTAGGAGGCTGCGATACTTGTGCGAGTTCGGTGTTCTTTCTATGAAAATAGGCCCTATATGCTAATGGTGCACTATCTCACACCAATCGTTTAAACTTCATGGACGATGACGTTCCACCTGACGAAGTCAACAGGGTTGTCAACAGAACAATAGTGCGGTTTACTTGGCATGATTAGTAAATGTTGCTTCATGTCTTAATGCCCATGTACAAAAGTTAACACATTTCTCAAAATCGTTTCCATACAGCTTTTGGTGGAAAGAGATGTGACGGGGATGGAGCCTTTGTCGATGGAGAATGCGAAGTACATTTGCCTGACTCATGCCACTTCCCCGTGCGATTAAGCGGGAACTAATTTGGGGATCTACCGCAACAGCAGCCGAAACATGCATTTCTCCCTTTTCTCCAGTCACTTGTTTGTTTCTGTTACGTGTTCTAGGTGTTACACTACCACTTTAACGCAACTGGCTGAAGAGATTGATATATAATTGCCGGGATGGTTGACGTCTATTGCGGTATGTCCGCATACGCCGTATAAGAACGAACTGCATTCTTCCTACACTCTCAATATACCATGAGCTTGTCGGCCTTCTCTGCATTGGTAAATCACATCTTCCACTCACGAACTACAACTTGAACTATCACAAATTAGCTGACTACAAAGCCGCAATGCAATCAGTGATCAGAATACACAATGTAAACAAACATAACAACATCGTACCTAGCAATTAAGCGGGATGAATGGTACAAATAACTGTCGTTGTGTAAACTTTTCGAAGTACGATTTCTCGTAAACTACTTGCACTAGAATCCTTCAACAAATACCATTGATATTCTAATATACCCCACTTTTCATTCTGTTGATGTAATTAGGCATTAATACATTTGAAAAATGTATGTTTGCTCAAAAAATAAGCTTTGTAAGTAGTAATATTAAAATCATTTTATAGGCTAGAAGTACGACTCTCTTGAGAAGCAATTAAAGCTGTAAAAACCACACATCAATAACATTTTCCATTTCCGAAATATATGCGATGCAGGTTTTAGGTGGTTCACTCTATATTAAAATATTTACATGGCAAATAAAATCTATATCCTGAATTTATTGGGAATAGTCTCTGAAGTCTACATCATTCTGAATGACAAAACTTTAGTACACAAAACTGTAAATCTCTTAAACACACAATTTATGTCGTATATATTTTTTTTTGCAAAATTAACCATTTCCAAGATATTCCTTGTGATTGGTTTCAATTTTTTATTTTCTCAAATGGGAATTTGTCATTCCTATTTCTTTTATATTACTTCGGGTCATTCAAAGAGAACCGAATTTCAATCACAAAACAATCAGCCTGTAAAAATTGACTATTGCTTTAGCCCAGCGTAATTCTTTATTTTACTTCTAGTTATAAGGAACTGAGTACTAAGACCATTTCTGCTAATGTGTATCGTAATTAGTATGAAGCATTTAAAAGAATAAGCTTTTGTAAGAATAGTTAGCTTTACAGTAAACAGGGAAAGTCATGTAAATGGATTTTTTTTTTACAAGTATGCCTATTTCTTTGTAGCGTAGTGGCATGAGTTGACATTAACGTTCAAGTGCTGAACCCAGTCGTGATCATCAATGGATTAAAATGGCATATTACGTATGCTACAAAGTTGACTTCTAGATATGATCTACTATCTATCGAGGTGCTTGGCTTACGTTCTCGTATTTATCAAAGTTTTCTTTCTTTACTTCTCGTTGGCAACAACAAGAGGAGCTTTGGAGACAAATGGCGGTCTTCATCTAATCCTTCCCCACTCCTTCACGGGACCAGCATAACAAAACAGGCCGCTCAGTGCTCTTCCTAGAAAGAAATAAGAAATAAAGTAAGAAAAAAATGTGCCAAGTTACGAAATGCTTCCTGTCTGACTCTATTGGCTGACTGATTGCGCGGGATTTTGGTGCATGCAGAGAATGGAAACGCCTTGTGTCCCATTTTTCGGTTTTTTATTCTTTATATCACGTGATAAAAAAGAGTAGACGTCTTGAACAAGCCAATGCAGTTTACGGAGCCAGTGTATGAGTGAGGAATTGTTAGAAAATATTAAAACGTTTTCTATAGCAGGCAATGTTTTAGTTACACAGTGCAATTTAACCAGATTGATTTATTCTCAGAGCGCTGAACAGAAAAAACAACATTTAAGATTCCCTGAGCATCACACTAAGTTTAAAACTAAAGAAGTTATTAAATTAATTTCTGTTTTTCAGTTTCAATTTATATTTTTGTTTCTTTAAGTATTGTTTATTTGTTTGTTACACTTGTAGTTAGATAATTTGTAAAACAAAGATAGTTGGCAATCGCACATTTTCTTTGGCAGGCAGAATATAATTGGTCACGGCCGTTCACTGCAGAATTTACCTACTTAAGTTTCTGAAGCTGGCCACAGATGTATTACTGAATGGCAGTTAATTTGCTGGTCGTCTCCTTAGCGCGGTGGTAGCGCAGCTGCCTACCAAGCGGGAGACCTGGGTTCGATCCCCAGTACCGGCGTGGGGATCTTTCCCCCGCTGGGAGACCTGGACCGGGGTGCACTCAGCCTCGTGAGGTCCCTGGGGGGCCAATTGAGGAGCTACTTGATGGAGAAGTAGCGGCTCCAGGTCGTGAGGACCGCATTAACCGGCCGGGAGGGGCTCGAGGCGCTGACCACGTCTCACCCTCCAATACTGCACCCCATCCATGACGTCTGTAGTAGACCGAGATGGGGGACGCAGCGGCCGGGCGGTAGGCCAAGGCTCCCCGTGAGCTGTCGTGCCATGGAGTTATAGTTAATTTGCTAGAGCCCAATATTGCCAAAATGTGTACCTCCATGACATGTTTAAAGAAAACAACAACTAAACACGCCAATTTTAAATTTGAATGAAATAAAAAAAATAAATACATAAATATTATGGAAGAGGTAAAAACAGGTTGTTAGCTTAAACGTCTATATTTGCTTACATTTACTTTAAAGTGAAACACATACTTTATAACTCCTAGATTCAAAAAGGCTCTCTGAAATCTGAAGCAATCGTTGACAAGAAATAAACTCAAAATGGACATTTTAATAAGGAAATTAAGGACATCTAATTAATAACTCATTATTTGAGAATTCAAGAAACAAATCCGTAAAAATGTGTTATTTTTATTTGAGCATCTAATAAATGTGAATTAAAATTAAATGTTAGTAACGCAACCGAACCATTTGGCAGCTGTCCAGGGTTTGTGTGAGACCAGTTCTTAGGTTTGGTGTTGCAACGTGTGAGCTGGAAGATAAATCGCGATATGTACAAGTAAAAACCACTAAAAGTGTGACCAAAAGATTTGAAGATGTCTACATATCATAAATTTCAATAAGAAAGCATTATGCCATGAAAATGCGCAAAGCTGTTTTGTTTGGTTATACATGTGTCCTTCTTTTGCCAAAGTGATTGCAAAAAGACCATAGTACGTATTATTAGCTATTTTTATTCATGAACAATTAAATGAGTGGCATCTTCTATCCAGTGGGACATGAAGTATATTTGTAAATCGGCATTGTTTTGTTAGATGAAAGCGTTTGTACGAGTAGTTTTTCAGTGCAAAATTGATGTGTGGTCACACAGAGGTATTTTTGAGCACTGAAATACTATTTGGGGGGATGGTGCTAAAATCCGATTTTCTTTTAGAGATCTGTGATGTTACTGCTCTGCCGACATGTCCTGTGCTCCCTCTGAAACCATAAAATTGAGATGCCCCCCTTTCGTTCATTAAGCAGACCTTTAACCTTTCTCCTTCTTTCAACTCTACGTACCTCCCATTTCTTATCTCTCTTTATGTGGCAGGAAGTCCCATGAAATTTCTAGAGTAGCTCCCGAAACCCGTACTATACATGTTCTACCCAGCTAAACTTAGTTTCTTTGATTTACGGGCAACCGCCATCTGCTTCCCATAAACATCAAAAACTTCACACCAGAATCAAGGGAAATTCTGAATTAAAGTATATTTCTTCTTGGTTTGCACTTTTCCGTAAAGCTAATTTAAGTAGCCCGTTACCCACAATTAGACTTGATTCCACGCTGTTGTAATGAAAGTACACAATTACATAAGAGTTTATGTCCACCGCCCTCTCAGAGGTCATGTGCATGTTAAACTTACTCGGGTCCATTATCCTATCAGCCTCTGCTGTGGAATTACTTTAACACCCGAAGCTTTGGAAACTTTTCTTTCTTTACCTGTTAATATTCTAAGAAAATCTCAACTAAATATTGGTTTTGATCCAATTTGGTGCAGTTCAGTTTCGTAATGCATTCCATTTTAACAGACATTAGATATATGTAAATAGATATATGACAGCATTGCATTCCCTACGACTTCTTTATAGTATTTACGATTGCTATCGCTTTCTATGACACCAACAAAGGAAACTAATCAGGAACTTATAGCTGCTTTTAAGATGGGGAGTGAAATCTCTGCTTCGCTTCAGAAATGCTTGATATCTTTAGAGAAACATAATTAGTTACGTCTTCCTGTTTTCGCGTCTGTACGCATGCCCTTCTATATTGGCTAACAGCTGATACGTTTGGGCCCATGGCTTCGGTTACTATGTTTTAATGACCATCTACCGCCTGCAAATAATGATACACATATCAACCATAATTGCCATTTTACACTCTACAGGTTATCGCTGGCTTTGGTAGAATATTAATCTGTATTTCCTGAAATAAACCGGTTGTTGATGCCTGTTCTCAGTACATTGAGAAGATCGTAGATAGTGTCGCCCTCCTGGTGTAATGGTTACCATGCTAACTTCACATACTAAAGATCGGGTGTTCATACCCGGCGGGCACGATGGATTTTTTTTCGGGCGTAAACATTCTTTGCATGGCTTCCTTCGGAAGGGAAGTAAAGCCGTGGGTCCCGAGTCATAGATTTAAGCCACGCAAAAGAACCTCAAACCTGATAGAGAGGCCTCTGAGTAAGGTTAATCGGACTTTCACGCCCAGTATAGAATGGGACGCTGAAAACCACAGCAGTTAAAGAGCGTCCATAAATGAAATGCCATTTCATTTTTTCGTAGGTAGTATAACATAACTCCCTCTCAAATGACACGCGTTTGTATGCTTGTATTTCTCCTGCTACTGTATTTTGCCAGATGTTGAAGCCCTTATAATATCCTGGCGATTACATTACATAGTATTGCATCTTATTATACAGCTAAACCTGTTTTACTTTCTCTAGCTCTGTGTACAAGGTACAACGTAGGTAGAAGAGGTATTGTATTGCATCCATACATTTGGTACCAAGATTTCACAGAAAATACATGTTCTAGAGCCCCCTAAATACAAAAAAATGCATTTTTAGAAAAAGGATCATGTGTGTGTGTGTGTTCGTCTGTGGACAGCATTACTCACGAACGAAAATTCAATTAAATACCAAACTTGGTTTTTAAGTTCAGTGTCTATCAACGATGCACACGAAAATTTACCGGAAAATCCCCCATCTCCAACTACCTTTCACATGAAACACTTTTTTCGAAAATTGTAATTTTCTCAAAAACAGCGCTAACGATTTTGGTTAAACTACAATCCTTAAGATATTTATATGATACATGAAATATATATCTTGAATTATCTGGGAATATCCTCTGAATACCTCTTCATATAACTGGCATATGGAAAATGGTGTTGCTAATGAGAATGAAAGTGCACGTTCGCATTGTGCTCTTTTGCTGTGATATTCCCCGCGCAAGCCCAGAGCTTTGAATATTCAGTTGTGTGCTAGCACAAGAGACCTGTGCTAATGCCGTTGATGCAACATGTTCAAGTTCGCGCCTAAGCTCAATATGAAGATCAGAGCGCGCTAGATATAGATAAGTGGCGAAGGATAGCGCGTTTAATTAAATGTTTTCTGAGAGAGCAAAAGGAGTTTCACTAAGAAATACGTGTTCTACTCTCCTACACATGACAGCCGTCGCTGTGTTACTCGAAACTAATGATTGGAGCTAATTTCCGGCCAGTGCAATGGTCTGTATGACTTGTAACGCTTAGTTCCTTTAATGTAATTTTCCGTTGTCATTCTAGAAAATAGACAAACAAAGGCTTTTACGTTGGAAAACTGCAGAACAGAGAACCCTTAAAGTTACGCCATGAATAACTGAAAATGATTTTATTGCTACATTCTTAAAGTTAAATTCTTAAGTGTGAGGTTTTAAGAAAATAATTACATAAGTGTGTTATAGTGTTTTACATTATATAACATTCACATACCCAGATTGAAAACAATAATCACATCTGTGCAACCAGCATTCTGCGTTGTGTAGTCATTATGCTGAAATTAAAGTGCTTCACAAGCCCAATATGTAGTAACAATAAATGGCTGTGTTTAGTAGGTGAGGGGTTTTTTTTTAAAAAAATCTTGTTCGGTTATTCCAACTCCCGTAGCGCACCCATTTCCCTCAAATATACACTCACCCTGGGCATTGTGTACATTTACAGGTAGTTCTCTAACTGCTCACAGTGGCGTGTTCGGTGGCATTGCATGCCAAGGAGAATTTTAGAACACGCTACTCCGAGTTTTGTGCTTTGGAAACTCAAGGTATGTTATGAATGAATCTGTGATATGCATCTCATAAGGGGATGTACAGTAGATCTGTTAACGCAATCTTTGGGAGGGTACCTGTAATTATAAACCACACTAAGCGGCTCGCCTGTGGTGCCACAAGTAGTAAAAGCGGGCGTTAAACACTATAAAAACACTAAGCGGCTATATGTGGTGCGCAAGGTGCTACGTTTTGCGTGGCTAATGTAACGCACATTCATACATTCAGTAAAGTATTTGTGTAGAAGCGGGACCGCAGGAAGAGTCTATAACTCTTGCAAATTGTGGAAATATAACATTATAAGTAGGGATAGCATCTTGGGGACCGATAGTGGGACAGAATCGAAGTTAGGGCAGCACATGGTATATAGCTGCGATGTCTTGACAATGCAGTGTGTACGTAGTGTACTAATAGAAGGAAAATGGGATAGTGGTTGCATGGTAGACTGTGATGTTTTCACTAGCAGTGGGAGGCGATTGAGGTTGAGTGAATGGTAAACATAAATAGCACTTATTTACGGGAACTAACAATTGTAATATTTACATACATTCAATTGCTGTTGTGCAACAAGTCATCAACATCATTATCTGTTTAATTTTCTCTTGTGATACATAGATAGCAATGCACAACATATATTTGCAACGTTTCAGATGTAAATCGTCTCCAATTGGCGCATAAACAGCCTTTATATTGTGAAAAACTTCGCTCCACATCACAAGATGTGAGTGGAGCAAAAAGGAAATAGGATATATCATCGACTATTGGGCAAGATTCTCCATCGGTAGTTATTTCCGTAGCAGACCTCGTAGCACATTTCTTATTTCACGCATTATTCAAAATCCTACATTTTCTCAAACACTTTCTTTTTCACACGGTCTAAAACAGGTGTCATGGATCTCTGATTAAGTGCTTGCACAAGTTTGACAGTTTTCAGGACTCAAGTCATTTCAATGTTCGATGTTTTCAAATATGTGTTAGTGTCGTAGATATATCTGCAAAGTTCTTCTGTATGAATTGCAAATCTTCATGCAATCCATTAGAAGCAAGAGATTTTACGTCTTGATTGAAGAGCATGCATTTTCGTCAAAAGCATTAATTACCTATAAAACAATATTGTAATATACAGCATAGTACACTGCTACGTCTAGCTATGTTCCCCAACGCGTTACTGCAGGTTGTTTACATGCAGCACGTGCAGTCGCCAATGCAGGTCGGAATGCAACATGTGTCCCGCTATCGGTCCTAAGATGCTATTCCTAATTATAAGTCAACAGTAACCTATTTGTTTATTACAAGTAAAATGCGCCCTTCGCAGTGACCTTTTTACTTTCTCTACACGTACTGTGTATCAAAATAGGTAGAGAAGGTATTGTATTCCACCCAAAATGTGGAAGTTAATATTTCACAGAAATATATATCTTGAGGTCCTCTGAGTCCAAAAAGAACATGTTTAGAAAAAGGCTCCTTGTACGTGTGCGTGTGTGTCTGTCCGTGAGCAGCATAGCTCAAAAACGAAAATACCGTTAAATACCAAAGTTGGTATTTAAGTTTATTATCTTCCAGAGATGCTACATGAAGAATTTCAAGAAAATTTCCCCATCCCAAACTACCTTTTACATGAAACTTTTTTTGAAATGTTTGTTTCTCAAAAATGGCTCGAACAGTTTTGCTTAAAATGCCGTGTATTAAATATATTTAAACATAAATAAAATGTATATCTTGAACTTTCTGGGAGTAGCTTCTGAAGACGTGTTCATTTTGGATGAAGTTTGCATAACTGGCAAACCATAAGAGATAGACAAACACTTATTAAAACACACAATTTGTCATATACATATTTTTGTAGTTCACTGTTTCCAAGGTATTCCTTGTTATTGATTCGATATTAAACTAAGGAACTTCTCTCAAATGAAAAGTCACCTTTTGTTTCATCTTTGCGTTGTTTTACTGCTCGCCATGCAAAGCGAACCGCACTTCAGTTGTTCATATAGTGACCAGCTTTAAAAGGATTTGACTAGTGTATTCCATTATTTCCCTTCGGCTTAGAATGAATCAATTAATAAAAAAGATTGTGCAAGTATTTTTCTCGATTAGCATGATGCAGCTAAAAGAATAACCTTTTGTAAGAGTATTTTTATTTTGTAGAAGAGGTAGATAAAGTCATGAGAATAGAACACATCCGATTTTTATCTGCGACATTACTCTCTTCTTGATATAGAATAGGTCTGCCAGGGTAGTCGCCCTCCGTGGTGTAATGGTTACCATGCTATCTTCATATACCCAAGTTCGCGAGTTCAAACCCGGCGAAGGACGATGGATTTTTTCGGGTGTAAAAATCCTTAGCATGGTTTCCTTCGGAAGGGAAGTAAAGCCGTTGGTCCCGTGTCGTAAATTTACGACACGTAAAAGAACCTCAAGCCTAATAGAGAGGCCTCTGAACAAAATTAAGCGGTCTTTCACGCCCAATTTAGAATAGGACGCTGAGAACCACAGTAGTTAAAGAGCGCCCATAAATAACACGGCCTGTATATTGATATATATTTTCAGCCTGGGTAACTACTGTAACGGCTACTTTAATTAAGTTCCGATGTGAATGTTTGATGAGTTCTTGAAGTATTCCCGTCAAATCGTTTTTCCGCATAAAATAAGAGCCTCTTTTGGCCTACCATAGTAGATCTAAAAACGTACATATAGAAGGTGTGGCTCTGACATATTGCTTACTGCTTTATGTCATATTTTCCCGTTACTTAATAAAATGATACCGGTATCGGAAGGGGTGTAGCATTTCATTTACATTCATAAATTCTCCGAGGGTAAATGTATATACACCTCTGAACAAAGTTCGTGTATAAGTTTCACTAACTTCTGCTAAATTATTAACTTTAGGCTGTCATAGTTCCAAAATATTTGCATACCTTTTTTTTTCTAGTTATTAGGAAAAGCGTATCAAAGAGTGTAATAATTTCTGCAATACAAGTAGCTTTACAACACCTTTCTCTTTGATAGTTGGTATATGCTGTTCGTTTTATAATATGCACATTGAGTATATTGTTAGTTTTATCAATTTGGTCAAAGTTAAACATTTTAAGACGGCTTCTAAGGAAATTGCTAGATTTCTAGCAATACTAATAAAGCTGGAAAGGTTTTCATTATATTTGTTCGACTTAATGATTATGGTGATGACAAAGAGGGAACGGAGGGGATAGCTTACACCTCGATCCACTGCGGGTCTTTTCTGCTGACCAACCTCAGGAGTTGCTCAGGATGAAATGAACCGCAGGAGCCTATAGGCCGTAGGCAGGTCGGCCGACAGAGACGCCTAGGGGTTCCCAGCGATTACATACTTGAGGACCCCGTCATATCGCAGGCCGCTCAAAGAGGTTTACCTCTGGCGTAACTCGACCCAGCGGAGGAGCCTCGGAGAAGAAGGACTTGGTGGAGCCAAAAAGTACTTTCTAAAGAATAGTATCTCCACCAATTTCTCGACACCAACCTGCACTGCACAGCCCTTAAGTCTACCTGAAACATGAAAATAGAAGCGAAATAAAAGGAACCGAAGGAAGGAAAGTCATGGTAGAAGAGAAACCGCTCCAGCATTCGTCTTGTCAACCAGGAAAACCAGGATAAACTATGTTTAAAGTAGTCGAGCTCAGGAGTCGAACTCAGGGCTTCCAATCGTGAGCCTCGCACTTTACCTAAGTTTTTGTTTTTCAATTAGTATTATCTGAAATTCCCTTCCGAGTTCTAATCCAAAGAGTTTCACCATCACTGCCTATAACAGTTTATAATACTGTTTGTTTCTCGACGTTTTCAAATTCATATTCTTCGGATTCTCATCAGTTCGTCTTGATGAATTAATTCATCACCTCCATTTCCTTTTTCCTCCTCCAGCAAATCCATGACAGCCAATTCTATCTCATATGTGGTCTCTAATATTATGTTCTTCCGGCTATCAGCTCCAGTGGTAGGCTGTGAGATATTTCTCTCAGAGCATACGTGGGTGTAGCGAGAATGGACAACATCAGTAAATTTTATGAGACACGCGAGTAAGTGACCCATTTGGTACGAGATACTAAGATGAATAATTAATTATTCCTGAATCTATTCAGGAGGAATTTTAACTGTGTCATACTATATATCTGCCAACTTCCAGAGTTAAAAGCCTTTTAAGTTATAGGCACAGTTTATTTTCGTAGTAAAGTAGAGTTTAAATTGCCGAGTCTCGATAAACTGCTTTACGGCTAACCCCTTTGCAATCACCGTATAATTGGTGACAGCCTTGCGGGGTGCTGCGATGACATTAGTAAGATCCTTGACGCGCGAGAATATGTCCTGATTGAAAAGGTTAACTATTTTTAATACCGGTCGTTTTATTAGCCCAAGTTCCGCCTATATCAGGCTCCCCTACCATAGTCCCTCTAATCTACGTTACCAAATTGTACAGTTCCCATTAGATCTGAGACGCTCTTTTCACTCTTTGACGTTTTAATCCTAGCTACTCTTTCTCGTTGCTAATTTAATTCATAGAAATAGCAAAAAAGCACCTTCAACAATATTAATGTTTTAGAAATTATTTGACTTCCCTGGAATTGCCTCTTGAGGTTAACGGAGTTCATGATTTCTGAGTTTATTAGAATTTAATAGCCTTCGCCATTCTGACCTTCTACATAATTGCTTCATCAAAGTTGCCTTTACTAACGATTTCCTACCTGCCAACTGATTTTTAACTTTTGCAGTGTTACACTATTCGTTGATTTTAATACCAGGTGGCGCAACTGCCCTGTATTTGACGCGTGCAGATGTCAGTTCATGCCTTAAAGGTATTGTAGAGCTTATCGGGGGCTATTTCAAATTAAAATCCGCCAGTGGAGAACAGGCGAGAGCCATCTTCGATTTACCCCTCAAAATGAGTACGACACGCTGATAAGGAAGCCATAAAACTCAAGAATAATAACCTATCTAAAGTTCGTTATGAATTTCTTTGACCATTGTGGCCACAAGAATGGCTGGAATAAAAGTTTTCTAACGAGAAATATGCCCATACTTTACAGAAGCTTTCTGCAGTGGAAACGTACTTCTGGTAATTTTTGAATAAATCCCTTTCTACAATGACGTATTCAGTTGCTTAATTGCGAAAACTGGCAACTGAATAACCTGGTGTAGTGAGCTATTTGAAAGGAAAGGATTCTGTACTTGTGCTAAATTTGTTATCTTCGGTTATAGGAAATGTTTATTTTTACACGCAGAGCTACTTCTAAATGATATTCAAGCTATAATATCATAAAATAAATCCAATGTTTCTTCAGTCTTGACAAAACACCATTTTGTCATCAGTTGCAAAACAGTTGTAAATTTTAGTATATGATTTTAACTCTATAACCAGGGAGAACGCAGTGGGTGCCATGAGTCACAGAGGAAATTGAAGATGATTAATGCTGTATTTATTTAACTCGATTTTAGAATGAAACACAATTTGAACCATTTTAGTTTAACCAAGTAGGGTAGCAGTGATAATCACAGCAATGTTATAAATATAATATAAAATAACAGAATTACCTGAGAGTTAAATATTTCTGGAAACTCTTCTTCCTTCTTGGACACGCTCAACAGCAATGAGAAAACTATACTGCATGGAATGAAAAGCAGCTAGTGTACAAATGTTATAATATGTTTGGAATGTTTGACGCCAGAGTAAGAGAAATCTCGCGTTCTTTCCATTGATTAACTCATTATGTCTATATACACAGAGACTATTATACCTTGACGTACACTATTATTCTAAGCTTATTATTTGCTACCTTGTTTTTAAATAAAAGTGATAAGAAACTCACTACCAACTAGAAGGGATTATACAGCAAATCTGTCTCATGCATCAACGAATTATTCGGCGCACAGAATGTTATTTCAATGTGTTATTAAAGTAATCTAGATAGGTGTTCCAGAAAGTCCTGTACTAAATTTAATATTATTTTTAATTAAAATGTCCCCAAGCTGGAGGCGATAATTTATAATAAGGTAGTAAACGACACACTCGGTGCAATTTATAGCTGAGTTTGAACTCCTTTTCCATTAGAACGACTAGGAATAGTCGTCACCGGCCACTGATGGACTGTGCTTCATTCTGCATTAGTGCACTCTTGTCAAATTCTATACGTGCATAATCATATAGGTAATGACATAACTTCAATTTTGGATTTTGTGACTGAAAAAGCTACCTTTTGGTGCACAATGCTTTTAAAATACTTTAATAAAACAGCAAAATGTTAGAGTCAGTGGTGATGTGAAGACACTGATAGTTCACGTGTGTCTTTCAAAAGAAAATTACATAACTTCTTTAAAACGTTTTGGAGACACAATATTTCTATTCCGTTTTTTTTTTCACTATTTATTTTACGAGAAAATAAAAAATACATATTGATCAAGTAATTCCTTTAGTGTTTCATACTAACTCTTATCTATACCAGATAAGTTAAATAGTGGTTGAATTAGTGAGCCGAAATTAAAATCTCTAATCCTCAACCAACTGTTCCATGTTCTGATCACCTGAGTTACCTCGTACATCAACCCCTCTTCGGGTATCAACCGTGATTCTCAAATGTATCAAATCTAATTCAAATGTCCTTTTTGTGTGCGTCAAGGAGTGACAAATGTGTGGGTTTCAAAGGCTTCTGCTGGTGCGGAACTTGTTTAAAAACAAAGAATCACCTCACATGGCAATCTTTTGAAATATCTCAACCTAGAATGAGCTCGGTTAACTCGCCACAACTAGGAATGTTACCTTCCATCTAGGAAAATGTAGTATACTTATCGACTAATTCAGGTACGTTACGGTTAGTCTAAACCATTAACGGAAAATAGAATGGGCAAAACTTCCAGAAGCTTTAGCACTTAAAATTCCATCATTATACAGATTTGAATAAGGAATGAATTTTGAGAGCGCCTCGAGTAGGAAAAGAGCAGGAAGTAAAATCGATGCAAAACATGACAGCATAAAGTTTGACTCTCGAAGATTGAAGTTTGTGCGGTAACTGTAAATTGGACAAGTTCACTCTTTGTAATGGGGTGGGGCAATAATTGATTCTATTGTGATTTGTTTGTTTATTTGTTCACTCGTTCGCTAGCTAACAGGGACACAACGGGGACATGCACGCTTCTCTGGGCTTCCGGTTCATTAGCAACCCCTCCCCCACTCTATGTGTTGCATCTGACACTATCACTCCGGCAATCAAGTCCATTATGAAGGCCGCGCGTCTGATCCACTGCCAATACTGGGCGGCAACATGGAGGCGGGTTCGTGGCAATATTTCATAATAAACGCTTCCCCGCCTAAACCATCCTTTGGCGTTTCCTTTCCATGTTCGAAAAAAAGCTTGCGATGAATGCTAGTCGTCCTTACTCCTAAATCATGCGGTCCATCCGCTTAACTAAACCCATTTTAAAAGCATTTCTGTAAATCAAAAATCATCAGATAGTGCTCAGCGACTGCCTCTTCCTCTTTTCTGAAGAAAATTGTTGAAATCAACAGTGCTACACTCCAGTGTAACACGAAACTGGCAATATAGGGAATGTTGTGGTTTTATGGAATAGTCACCTCTCTCGCATCATGAGGAAGACAACGTTCGGCTTCCACTGGCTCCAGAAAATTAAATGACTAACAATTATGGGAAGCCGAATTCTACACATATAAACCTTTTGAGATATATTTCTAAACGTCATCTTGATTTACTTATCAGAGGAATGATCTGGCAAATAATTATTAATTTCTCAACTCTATATTTTTGCACTTCACTTGCTCAATTTAAAAATAAACAATACTGTAAGTAAAATAAGAAAAAGAATACTAATTAGGAATCGCTGTGCTTGACAATGTATTCTGATTGAGAATTTTCGGACACACATCTCATATTCAAATCGATTATTCCTAGTGACAATTTTGTTGCTGATTTTCTGAACATCAAATTATTTATCTAACATCTCTTCTTGGCCTAAAATTAGGCGTGCGTCTGATGTTTCAAAGATAAATAATACGTTTGTTTACTGTTCTTTATAAAAGGTGTGCGTGTGTGTGCGATAATGCTTGATTTTATGGCTGTTTTGGGATAATAATAGTAAATAGAAATTAAAGAAGATTAATTTTTCACTTCTTGTAAGAAGATATCAAATTGTCTTTAGCTGTTATAAGAACTGTAAGGAAATGTAAGCAAGTGCATTAATATGGCACTCTTCTGTGATCGTATACGAGTATTTTTTTCATTCTAATACCGGTCTAGTTCGTCTATTTCCTAAGGAACCAGTGTCCAGAAATATAGGACAACATTGTGCAATTTTTCCCATTTTGAGTGCCCAGGTTTTGGGCATCTCAAATTATTTCATTGAATTCCAAAGCTATCATATTATAAATCACTCCACTCTTAGAATGCAGTTTGACGTAGAAACATTGTGTCGTTAACTAAAACACGATGCGAGGGAAACCAAAGCATAGTATCCTAAATGTATGTGACCATCATTGGGCTTTGAAGAGGTATGTTAATCAAACGCAGTTCGTAATTTTTGTTATCAATATGAAGTAGTAAATAAAACGAATATTAAGTCTGAAAAAAGTTGTAGCCTCCGTTTACTTCTATGTGGAGTCGTTCACCCGTCTTCTGCAGTCACACCACAATGGTGAATCATCAGTAAGGCGATAGACAAAGCTGGTTCTAAACTGCTGTTTGGTTTGGTGAGTGGCAATAAGGTTGAAAAAGTGAGGTAATCTAAAGGGAAGCCTCTAATTGCTGCGAGAAACGAATTGTATTAATTGCCTTTAAATAACCAATGCAGGAGAAACCAAATCTTGTTAATAACATTACACTTGCGTTTCCGAGTGGATCATTGAATGAGCTTTATGAACCAAATTGGGAACATCAAGAAAAGAAGCAAATGTAAGCCAGATTTAGGCACATTAGACGACTTTACCAAATGCCAGGTGGCTCAACTACCCCGTATTTGCGTGTGCATATATCCTCAATGGAGAACTGGCGTGAGCGACTTTCGTTTTACCCCTTTTGTTTATCAGCGGAGACGATGAGCGGGTTGCGCTCATTGAGAAAGGTAAAACGAAAGTTGCTCGCGCCAGTTCCTTACTGACCGGTTTTTACTTGAAATGACCCTGTTGAGTGCTTTAACTCGTTTAACACACGAAGAGATATCTGAATACGGGGCAAATGGGCCACTTGGTGTGCTATTCATAGATAAGTGCACGAGATTTTCTTTAATAGCGAACCACCCAAAGTAAAAAAGTTCTTAAATTCTGTAAACTGTGATCCAACGTTCTACTAAGGCACTCACCTTTTATAAACTTTTTGTTAGAAACTGCATTTAGCTTGCGAAGAGAAACAAGGTGAATAACATATGAAACAGAGGATATTGTGCGATGGAGGCCCAGATTTTACCATCTTCTCGATGTGATGAAGCTAAGGATTTTTAATTTTCCTTTTAATTTTCCTTATTTAAATGTTAACTTAGCCTTTATTTTAGTATTGTTGTTATTATAATTTATTATTGTCGTGTTTTTGTATTGCTGCGCGTATAATATACGGATCTAATAACTAGAAATATAGACCATACGCCCGTCTTATCACACTGTAGAATGTTCCATTTAAGGTATGCATTAACGTTTAAAGGCTGGTTTGTCCTCAAATGTTCAAAGTTTATTTTTTACTGTTTTATGTAACTACAGTCTTCCCTACTTCAAAGAATTAAGGTTTGTTTAAATATTCAGACCCTTAAGCAGACTGAAATGGACTAAAATGTACGCTGTGCTCCCGGATTTTAGAAAGGTAGGCCTGGCAGCATATTTCGAGTGACTGTTCTTCTCGTGCCCATGCTTTTTCTAATTTAAATCACCTTCCTTCATGCTAACATGGTTTCTGCAAACATTTCCTCATGTTATCAAATAATGACACCAAAAAATGTCAAAGCGGTTGTATTTGAGGATTTATAGATGTCCAGACACAGTACTCTTTGGAAAATTTCTATGAAAACATGGTGTTATTGTTCGCTGTGAAATAAATGTAAGGGCTGTTGGCATTTTGTGAGTAACTGAGAGCTAAAATGGGTACAGAACTGATGTTTGTTCATGGAAGAAGAACTTTCACGGTAATAGACATACTATATAGTACAACGGCAGCAATGAAAGGTTTAGACAGTGAGTACTAATAAAACCATTGATTCTCATTCAAAGAATGAATGGAATGACAAAAGCTGGTGCTGACAGTGACGAGATTAATATTTCCATATAACTAAAATGATATAATTTGACTATTATCTTTAATAAAGAATTGCTCCAGGGCATTAAACCTCTCAATTATAATGATTGTCATACTGAATAATTCTTAACTTTTAATACAATATCCCTAAATATATATATATATATACACTTTGCAATGTTTAAAGAAAAGTTATACTAGAAAGTCTACTAGAAACGTAACTTATACATCAAATTAAAGCTTAAGAAGCATGCTATTTTGTGTATTGAAATTTTTAAAATACAATAAAAATCAGCAATGATATGAATTGTTAAAGCATATTTGCCCAAATTTGTTATGAATTTAACACAAACACTGATCTAAATAAGGGGCATATTAGGCCACAAATCAGTGAAAAAGCAATCTGAAACCATTTTTTGTCAGTGTTCTGAATAATTGAATGACTTTCTCAGATTTTGAACTTTTGAATCTGAAGTCATTTTTAATGTTGGGCTATATTTTTAATGTTATAGTTAGTTGCTTTAACTGTAAAAAAGCATATACTTGTTACTAAAGTTGTGGAATTTGCTTCCAAACTTGAATGCTCTCTCTACCTATTCTGCCTTTTTCAAGGTGCGACAGCTTGCTTTTATCCATATTTTAGAAGAGGAGAGCAGTGGTGTGGAATATGGTCACCATAGTGCCAGCAGCCACTTATAGGGATTTACAAACCAAGAAATTCTATTTTCCACTCAAATAGCTCCAGCAAATGGTCCCCAAGAACCTTACGAAACTGAATGGGCCTCATTATCGCCTCCTATTATGATAAAAATCTCGTGTCGTAACTAGAGATCGAAGCTCAGTCGCCCGTTTCGCAGCCAGCAGTAGTAGTCAATTTGCTTAATGCGCTCAAATTCTCTTCACTGACTTCTTTAGACGCTTTTAAGAGAAATGAGCTAAACAATTATCGGAGCTAAACGTCATTTAAAACTACCAACTTGTTTAAGAATATTCTTACGTTAAAACTGATTAAATGCACTACACAAAAAATCTATTACTAGAGCACGATGTTTCAGGTAGATTTGAGATGCATTTATAGTACCGCCGTTGTATCTCCGGCTCTGACCTTTGCACGACCGAGAGAGACAATGTTGCCACTACTCCGTATACATGTTCTACCTTTTCGTAAAATGCAAACAATGGAAGTTGTAACGTTAACTGTAACAATAATAGGAATAACGCAGTAAATCGCATACGTACAAGAAAACCAATTCAACTGGACTAAAGGAAACAACTGTTGACCAAACTTATAAGAAAATTTGCAAAATAGTCGAAAGTGCGGTGTGTGCACATGGAGAGGTAGCATGTAATTAGCAGACAACTTCCACCGTTTACTCTATGGGTCTACCCAGCATTGTTAACCTTGCCGATTTTCGTTTCTTTTCGTTCGCGTTGTGCTTTGCTGGTAGCAAAGCCCTACGCAACAAGAGTGAATTATACAGAAACGTGCAGGAAATCAAATTAGAATGCCAAAGTATCGATTTAAATGAATCACAACAATTTCATTTACTGATGTAATTCACAGCGCTTGTCTTGCTTAAGATGTCCATTCTGATTATTTACTTCTCTCTTTTTTTACCCTCAAAGCGTCAGGGCCGAGATACAGCGGCGATACAATAGTCATAGCAAGATCTATCTCTACTCACTGAGATTACTCGTAATTTTCTGTCATTAACTAATAACCAGGACCCCTTTGTGTTACAACCATAATCCTGACACATCCTTTATCAATAAATATACTGTTTATACAATTGACTGATCTTGTGTAGCGGACTTCAGCAGCACTATATTGTTTGCAGGTGTCAAATAATTCACTCCCGGTTACAACCTATACTCATGTAATGCGTAGATTTGGACATCGAATCAAGGAAGTGCAGAGACTGGTATAAGGTTAACCTAGCAGTCGGAGTATGTCGGTTTTATATAACATCTATTGGTTCTTAGTAAACGTTTGCTATGTCCACCTCCGGCCAATCATATCCTGAATATCAGTACGCACAGCATGTGGTTGTGCTGTGTTTGAATTGATGAATCAGAGGGAAACAGGTAAACGATGCCATACGGACAAACAGTAACTTACGTCCAGTCTTTTTGCCACTCCTTTGCAACGTTAAACTGAAAGGATAAGGAGATTAAACTTCTTTGTAGACCTTCATCAAATCTAAACTTTACTCACCTGTTAAAACAAAAAGTATGTTTTAACAAGAATTTCTACAGCAGGAGAATTTTACACGAGAATATGACCGGGTGTTGTAAACGCCCGAATTTGTTTTCTTTCAATTTTATTTGGTGGTGAAGAAGTACTGAAGATCCATTGATAAAACGTAGTGTAAATGATTTATAGCATCTTTATAACTTCCTAAAAGTATTGCTTAGAAATAACGCAATTACAGCATGCTGATGTGCGAGGACATTTGTAAGTGTCTAATTCTTAATAACTAACATACATAAAGGAAAATGCAGGATACAGCATTTATTACAGTATTTAACAAGTTAAAATTAAAACTACATATCTATAAAAATGTGAACCCGCAGATTTGAGTCACCAGCCACCTCTGAAAATAACTAACTAAATAAAGAGAAGCAGACTGAAAGCTTTAATGACATAGCTGGGAACTGAATCGTACACCTTCCCCCGTTTTGTGTGGTTACTCTGGCCAAATGAGCTACCACGTCAGCATGCCAACATGACATTCATGTCCCCAACTGACTTACGTTTTTTCCTGCAAGCAGCAACGAAATTTCGGATTGACATACCTCAAAGTTAGCTTACAATGACGTAAGTACATTGAGACCCGCAATTCATGTTTTAGCTAACTATGAGGTTATTTTTTATGGTTTTAACGCCCGCTTTTACTACATATGGCGCTGCAGGCGATGGCACTGATGATATGGAATGAAAATGTATCACCCGTGGAACGTGATGGCGGGGGGAACCGGAGAACCCGGATAAAATCCGTCCCTGTTACGCTTTGTCCACCCTTCACGGTCGTCTGAGATCAAACCTGGGCCACCTGAGAGGTGAGTGATCTAACGCCGCCCACAATGAGATCAGTTAATGGTAATTAAGTAAAACGTCATGTAAGTGTATACTGGGCAAGATAGAATCACACATCATGTTGTGTGAAAGAATAATTAATTACGAAATAAAGAGAACCTTAAGATAATAAAAATGCTAGGCCCTATTCATCATAGCTTTTTCTTTCTATAGCACGTATTTACAGTGTACATATTAGGTAGAGGATGTATTGTATTCCACCCAAAATCTAAATGAGGACCCCTGAATTTAAAAATGAAATGTTTTTAGAAAATGGTCCCTGTGTGTGTGTGTGTCTATGAGCAGCATACATAGCTCAAAAACGAAAAGTCCGTTGAATACCAAACTTAGCGTTTAAGTTTAGTATCTTCCATGGATGCGATACGAAGGCTATCAAGAAAATCTCCCCACTCTAAAGTACTCTTTATATGGAAGATTTATCGAAATGTTCGATTTTCTCAAAAACGGCTCTAACGATTGTGATAAAAATACCTTATATTATGGATATTTACATACACATAAAGCTGTTATCCTGAATTTCTTGGCAGTAGCTTCTGAAGTCTTCTTCATTCAGGATGACTTTCGCATAACTGGATAGCGGTAAAAGATAGACAAAATCTTACTACACAGAAAGTGTACACCTCGTTAAAACACACAATTTATGTCATATAAATTTTTGTACAATTAAACATTTCCGATGTTCCATGTTATTGGTTTCAATGACATAATACTTATACTTTTCTCAAAGGGTAAGTTTTCATTCGTTTCTTATAAACTTTTGTTTTACTCCTGGCCATGCAAATAGAACCGAATTTTAATTGTTTTTCTTAGCGACCAGCTTTGAAAGGAAATGACTCTTGCTTTAACCTAGTTGATTTACCTTCTATTTACAAGGAAGCATATAATACCATCATTTCTGTTAATTTTTATCTCGATTAGCACAAATTAGATAAAAAGATAATATTTTATAAGAATAGCTTGTTTGCAGAACTGGTAGAGAAAGGCATATGAATGGAACACAATACTTTTTTCTCTATAGTCTCTCCTCTTCTGCTCGATAAGAAGCTTACGAACTTCAACATCATCTGTATTGATAGCTTTACTTTCTACAATACTTTCTAACATTACGTAGAACTTTGCAAAATAATATATTTTAAAATAGTTCTTATAGCAAAACTAATGCTTAACACAAAGTATTGTAATAGAAAATATATGATCCCTAGAACTCGTTCACACAATATCCCATTCCGATGTTTACTATGTTCCCTATCACTCCACACCCCACATTGTTCTCTTTACGATCCTCAACTGAGGCAGAGTCATACACTCCCTTATAGGTTGACTATGAATCCTCTCGTGCTTCGTGTAAGTGCTGGAGAACACTTTTCTGCCAATTGAGAAAATACTGTAACTGGCGAAGAATACATATATTTTCTATTACAAATAAACCATGTTGTTATTTAATGAATCAGTCAACACTTGATCATAAACGTCACCGAATCATATTTACAGAAACCTGAATTTAATAGACCCTTTGCTTTTAAGATAGCTAATTTTTAATGTCTTTAATGTTTTTAATGTTTTCTAACATTACGTAGAACTTTGCAAAATAATATATTTTAAAATAGTTCTTATAGCAAAACTAATGCTTAACACAAAGTATTGTAGAAAGCTTACGAACTTCAACATCATCTTTTAAACCATTCTTATGCGATCCATTTCTTTCCATAAGGTATGATAATGCTGACACAGTTTAAAGCAGTTGCTTACAATATAGATAATTTTCATGGTGAAGGGTAGAATCAATGCTAAATAGATGGTTCGTGTACTTTATTACCGAAGTTTAATCAGAAAGTTGTGTCTTGTTTTAAAAGGTCATAAATGTCTGTAGCAATATTCTGTAACTTAAAGCAAATTTAAATTCTACTGTTTCAGTACTTTGTTGCTTTCCTCTTCAAGTGTCACTAGTAATATGTCTTTTGAATGCTGTGTTCATTCGTAGTCCGCAGCTGGTTTCATATGGTTGATCTTGGTGACAACATCTATGTGCTCTCCCTCTAAATAATCCGTGGATTCTTTGGAGGAGTATGTATTTTGAATAAGGATACAATATGAGTTCACTATTTACACAACAGGGTACCAATGTAGGTATATATTCGTTTTATACATATTACTTGTCCGTTCAGCTAATGCAGCTAGAAGGCTTACCGGCAATTATAAATGGGACTTGTAATAGAAGCGTTCGTTCTCTGATCACAAACGTGCATGAAAAGTAATTAGCCCAAAATATCGAAGGTCGACGTAGCCGATTTAGCATCGCGCGATCACTAGTTACGAGAAATGTTTAACTGCAAAAGGACAAATTAGGATAATCACTGATACAGGCCGGTCCCCATGGCCACGCTCGCTAAAGCCTCTCGCTTTGGTGCTTCGTGGGTTCGAGTCCCGCCTTGGTCATGGGTGTTATGTGTTTGTGCAATGTGTATATGTTTGTGTAAAAGGAACAGTAAAACGAGTAATCATACAGTAAACTTAGGGAGGGAAATGTAAAAACGGGGATACAGCGCCGGAGTCCTGATCAGACTCCGGTACTGTTTTAAAAAAAAAATACTAATATTAACAAAGGCTAAATAATAATTTCTGAAATGATGAATAAAAGTTTATTTTTAAACCGTGCTTCTCTTACTTACTTGAATATTATAAAAGTACTTTGAAAAGAGTCCCATAGAGGAGTGTACTCATTTAAATAATAATACAGCACTGACTTACCTAAAAGCACTTTCATTAAAATAAAAGCAATTCAATATATATGAGAAGTTCCATTACCTTGGGAACAGCTAGTAAAATTAGCCAAAACAGAGATACCGTCCATTTTAGTCAGTTAAATTGGTTTCTGTTTTAATTTTACAACTGTTTAAGAAAATACAGGCAACACTACGCCTCCAGTTATAGGCTGAATGAGGACGAAACAAATTTTATTGAAGAAATCAGACTCCTTCCCCTTTCTACTATACTTGCATTTTAACTCTAATGGTCCACTACAGGAAGGGAACCAATTCAGTGGAATCATTAGATCCCAGAAGCGTCGTGGAATGAATAAAAGAAATTAAATTATTTTATTACCAGCTCTGATGCTTCTTGTTCTGGTGCTGAAAACTCGATTAACTGTAATCGCAGCAAACGTGGAAAGCATAAAGAGTGCTACCGTGGACAATGAAAGTACCAAGCGTTTCTTTCTTGAGAGAGCAGAGCTCTTGCTTCACAAGGTGTTACAGCAGTCGCGATGTCTCGAGCGTTTGAAGCAGGCTGGATTATTCTTGCAGTTGATCATTATATTTATCAAAGATTAATTGTCCTTGTCACATATATCATTTTATCCGCCAGCCACTTCAGATAGAGAAACAGTATATTCCAACAAAAGAAGTAAACTCGTTCTGAATTCCTAGCAAACGCATTCC
This sequence comes from Hymenopus coronatus, assembly GCA_030762935.1. Taxonomy (NCBI): domain Eukaryota; kingdom Metazoa; phylum Arthropoda; class Insecta; order Mantodea; family Hymenopodidae; genus Hymenopus; species Hymenopus coronatus. Next base: position 351,857,170 of record CM060900.1, read on the forward strand.
TTGAGATCCACTGAAAGGGCTCCATAAAACGTGGAGTCCTAAGAAACGTTTCCCTAGCGTGCACGAATGTGTTTTAAACAGTAAGTTGTAAATCAAAAAGTCGCACAAGTATCAAATTTGATTTTGTAGTAGAAGATCTTCTGAGGTCATGAGGCAAACATATCTGAGTTCTGTTATCAACTAGCGTTTTGTTTGCAATGGTTTTCACTACCAGTGATGGGTCTGGCTCAAGAGATACGAAAATGGCCAAATAATTATATTAGATGTTCAGTATTTTCGTTTAGATGACGCCCTATATAGTTTCAGGCGCGTCAATGTAGGCATTTGTTTGTTTCGATCGTGCAGAGAAATTTAAAATTCGGCCTTAAAATTGATAAAACTGAAACATGAGCTGTGATAAAACACTTCGTTTTGAAGGGTTTACCCCAACATAAATACAAAACCAGTTAGACCCAACAACGGTTGAAATGTGACTGCTGAATTGGAGTATCCTCGTAGGCCATTCAAGATGAAGAGCACATTCGGCTTCCGAAAACCCCTACGACCGGCGAGATAGTAACAAAATTCCCAGTGAGTACTCAGCCGTCCCGCTTGAAGCGCGCAAGTTGACTGATATTACAAAGACCACGATAATCCGTGTACAATACATTTTACACGAATTGTTGTTTATGAGAAAGGTTCCACTCGATAAGTGCCACATTTGTAAACAATGGACCAAAATTACTTAGGAGAGAGTTATACTTGTTTGAACATAATTTCAGTGGGCTTCTCCAACGATTTATAAGGTAAATCAAATAAGAATTCACACTACATGCTAGAGACGAAGAGGTAGTTAAAAAAGTGGGATGAAACAGGTGAAAGTGCACCAAAAATTCAAAGCCGTTCCATCTGAAGGAAAAGCTATGACTGCGGGTTTTGGTGTTCTCGTGTTGTGATGCTCATATACATGTCCTATCGCTAGAAGGATAGAGTTTTCACCAAGTACTGCTGTTCGCTATGAACCAACTGACATTTATCCGTGATGAGGTTAGCAAACAATGCTTACAAATATAGACGCATCTATAATTTACGCTCCATCAGTGAAAGCTCATAAATTATGAGAATGTTTTCGGACGAGTGAATGCCCTAATATAGAATATGTTTTGCTATAAACAAAAAGTAAGGTAAAGTATTCTCTGTTTCCGATATAAGCAAACCTTAATATAAATACAAAAATTAAGGCGCAAAGGAAAACAATAACATGCGTCTATAAATTCATTAATTAAAAACAAAAATTCCGTTTTATTATAAAGCTATAATACAACCGGTAAAGGACAAAAATAATACATTGGAAAGACATTCAAAATACAAGTAAAAAGGTTAATGAGGTTTTCTTTGTCTTCAATAGAATATTTGTTATAACAACGTTATTTAATTTTTTCTCTCACGTGATTGAAAAATTAAAGGTTAATTAATAAATCAA